>CM033398.1:13926898-14526898 GCA_019426215.1 Buddleja alternifolia
TGATAAGAGGTGTTTTTACGTGTTTTTAAGACCGTAATTCTTATGATTTGGATTCACTTATTGCTTAAATCATGTCACATTTGCATTTAATAGGTGTGTTAAGTGAATACAGGTAATAAATGAGAATACATGAAGAAAAGGGAAGAAAAACGATGTACAAAACAAGTTCAAGCATGTTTTTCAACACCTAGGCGGTTTATACATCTCCTACCACATTCGAGCGATAATTCCGTACATTTCGAGACCGACTTAGACAAAGTTTCCTTCTACAAAGTTTTAGATGTATGTCTTAGCTTCAAATGGGAACTTGAAACATCCAAATCGGAGGTCTATAGAGATAATTGTGAAGGAAATACGATTGCTGCGCCGAACAGAGAAGTACATGTGCCAGGATACGCCCCAGCGCCCTCCTAGTCATGCCTAGGCATGGATAGTCCGAATGTTACTCCTTTTTCAGCCTAAATTCCAGCCTTATATGATGGTAAGAATCACTTTTGGCCATAATTCAGCACATGTGTTGAGGGGTTGTCATAAGTGTGTTTCTTGGTAGATTTACTTTATGGGCGCCAAATCAGAAACAACCTCCATGTTGAAACGTAATTTAGGTATACTTAGAGACCGAATTGGACAAAATGTCCTTCTGAAAAGTTGTAGATCTATGTGTTATCTGAACATGGGACTTGAATCATCCAATTTGGAGATCTGTGGAGAAGTTTATGAGGAAAATACTAAGACTGCGCTGGAAAGCAAGAAAATGGCAGCATGCATGTGTTTTGTTGAAGTTTTCACATGGTTATGCTTGGTGGAATTCTTAATGGCCGAAAGTTCAGCATTTTTTAGCTGGTTGGAATCTTAAAGCCAAACTTTAAGCATCACCTTAGGTGGAATTCTCATTGGGGAACTTTAATGGGAATTCTTAATGCATACTTTAGTGGAATTTTGGCTATAAAAGGAGGGGGAACCCATACTCTTCATCATTCACTATCAATTTCAGATTCTTAGAGGAGAGGGGGCAGCCCCTAATCTGATTTTCACCATTCATCACCATTCTTCATCACTCTTGGAGGGAAAACTAGAGGAAGGAAAAGAGCTGGGGATCAAGGCTCAACTTCAAGATCCATCATTATTCACTTTTGAGGGAGTTTTTATAGCTTTTCATTTCATTCATGTCTATGAACATGTGTATTTATTCATTATTGTTTTTCATAATATCTATCATGAACTAAATCATAAGACTAAGGCCATGTAAGGTCAAATTGTGATATATGCTTATAATAGATGATTGTTGAGGTTATACTTATATTGTTATGTGATGTGAATTTGTGTTTTTACCTATCTTGCATATACTTGATCACTATATGTTAGAATCTTATGCCTAGGTTGATATTTCGGGAGAAAATTAACTTAGGGTGCAAGAAATTCACATCATGACCCGCAACTAATGAGGAATTGCCCTAGACATAGGTAAAGATTCCCGGGTGAAGTTGTTCGATTCTAATCGAGTGAACTCTAGTACGTTAATGCATGTTTAGTGGTTAGATTTCCGGATAGGAATATTTGGGAAATCACGATCTAAGCATAGGAGTTTATACGCGAGACATCGGTTATTCTCTACCCTCGGAGCTCTCACCATAACAATATAAGTGTAATCCTTCAACAAGAACCTTTATAAGTATATTGATCAATTTGAACCTAGCATGTGCCTTAGTCTCCCTTTATAATTGTTTTAAATCACTTGCTCATCTTTGTTCTTGTTCTTTACAATTTTTTTGAATTTATTCTTACTTTGTTTATTTCACTTCATTACAATCTTAAACTAGAATTCAAGTCTCCGTGGTTCGACAATCCCGGACTTTTCGTCCACACTTATTACTACACACGACTAGTGCACTTGCTACAATAGCACGTTAGCTTTTAGCGTGTCAAGTTTTTGGCGCCGTTGCCGGGACTTGTTCATTTTAGTTTTTGATTTTTCGTTTAAATTTTCATAATTCTTAGTTCTTCGTTTATTTCTAACCTTTCTTTTTTTTATTATTCTAATTTTGTTTTTTGTGTTTAATTGTTAGGTGTAATTTGTGGTGCATGACCCGCTCTTCTAACGAGCCTCTATACAATTTTGAGCCGGAGATAGAGCGTGTTCTTCGATCTAGTAGACGCACTCGAGAAATGGCCGACAATCTAAATCCAAATGGGAATTTTCCCGACATAAATCTCCGGAAAACAGGGAATGGTTGCAAAATCTATTCCAAGCTATGCAACCGGCACCTCCTCAAAGACTTCCATCGGTCCGGGAAAGTCTACCTCCAAGGGTCCACACTATACCGGGGCCCGTAGTCTTTCAAATTTCTTTGCACCAAATTATCACATTCCGTCACACATCTTTAGCATGGTGCAAAGCGAACCCTTCTATGGAGAGCCCCATGAATCACCTCATGAGCATTTGGAGACTTTAGACGATACTCTCATGACTACCCAATTTCATCCACGGGATCTCGATGCAATTCGTCTAAGAGTCTTCCACTTCTCATTAAAGGAAAGGGCGACCATGTGGTACAAATCTCTACCACCCCAATCCATCACAACATGGGGACAATTGGTCGATGCCTTTTTGAGCAAATTCTTTCCACCCTCCAAAATCAATGAGCTAAGGAGCAACATTAAGGAGTTTAAGCAGGGGAATCATGAGTCCTTAGCCGAGGCATGGGCTAGATATAAAAACATGCTCCGAAAATGTCCGGATCACAACCTAAGATTGAGCGAGCAAGTATTACGATTCCATGATGGAGTCCGTTCGCGCATCCGAAATAGGCTCAATGCCGGCGCCGGTGGTGATCTCCTTGGGCTCGATTGCCAAAGTGTGTGGGACAAGATTGAGCAATTAGCCCGGGAAGATGAACTCTATCCCGATGATGAAGAAATCACACCCACTAAAAAGATTGCTTGTGTTCAAGAGTTGGGCGAAGAAGTTGCTTTGGAAACAATGGTTGGCAATGTAAACTATGTTGGAAATGCCAATCGACCTCAATTGAACTTCCATGTGCCCGAAAATTTTCCAAGGAGGCCCAATCCGGCACAAAATGCCCATCCCGGCGTCTATCAAGCACCAAGGCCCCCATTCAACAATAACCAAGCTCAAAGGCAAGGTAATCCTCATATACAAAGGCAAATAAGACCTCTTACAACCGAAGAGCGTCTCGATGAACAAATAAAGAAATCGGATTCAGCAATCAACGAACTCCGTACTATGATGAAGGATATAATGATGGACATGAAGGATTTAAAGACACAAATGGGTCAAATGGCAAAGACGATCAGTGAGAGAGCCCCGGGAACTTTACCAAGTGACACAGAAAAAAACCCGAAGGAGCAATGCCACGTCATCACCTTAAGAAGTGGCAAACAGGTAGTCAATGATGCTGTTCGCATATCCGCGCCCGAGCGCCCCGATGAGAACGCCCAAGCACCGGAATCAACCCACAGTGAACGAATGCTTCGCAATTGTGCGCCCGAGCGTCCCGATGATCACGCTCAGGCGCCCGAGACCCAGCGCCTTGGCGCCGATTGTCGCGCCCAGGCGCCACCTCCTGAACCCTCCACAGCGGGCTCTTCAACTCCAACGCATCCTCCCATCGAGGTCCGTCTGCCATTTCCTAATGCACATAGAAAGAAAAAAAAGGAGATGGATCCAAGTTTCCTTCGAATCTTAGCAATTCTTCGTGAGGTTAGAATTAATATTCCTTTTATAGATGCAATTTTACAAATGCCAAATTACGTGAAATTTTTCAAGGATATTTTATCCAACAAACAAAAGGGGAGGAAAACGAAACGGTGTGCCTAACCGAGGAATGCTCCGCCGTATTGCTTAATAAATTACCAATGAAACTTGAAGACCCTGGGAGTCTCACTATTCCTTGCACGATTGGGCCATTATCCTTCGAAAAAGTTTTGTGCGACTCGGGAGCTAGCATCAACCTCCTCCCGTACTCTCTTTTCAAAAAGTTGGGCCTTGGTAACCCAAAGCCGACTTCAATGAGCCTCCAACTTGCCGATAGATCAATCAAGAGACCACGGGGAATAATCGAAGATGTAATCGTTCAAGTCGACAAATTCTACTTCCCGGTTGACTTTGTGGTTCTTGATATGGAGGAAGATGTTGAGGTACCCCTGATCCTAGGAAGACCATTCCTAGCCACTGGTAAGGCGGTAATCGATATTGCCAATGGTAAGCTAACCTTAAATGTGGGAGATGAAAAGGTCACCTTTGATGTTTTTAAAGTGCTTAAACACCCATGTGATCCTGACTCATGTTTACGCATCGATGTATTTGATATGTTGATTGATGAGACTTTTCAGGCACAAATGGTAGACGACCATTGGAGACATGTCTTTCCAAATCTATGGATGTCGATTCAGCGAGTGAAGAACAATTGGAAACCATGTTTAGCGTAGAGAGCCACCTCTTTACCACGTCATTGGAGCTAAAAAATTAGAAAGATCACTCTTGGCTCCTCCTCGCCCTTCTATCGAAGAGGCCCCTATCCTTGAGCTTAAACCATTACCATTACATTTGAAATATGTATTTTTAAATGATAATGAGACTCTACCTTTAATTGTCTCATCTTCTTTGACAGGAGAACAGGAGGAGCGACTCATGAGAGTATTGAAGGCCAACAAAAAGGCCTTCGGGTGGAAATTGCGGATATAAAAGGCATAAGTCCAGCGGTGTGCATGCACAAAATACTCATGGAGGAGTCCGCAAAACCTACACGCCAACCACAAAGACGGTCAAATCCACAAATACAAGAGGTGGTAAAGAAAGAGGTTATAAAACTACTCGATGCAGGTATAATCTATCCTATCTCTGATAGTGCATGGGTAAGCCCGACTCAAGTAGTACCCAAGAAGGGCGGAATAACTGTGATAGAAATGCGAACAATGAATTAATCCCTACTCGAATGCTTACCCGGTGGCGTGTGTGTATAGATTATCGCAAGTTAAATGATGCCACTCGTAAGGACCATTTCCCCCTCCCATTCATTGACCAAATGCTTGAAAGGTTAGCGGACATGATTTTTATTGTTTTCTAGATGGGTATTCCGCTATAACCAAATTGCCATAGCCCCCGAGGACCAAGAGAAAACAACTTTCACTTGTCCCTATGGCACGTTTGCTTATAGGCGGATGCCGTTTGGATTATGCAATGCCCCGGCCACATTTCAACGATGTATGATGGCGATCTTTCATGACATGGTTGAAGAATTCCTTGAGATTTTTATGGATGATTTTTCTGTTTTTGGAACCTCATTTAACACATGTCTTGATCATTTGGACCGTGTTCTAAAACGCTGTGAGGAAACAAATCTTGTTTTGAATTGGGAAAAATGTCATTTTATGGTCCGGGAAGGGATTGTGCTAGGTCACAAAATCTCCCAAAAAGGGATTGAAGTGGACCAAGCCAAGATTGAGGTAATAGAAAAGCTTCCTCCACCTACATCGGTGAAAGCCGTGAGGAGCTTTCTTGGTCATGCCGGCTTCTATAGGCGATTTATCAAAAAATTTTCCAAAATTGCAAAGCCGTTATCTAACTTGCTTGTCAAAGATGCACCATTCAATTTTGATTCCCTTTGTTTACAGGCCTTCATAACTCTTAAGGAGCTATTGATATCTGCTCCCATCATGGCACCTCCCGATTGGAGTTTGCCCTTCGAATTGATGTGTGATGCTAGTGATACCGCGGTGGGTGCGGTCCTTGGCCAAAGGAAGGATAAGGTATTTCAAACCATCTACTATGCTAGTAAGACTTTAAATGATGCACAAATGAATTACGCAACCACGGAAAAAGAATTACTAGCCATAGTATTTGCATTTGACAAGTTCCATGCTTATCTCATTTTGAATAAAGTAATTGTGTACACTGATCACTCCGCATTAAAATACTTGCTTGCCAAAAAGGATGCCAAACCTAGACTCATTAGGTGGATTTTACTTCTTCAAGAATTTGACATAGAAATTAAGGATAAAAAGGAGTAAAAATGTTGTTGCCGACCACTTGTCTAGGATAGAGATTCCTAAGCCTGAGTGCGTGTTTGATAAACCTATTTGTGAGGAGTTTCCCGATGAGCAATTGTATGCTATACTTCATAATGATGCTCCTTGGTATGCCAATTATGCAAATTATCTTGTCACGGGAGTTCTTCCTCCGGATATCACTTATCATCAAAAGAAGAAATTCTTATTTGATGTGAAGCGATATTTGTGGGACGAACCATATCTATTTAAGATTTGTGCAGATGGCCTCATTCGACGATGTATCCCGAGGAGGAAATAGCATCAATTCTCGCCCATTGTCATGATATGTCGGTAGGTGGTCACTTTGGACCCTCTAAAACAGTGGCTAAAGTGCTTCAATCAGGTTTCTTTTGGCCTACTCTTTCTAAAGATGCATTCTTGTATGTTCAATCTTGTGATAGGTGTCAACGAACAGGTAACATCTCTAAAAGACACGAAATGCCATTGAATAACATGCTTGAATGTGAACTATTTGATGTATGGGGTATTGATTTTATGGGACCCTTCCCTAGTTCTTGTTCCAATAAGTATATTCTTGTTGCGGTCGACTATGTCTCCAAATGGGTCGAAGCTGAGGCTTTACCAACTAATGATGCTCGGGTGGTTACTCGATTTTTAAAAAAAGGATTTTCACTCGTTTTGGAACTCCTAGAGCAATCGTTAGTGACGGGGGCACCCATTTTTGTAACAAACAATTCGAGCACTTACTGAACAAGTACGGGGTACGGCATAAAATCTCAACCCCATATCATCCTCAAACGAGTGGTCAAGTGGAGGTGTCGAATCGGGAGATTAAACGCATTCTTGAAAAAACGGTTAACGCATCTAGAAAAGATTGGTCCCTTAAACTAGATGACGCCTTGTGGGCATATAGAACCGCGTTTAAAACTCCGATTGGCATGTCCCCATATCGCCTTGTCTTTGGAAAAGCATGTCATTTACCGGTTGAGCTCGAACATCGCGCTTTTTGGGCTATTAAATTTCTAAATTTTGATTCTCAACTCGTAGGTACCAAGCGATTACTCCAATTACACGAACTTGAGGAATGGCGCCATCAAGCGTATGAGAACGCCAAGCTTTACAAGGAGAGAACGAAAACATGGCATGATAAGCGTATTATTCCCCGAGAATTTCATGAAGGAGACAAGGTTTTACTATACAATTCTCGCCTTCGACTTTTTCCGGGAAGCTCAAGTCAAAATGGTCGGGACCATTTGTTGTATCTCGTGTGTATGCTTCTGGTGCCATTGAACTTATAACGGATAATGGACGAACCTTCATGACAAACGCCCAAAGATTAAAGCATTACATTGGGATTGACGGGTCGAGGGATAAAGTGACCATTCCCCTCCAGGATCTTTAGCGATTCTTTATCTCAAGTCGAGCTACCGACTCTAAACTAGCGCTTCTTGGGAGGCAACCCAAGTTTGTAAGTTTTCTTTTCTTTTTGCTTTCGTTTTTGTTTTGTTTAGTTTGTTTCTTTTTATTGTGTTCAAGCATGCACTTTGGGCATGTATGTTTTTCTTATGCTTGATGGTTTAAAAAGTTGAAGTGTTAGATATGATGCACATTTGGACCCCACCTTTAGAGATTCTTATTTTACTCGATAAGAGGAGAAACTTTGTAAGGATGCATTGGAAGCTTAAGGATGTTCTTCAATATCCTTGGTTGTAAGTGTTCTTTTACCTTTGTGTATGCATGTTGTAACAACATTGGGGACAATGTTGGATTTAAGTTTGGGGGTAGAAGAGTATCTATTTTGAATATTGAAAATGCAATCCTAATTTTTAACTTGAATTTGGGGAAAGTTTGTTTGATATCATGTTTATATGCTTCTTTGTTGAGAAAATCAAGCATGAAAAATTTTTAGTCCTTCCAATTGATGCATTGAAATTGATTGACTTGAAAAATGGCATGAATTCTTGAAATAATCTGAATTTAATGGAATATATATATCTTTGAAATTGCTCGTGGAGACCTTAGACTAGAATTGATTCTTAGATGATTCACAATGCACTTAAATCGAAGGTAGAGGAGTTGAGAGGATAACCATCTTGAGACACTTAAGGAATTATTCCCAGAAATATTAACTTAGATTTCTCATAAGGTTATAAGTTGAGTAGTAATTTTATATGCTAACAATGAATTGAAAAGTTGAATTTTGGTATGACCAAAAGTGGTCAGGCTAATACGTACCGGAGGTGAAAAGTTTCATGCCTATATACTGTACTATTATGCTAATTTGAGCTATGCTCAAGCCAAAAGAAGTGAATTGTTTAAAAGATCTAGTTTTATTTCGTGGCCTTTGATACTCAAGTGATTAAATCCTTAGGAGTGTCTCTACACTTAATGCCCTAAAACTATCTAGTTTGGGAGTCATTGGTCTAAAACTTGTTACATGGGTGTCATAGAAAGCCTAATGGAATAAAACATTGCACATGATCTAGCCTTAATGAAGTTTAATGGAAATTCCATATGAATTGAATGTTGAATATTTGAGATAATGAAATTTAAATGGCTATGAGATTTTCTATAATTCTTGTGCCTTGTGTTTGATCAAAAGTTGATAGATATGGGATTAATGTCCAAAATTTGGTAAGGATGCCTCTCGACTATAATACCCTAGATTTATTTTTCACTATACCCTAGGGAGTCGTTTCAAGTATTGGTGTCACATGAGCAAAAGTAGTGATATGTATATATATATTTGTGAACTTTAAAAGGTTGATTTTATGCCATTCATTCTTGTTGATCATATTGAGATGTGTTGATTCGGTTGGGATTGAAAATTTGCTAGATTTTGTGGGTATATCTTATGCAAACCCTCACGAGACTATAACTCGTCCTTTGAGGTAACTCAAGGTTTAAAGGCTTGTTGCACCCGCTAAGTGCAATCGTTTACTCCACGAAAGTGAGTTAGTTAGTTGTTTTGTTTTCTCCCATTGAATGATGTTGGTCTTGCCTTATAGCTCTTATTGCTCGAGGTCGAGCAATTGATAAGTTTGGGGGTGTTGATAAGAGGTGTTTTTACGTGTTTTTAAGACCGTAATTCTTATGATTTGGATTCACTTATTGCTTAAATCATGTCACATTTGCATTTAATAGGTGTGTTAAGTGAATACAGGTAATAAATGAGAATACATGAAGAAAAGGGAAGAAAAACGATGTACAAAACAAGTTCAAGCATGTTTTTCAACACCTAGGCGGTTTATACATCTCCTACCACATTCGAGCGATAATTCCGTACATTTCGAGACCGACTTAGACAAAGTTTCCTTCTACAAAGTTTTAGATGTATGTCTTAGCTTCAAATGGGAACTTGAAACATCCAAATCGGAGGTCTATAGAGATAATTGTGAAGGAAATACGATTGCTGCGCCGAACAGAGAAGTACATGTGCCAGGATACGCCCCAGCGCCCTCCTAGTCATGCCTAGGCATGGATAGTCCGAATGTTACTCCTTTTTCAGCCTAAATTCCAGCCTTATATGATGGGTAAGAATCACTTTTGGCCATAATTCAGCACATGTGTTGAGGGGTTGTCATAAGTGTGTTTCTTGGTAGATTTACTTTATGGGCGCCAAATCAGAAACAACCTCCATGTTGAAACGTAATTTAGGTATACTTAGAGACCGAATTGGACAAAATGTCCTTCTGCAAAGTTGTAGATCTATGTGTTATCTGAACATGGGACTTGAATCATCCAATTTGGAGATCTGTGGAGAAGTTTATGAGGAAATACTAAGACTGCGCTGGAAAGCAAGAAAATGGCAGCATGCATGTGTTTTGTTGAAGTTTTCACATGGTTATGCTTGGTGAATTCTTAATGGCCGAAAGTTCAGCATTTTTTAGCTGGTTGGAATCTTAAAAGCCAAACTTTAAGCATCACCTTAGGTGGAATTCTCATTGGGGAACTTTAATGGGAATTCTTAATGCATACTTTAGTGGAATTTTGGCTATAAAAGGAGGGGGAACCCATACTCTTCATCATTCACTATCAATTTCAGATTCTTAGAGGAGAGGGGGGCAGCCCCTAATCTGATTTCTCCACCATTCATCACCATTCTTCATCACTCTTGGAGGGGAAAACTAGAGGAGGAAAAGAGCTTGGGATTGAAGGCTCAACTTCAAGATCCATCATTATTCACTTTTGAGGGAGTTTTTATAGCTTTTCATTTCATTCATGTCTATGAACATGTGTATTTATTCATTATGTGTTTCATAATATCTATCATGAACTAAATTCATAAGACTAAGGCCATGTAAGGTCAAATTGTGATATATGCTTATAATAGATGATTGTTGAGGTTATACTTATATTGTTATGTGATGTGAATTTGTGTTTTTACCTATCTTGCATATACTTGATCACTATATGTTAGAATCTTATGCCTAGGTTGATATTTCGGGAGAAAATTGACTTAGGGTGCAAGAAATTCACATCATGACCCGCAACTAATGAGGAATTGCCCTAGACATAGGTAAAGATTCCCGGGTGAAGTTGTTCGATTCTAATCGAGTGAACTCTAGTACGTTAATGCATGTTTAGTGGTTAGATTTCCGGATAGGAATATTTGGGAAATCACGATCTAAGCATAGGAGTTTATACGCGAGACATCGGTTATTCTCTACCCTCGGAGCTCTCACCATAACAATATAAGTGTAATCCTTCAACAAGAACCTTTATAAGTATATTTGATCAATTTGAACCTAGCATGTGCCTTAGTCTCCCTTTATAATTGTTTTAAATCACTTGCTCATCTTTGTTCTTGTTCTTTACAAATTTTATTTGAATTTATTCTTACTTTGTTTATTCACTTCATTACAAATCTTAAACTAGAATTCAAGTCTCCGTGGTTCGACAACCCGGACTTTCGTCCACACTTATTACTACACACGACTAGTGCACTTGCTACAATAGCACGTTAGCTTTTAGCGTGTCAAGTTTTTGGCGCCGTTGCCGGGGACTTGTTCATTTTAGTTTTTGATTTTTCGTTTAAATTTTCATAATTCTTAGTTCTTCGTTTATTTCTAACCTTTCTTTTATTTTATTATTCTAATTTGTTTTTGTGTTTAATTGTTAGGTGTAATTTGTGGTGCATGACCCGCTCTTCTAACGAGCCTCTATACAATTTTGAGCCGGAGATAGAGCGTGTTCTTCGATCTAGTAGACGCACTCGAGAAATGGCCGACAATCTAAATCCAAATGGGAATTTTCCCGACATAAATCTCCCGGAAAACAGGGAATGGTTGCAAAATCTATTCCAAGCTATGCAACCGGCACCTCCTCAAAGACTTCCATCGGTCCGGAAAGTCTACCTCCAAGGGTCCACACTATACCGGGGCCCGTAGTCTTTCCAAATTTCTTTGCACCAAATTATCACATTCCGTCACACATCTTTAGCATGGTGCAAAGCGAACCCTTCTATGGAGAGCCCCATGAATCACCTCATGAGCATTTGGAGACTTTAGACGATACTCTCATGACTACCCAATTTCATCCACGGGATCTCGATGCAATTCGTCTAAGAGTCTTCCACTTCTCATTAAAGGAAAGGGCGACCATGTGGTACAAATCTCTACCACCCCAATCCATCACAACATGGGGACAATTGGTCGATGCCTTTTTGAGCAAATTCTTTCCACCCTCCAAAATCAATGAGCTAAGGAGCAACATTAAGGAGTTTAAGCAGGGGAATCATGAGTCCTTAGCCGAGGCATGGGCTAGATATAAAAACATGCTCCGAAAATGTCCGGATCACAACCTAAGATTGAGCGAGCAAGTATTACGATTCCATGATGGAGTCCGTTCGCGCATCCGAAATAGGCTCAATGCCGGCGCCGGTGGTGATCTCCTTGGGCTCGATTGCCAAAGTGTGTGGGACAAGATTGAGCAATTAGCCCGGGAAGATGAACTCTATCCCGATGATGAAGAAATCACACCCACTAAAAAGATTGCTTGTGTTCAAGAGTTGGGCGAAGAAGTTGCTTTGGAAACAATGGTTGGCAATGTAAACTATGTTGGAAATGCCAATCGACCTCAATTGAACTTCCATGTGCCCGAAAATTTTCCAAGGAGGCCCAATCCGGCACAAAATGCCCATCCCGGCGTCTATCAAGCACCAAGGCCCCCATTCAACAATAACCAAGCTCAAAGGCAAGGTAATCCTCATATACAAAGGCAAATAAGACCTCTTACAACCGAAGAGCGTCTCGATGAACAAATAAAGAAATCGGATTCAGCAATCAACGAACTCCGTACTATGATGAAGGATATAATGATGGACATGAAGGATTTAAAGACACAAATGGGTCAAATGGCAAAGGCGATCAGTGAGAGAGCCCCGGGAACTTTACCAAGTGACACAGAAAAAAACCCGAAGGAGCAATGCCACGCCATCACCTTAAGAAGTGGCAAACAGGTAGTCAATGATGCTGTTCGCATTTCCGCGCCCGAGCGCCCGATGAGAACGCCCAGGCACCGGAATCAACCCACAGTGAACGAATGCTTCGCAATTGTGCGCCCGAGCGTCCCGATGATCACGCTCAGGCGCCCGAGACCCAGCGCCTTGGCGCCGATTGTCGCGCCCAGGCGCCACCTCCTGAACCCTCCACAGCGGGCTCTTCAACTCCAACGCATCCTCCCATCGAGGTCCGTCTGCCATTTCCTAATGCACATAGAAAAAAAAAAAGGAGATGGATCCAAGTTTCCTTCGAATCTTAGCAATTCTTCGTGAGGTTAGAATTAATATTCCTTTTATAGACGCAATTTTACAAATGCCAAATTACGTGAAATTTTTCAAGGATATTTTATCCAACAAACAAAAGTGGGAGGAAAACGAAACGGTGTGCCTAACCGAGGAATGCTCCGCCGTATTGCTTAATAAATTACCAATGAAACTTGAAGACCCTGGGAGTCTCACTATTCCTTGCACGATTGGGCCATTATCCTTCGAAAAAGTTTTGTGTGACTCGGGAGCTAGCATCAACCTCCTCCCGTACTCTCTTTTCAAAAAGTTGGGCCTTGGTAACCCAAAGCCGACTTCAATGAGCCTCCAACTTGCCGATAGATCAATCAAGAGACCACGGGGAATAATCGAAGATGTAATCGTTCAAGTCGACAAATTCTATTTCCCGGTTGACTTTGTGGTTCTTGATATGGAGGAAGATGTTGAGGTACCCCTGATCCTAGGAAGACCATTCCTAGCCACTGGTAAGGCGGTAATCGATATTGCCAATGGTAAGCTAACCTTAAATGTGGGAGATGAAAAGGTCACCTTTGATGTTTTTAAAGTGCTTAAACACCCATGTGATCCTGACTCATGTTTACGCATCGATGTATTTGATATGTTGATTGATGAGACTTTTCAGGCACAAATGGTAGACGACCCATTGGAGACATGTCTTTCCAAATCTATGGATGTCGATTCAGCGAGTGAAGAACAATTGGAAACCATGTTTAGCGTAGAGAAGCCACCTCTTTACCACGTCATTGGAGCTAAAAAATTAGAAAGATCACTCTTGGCTCCTCCTCGCCCTTCTATCGAAGAGGCCCCTATCCTTGAGCTTAAACCATTACCATTACATTTGAAATATGTATTTTTAAATGATAATGAGACTCTACCTTTAATTGTCTCATCTTCTTTGACAGGAGAACAGGAGGAGCGACTCATGAGAGTATTGAAGGCCAACAAAAAGGCCTTCGGGTGGAAAATTGCGGATATAAAAGGCATAAGTCCAGCGGTGTGCATGCACAAAATACTCATGGAGGAGTCCGCAAAACCTACACGCCAACCACAAAGACGGTCAAATCCACAAATACAAGAGGTGGTAAAGAAAGAGGTTATAAAACTACTCGATGCAGGTATAATCTATCCTATCTCTGATAGTGCATGGGTAAGCCCGACTCAAGTAGTACCCAAGAAGGGCGGAATAACTGTGATAGAAAATGCGAACAATGAATTAATCCCTACTCGAATGCTTACCGGTGGCGTGTGTGTATAGATTATCGCAAGTTAAATGATGCCACTCGTAAGGACCATTTCCCCCTCCCATTCATTGACCAAATGCTTGAAAGGTTAGCTGGACATGATTTTTATTGTTTTCTAGATGGGTATTCCGGCTATAACCAAATTGCCATAGCCCCCGAGGACCAAGAGAAAACAACTTTCACTTGTCCCTATGGCACGTTTGCTTATAGGCGGATGCCGTTTGGATTATGCAATGCCCCGGCCACATTTCAACGATGTATGATGGCGATCTTTCATGACATGGTTGAAGAATTCCTTGAGATTTTTATGGATGATTTTTCTGTTTTTGGAACCTCATTTAACACATGTCTTGATCATTTGGACCGTGTTCTAAAACGCTGTGAGGAAACAAATCTTGTTTTGAATTGGGAAAAATGTCATTTTATGGTCCGGGAAGGGATTGTGCTAGGTCACAAAATCTCCCAAAAAGGGATTGAAGTGGACCAAGCCAAGATTGAGGTAATAGAAAAGCTTCCTCCACCTACATCGGTGAAAGCCGTGAGGAGCTTTCTTGGTCATGCCGGCTTCTATAGGCGATTTATCAAAAAATTTTCCAAAATTGCAAAGCCGTTATCTAACTTGCTTGTCAAAGATGCACCATTCAATTTTGATTCCCTTTGTTTACAGGCCTTCATAACTCTTAAGGAGCTATTGATATCTGCTCCCATCATGGCACCTCCCGATTGGAGTTTGCCCTTCGAATTGATGTGTGATGCTAGTGATACCGCGGTGGGTGCGGTCCTTGGCCAAAGGAAGGATAAGGTATTTCGAACCATCTACTATGCTAGTAAGACTTTAAATGATGCACAAATGAATTACGCAACCACGGAAAAAGAATTACTAGCCATAGTATTTGCATTTGACAAGTTCCATGCTTATCTCATTTTGAATAAAGTAATTGTGTACACTGATCACTCCGCATTAAAATACTTGCTTGCCAAAAAGGATGCCAAACCTAGACTCATTAGGTGGATTTTACTTCTTCAAGAATTTGACATAGAAATTAAGGATAAGAAAGGAGTAGAAAATGTTGTTGCCGACCACTTGTCTAGGATAGAGATTCCTAAGCCTGAGTGCGTGTTTGATAAACCTATTTGTGAGGAGTTTCCCGATGAGCAATTGTATGCTATACTTCATAATGATGCTCCTTGGTATGCCAATTATGCAAATTATCTTGTCACGGGAGTTCTTCCTCCGGATATCACTTATCATCAAAAGAAGAAATTCTTATTTGATGTGAAGCGATATTTGTGGGACGAACCATATCTATTTAAGATTTGTGCAGATGGCCTCATTCGACGATGTATCCCCGAGGAGGAAATAGCATCAATTCTCGCCCATTGTCATGATATGTCGGTAGGTGGTCACTTTGGACCCTCTAAAACAGTGGCTAAAGTGCTTCAATCAGGTTTCTTTTGGCCTACTCTTTCTAAAGATGCATTCTTGTATGTTCAATCTTGTGATAGGTGTCAACGAACAGGTAACATCTCTAAAAGACACGAAATGCCATTGAATAACATGCTTGAATGTGAACTATTTGATGTATGGGGTATTGATTTTATGGGACCCTTCCCTAGTTCTTGTTCCAATAAGTATATTCTTGTTGCGGTCGACTATGTCTCCAAATGGGTCGAAGCTGAGGCTTTACCAACTAATGATGCTCGGGTGGTTACTCGATTTTTAAAAAAAGGATTTTCACTCGTTTTGGAACTCCTAGAGCAATCGTTAGTGACGGGGGCACCCATTTTTGTAACAAACAATTCAAGCACTTACTGAACAAGTACGGGGTACGGCATAAAATCTCAACCCCATATCATCCTCAAACGAGTGGTCAAGTGGAGGTGTCGAATCGGGAGATTAAACGCATTCTTGAAAAAACGGTTAACGCATCTAGAAAAGATTGGTCCCTTAAACTAGATGACGCCTTGTGGGCATATAGAACCGCGTTTAAAACTCCGATTGGCATGTCCCCATATCGCCTTGTCTTTGGAAAAGCATGTCATTTACAGGTTGAGCTCGAACATCGCGCTTTTTGGGCTATTAAATTTCTAAATTTTGATTCTCAACTCGTAGGTACCAAGCGATTACTCCAATTACACGAACTTAAGGAATGGCGCTATCAAGCATATGAGAACGCCAAGCTTTACAAGGAGAGAACGAAAACATGGCATGATAAGCGTATTATTCCCCGAGAATTTCATGAAGGAGACAAGGTTTTACTATACAATTCTCGCCTTCGACTTTTTCCTGGGAAGCTCAAGTCAAAATGGTCGGGACCATTTGTTGTATCTCGTGTGTATGCTTCTGGTGCCATTGAACTTATAACGGATAATGGACGAACCTTCATGACAAACGCCCAAAGATTAAAGCATTACATTGGGATTGACGGGTCGAGGGATAAAGTGACCATTCCCCTCCAGGATCTTTAGCGATTCTTTATCTCAAGTCGAGCTACCGACTCTAAACTAGCGCTTCTTGGGAGGCAACCCAAGTTTGTAAGTTTTCTTTTCTTTTTGCTTTCGTTTTTGTTTTGTTTAGTGTGTTTCTTTTTATTGTGTTCAAGCATGCACTTTGGGCATGTATGTTTTTCTTATGCTTGATGGTTTAAAAAGTTGAAGTGTTAGATATGATGCACATTTGGACCCCACCTTTAGAGATTCTTATTTTACTCGATAAGAGGAGAAACTTTGTAAGGATGCATTGGAAGCTTAAGGATGTTCTTCAATATCCTTGGTTGTAAGTGTTCTTTTATCTTTGTGTATGCCTGTTGTAACAACATTGGGGACAATGTTGGATTTAAGTTTGGGGGTAGAAGAGTATCTATTTTGAATATTGAAAATGCAATCCTAATTTTTAACTTGAATTTGGGGAAAGTTTGTTTGATATCATGTTTATATGCTTCTTTGTTGAGAAAATCAAGCATGAAAAATTTTTAGTCCTTCCAATTGATGCATTGAAATTGATTTACTTGGAAAAATGACATGAATTCTTGAAATAATCTGAATTTAATGGAATATATATATCTTTGAAATTGCTCGTGGAGACCTTAGACTAGAATTGATTCTTTAGATGATTCACAATACACTTAAATCGAAGGTAGAGGAGTTGGGAGGATAACCATCTTGAGACACTTAAGGAATTATTCCCAGAAATATTAACTTAGATTTCTCATAAAGTTATAAGTTGAGCAGTAATTTTATATGCTAACAATGAATTGAAAAAGTTGAATTTTGGTATGACCAAAAGTGGTCAGGCTAATACGTACCGGAGGTGAAAAGTTTCATGCCTATATACTGTACTATTATGCTAATTTGAGCTATGCTCAAGCCAAAAGAAGTGAATTGTTTAAAAGATCTAGTTTTATTTCGTGGCCTTTGATACTCAAGTGATTAAATCCTTAGGAGTGTCTCTACACTTAATGCCCTAAAACTATCTAGTTTGGGAGTCATTGGTCTAAAACTTGTTACATGGGTGTCATAGAAAGCCTAATGGAATAAAACATTGCACATGATCTAGCCTTAATGAAGTTTAATGGAAATTCCATATGAATTGAATGTTGAATATTTGAGATAATGAAATTTAAATGGCTATGAGATTTTCTATAATTCTTGTGCCTTGTGTTTGATCAAAAGTTGATAGATATGGGATTAATGTCCAAAATTTGGTAAGGATGCCTCTCGACTATAATACCCTAGATTTATTTTTCACTATACCCTAGGGAGTCATTTCAAGTATTGGTGTCACATGAGCAAAAGTAGTTGATATGTATATATATATTTGTAAACTTTAAAAGGTTGATTTTATGCCATTCATTCTTGTTGATCATATTGAGATGTGTTGATTCGGTTGGGATTGAAAATTTGCTAGATTTTGTGGGTATATCTTATGCAAACCCTCACGAGACTATAACTCGTCCTTTGAGGTAACTCAAAGGTTTAAAGGCTTGTTGCACCCGCTAAGTGCAATCGTTTACTCCACGAAAGTGAGTTAGTTAGTTGTTTTGTTTTCTCCCATTGAATGATGTTGGTCTTGCCTTATAGCTCTTATTGCTCGAGGTCGAGCAATTGATAAGTTTGGGGGTGTTGATAAGAGGTGTTTTTACGTGTTTTTAAGACTGTAATTCTTATGATTTGGATTCACTTATTGCTTAAATCATGTCACATTTGCATTTAATAGGTGTGTTAAGTGAATACAGGTAATAAATGAGAATACATGAAGAAAAGGGAAGAAAAACGATGTACAAAACAAGTTCAAGCATGTTTTTCAACAACGAGGCGGTTTATACATCTCCTACCACATTGGAGCGATAATTCCGTACATTTCGAGACCGACTTAGACAAAGTTTCCTTCTACAAGGTCTTAGATGTATGTCTTAGCTTCAAATGGGAACTTGAAACATCCAAATCGGAGGTCTATAGAGATAATTGTGAAGGAAATACGATTGCTGCGCCGAACAGAGAAGTACATGTGCCAGGATACGCCCCAGCGCCCTCCTAGTCATGCCTAGGCATGGATAGTCCGAATGTTACTCCTTTTTCAGCCTAAATTCCAGCCTTATATGATGGGTAAGAATCACTTTTGGCCATAATTCAGCACATGTGTTGAGGGGTTGTCATAAGTGTGTTTCTTGGTAGATTTACTTTATGGGCGCCAAATCAGAAACAACCTCCATGTTGAAACGTAATTTCGGTATACTTAGTAACCGAATTGGACAAAATGTCCTTCTGAAAAGTTGTAGATCTATGTGTTATCGGATCATGGGGACTTGAATCATCCAATTTGGAGATCTGTGGAGAAGTTTATGAGGAAAATACTAAGACTGCGCTGGAAAGCAAGAAAATGGCAGCATGGATGTGTTTTGTTGAAGTTTTCACATGGTTATGCTTGGTGGAATTCTTAATGCCCGAAAGTTCAGCATTTTTTTAGCTGGTTGGAATCTTAAAAGCCAAACTTTAAGTATCACCTTAGGTGGAATTCTCATTGGGGAACTTTAATGGGAATTCTTAATGCATACTTTAGTGGAATTTTGGCTATAAAAGGAGAGGGAACCCATACTCTTCATCATTCACTATCAATTTCAGATTCTTAGAGGAGAGGGGGGCAGCCCCTAATCTGATTTCTCCACCATTCATCACCATTCTTCATCACTCTTGGAGGGGAAAACTAGAGGAAGGAAAAGAGCTTGGGGATTGAAGGCTCAACTTCAAGATCCATCATTATTCACTTTTGAGGGAGTTTTTATAGCTTTTCATTTCATTCATGTCTATGAACATTTGTATTTATTCATTATTGTTTTTCATAATAACTATCATGAACTAAATTCATAAGACTAAGGCCATGTAAGGTCAAATTGTGATATATGCTTATAATAGATGATTGTAGAGGTTATACTTATATTGTTATGTGATGTGAATTTGTTTTTTTACCTATCTTGCATATACTTGATCACTATATGTTAGAATCTTATGCCTAGGTTGATATTTCGGGAGAAAATTAACTTAGGGTGCAAGAAATTCACATCATGACCCGCAACTAATGAGGAATTGCCCTAGACATAGGTAAAGATTCCCGGGTGAAGTTGTTCGATTCTAATCGAGTGAACTCTAGTACGTTAATGCATGTTTAGTGGTTAGATTTCCGGATAGGAATATTTGGGAAATCACGATCTAAGCATAGGAGTTTATACGCGAGACATCGGTTATTCTCTACCCTCGGAGCTCTCACCATAACAATATAAGTGTAATCCTTCAACAAGAACCTTTATAAGTATATTTGATCAATTTGAACCTAGCATGTGCCTTAGTCTCCCTTTATAATTGGTTTTAAATCACTTGCTCATCTTTGTTCTTGTTCTTTACAAATTTTATTTGAATTTATTCTTACTTTGTTTATTCACTTCATTACAAATCTTAAACTAGAATTCAAGTCTCCGTGGTTCGACAACCCGGACTTTTCGTCCACACTTATTACTACACACGACTAGTGCACTTGCTACAATAGCATGTTAGCTTTTAGCGTGTCAAGCAGCTACCTAGCCGCACCTGGGGGCGGACCACATGGAGGAGGGGGAGGCAGAACTGGAGGTGGGCCTCCAGCCAACTTTCCCCTACGTTTCAAAGCCTTGGCAACTCTGGTGGCATCCATCATTTGTTCTGACCAGAATAAATAAAGAACCAATATCAATACACAAGGAGCAAATATGGGGAAAGGAATAAACAAAATGCAAAGCTGGACTACCTAAAGTCTCGCCCTGCATGACAGCCTGCACATGGCTTAATCCAAAAAGGTACAAGAGATGGGGATCAATCATTTTCCGCAAATCTCTGGGTTGTTAGTTCATATAAGCCAACAAAATCTTATATATGACGGGCATCGTACGAACACGATAAGCATTGGAACCCTTAATACGTTCTAAAAAGTCATGACATAAATCCAACTCCTCATCCTCAGGAGGGGATATGAAAAAGTGATTATTTTTCCACTCTTTCTCGGCAGTAGGATATGAGCCAATGAAGGTTGTGTCTTTTGTGAAAAGTAAAATAAAAAAATCCTCCCTCAGTAGAAGAAGCGCGAGGAAGGAACAAAGCATAAAAGAAATCAAAAGTAGGTGTGTGTCCTAAACTCTAGAGAAGCACGGAGAAACCTGCCATCATGCAAATAGCGTTTGGAATAAGCTGGTTCAAAGGAAGTCTAAGCTTGTTAACTATGGAGACGAACAAAGGAGGTATGGGGAAGCGCAGACCTACGCGAAGTTGGGCTACATGGAAACAAGTAAAATCTGGAGTTGGGCGATGAGGCCTATCTTTTTCAGAAGGAACCATAATTTTGTAGGCATCAGCGATGCCATAGTTCTGCCGTATAATCTATCCCTGTCTAAGGGTAAACCTAGATGTTAAAACTTCCCAGAAAGTGTTATTTTAGGCTATCAAAGTTTTTTCCTGATTATTTAAAATGGCCAAGTCTACCTGCCTTAGAGCATCTGGATCAGGAAGGTTCAAATCCTCATTATTTGAGACAGAACCATCATGTCCAGCCCTAGAATTAACGGTGGGAGTGCGAGAAGGGGGTTTGTCCCCATGGCGACCATTCGAGAGAGTTTTGGAGGAAAAAAGATCGTCAAAATCCAAGTTTCTCAAAACTTGGGTAGCATTAAACGAAGCCTCCACTAAAGGAAGAGGAGAAGAACTCTCTGCCATAGCCATGGCGTCCGGTTCTAACAAATTCACAGGGTCAGTATAGTTTTGGGAATCAGAACCTAAACTATTCGGTATAATAATGCAAAGAAAAAGCAAAAACTAACACAACAAGAGGTTTACTATAATTAGAGCAACATAAAAGCACAAAATAAAAGGAGATAAATACCCAGAGATAGGTGGCCAACGTGGAGTACCTACCAACTTGAGGAGAATAAAATACGAGAAGTAGTGAAGGAAGTGGGGAGAACTCTTAAAAATGCAAACGAGAAGACACAAAAGGAAGAAATTCAGTTTTTTGGTAACTGAATATTTTTTGAAAATATTCATTCCAAAATAAAGGCTAACCTTGGAAAATGGCGGGTTGAGTTATCAACCCTACACGTGGCCCAGATCTGCACGTTCAAAAGAGGAGTAGTTATGGCAGTACACAATGCCAGCGTAATGATGAGGCACGAGCTCCCAAGGGCCATCAATAGCCTGCAGAACCTGGGGAAGCTCAACCGCCGAGGTCCTTTCTGTCAAATCAATATTAGGGTTTTCTAACCCATCTATGGAAGTCATTCCAACGTTTCAGCTGGAGCAACTTGGTGTTTTCATGCAGCTTTGCAGCTCGATCAGCTTGTCCAGCATTTTTTCTTCTCAACTCTCACAGTTTGACAAGTCAAAATGCAGAGTTGAGGGGACTATTGATGTAGGTGGAATCTGGATCTTGGTCCAAGGTGATAAGCCCAAGACCTATTGGGCCAAAGCCCATTAGAATAGTGAATTTCGATCTTTTCTAGAAAATATCCAACCCGAGCTGGAAGACCTGGAAGACCTACTAACCTGGACCTGTGAGAGAGCATATGTCTATATAAGGCAAGACTGGAGACAAAAATCAATCAAGCTAATACTTTCCTTAATGAAGACCTGTCGGGATCAAGACATATATTAGCATTTATAGTGATTGATCGTTGATTAGATACACTCAAAATAGAAGGATGCTGATTTATTCATTTTACCATATGTATAATTAGTATAGTTGACTTAGGGAAAATTGCACTTTATGTCCCACAACTTTGCCCGAATTCAATTTTAGTCCCACTCGTTACAAAAATATCACATTGAGTCCCATAATTTACAAAAAATCTCAATGTTGGTCCCATCCGTCAATTTCAGTCAATTTTTAACGGCAGATGGCATGTGCCTTGCACATGGGCCATTAGTCAAAGCTTTGACCGTGATATGCACCTGATTTGGGCTCCAAAACAAGGGATAATTACAAAAAATCCCCCCAACTTGTAATTAGTTTAATAATTTAACAAAAAAACATAAAATACAATACATATATATATATATATATATACACACACAAAATTATATAATATTGTATATATAAAAATAACAAAAAAATAAAAGGTATGTAAATGAAAAGTATCTTTGACTTATTTAAAATAAATTAAAATATAAATTCTTATGTATAGTAAATAAAAATAAAAATAATATTTCCTAATATATTAAATTTGATATATATCTCTGAAAAATAAATAAATTAAAAAACATAGTAAAAATATTTTAATTATAATTTTAGTATTATCTAAAAATATTTCAATCATTTTTAAATTTGATATTGGAGTTCTATTAAAATTTTAAATTAGTATATTCCAGATATTATTTAAGCCTTTTTATTTAATTATTTACAAATTATCAACAAAAAATATATAGATCAGAAATTAATTTTGTATTTCATAGAAATAAATAAATAAAAATAAACTAAAAAAGGAAAAAAAATAAAAAAGAAAAGAAAAGGAAAATTGTTGTTCATCGTCTTCTTCCTTCAGCCATTCACCGCAGTGCAAACATCCTACCATCGTCGCTGCCTTCTTCATCCCACAACCGTTGGCATCACCTTCGTCAACATTTCGCGAATCACCACTGCCTGCATCCCCTTCACAAAGTTTTCGCTAACCATCACCGAATGAATCCCGTCGCCGTCTTCTGCAACCCACCACCGCCCTCATCTCCTTCTCAAAGCACTGCCGCCGTCTTCTGCAACCCACCACCGCCCACATCCCGATTTCACCCAATTTCCCGTCCGGTCAGGTAGAGCTGGAAGGGCACAAATGTCATATACAATTTTTTTCTTTTTTTAATTCTTTTGTATTTTCCTTTTTTTTTAATTCATTCTACTAAGGGCATGAATTAAAAAAAATTGGCCTTTAACTAACGGACACGTGCATCCCACATGCCTTCTCCGTTAAAAATTGACGGATGGGACCAACATTGAGATTTTTTGTAAGTTATGGAACTCAATGTGATATTTTTGTAATGAGTGGGACCAAAATTGAAGTCGGGTAAAGTTATGGGACGTAAAGTGCAATTTTCCCAATTGACTTACCATAACTTATATTTCCCCGTCAAAAGCTTGTATAAATACCCAACCTAATGCATAGTGAAGAACATTTTTTGAGTCCCCATGGACGTAGGTCTAACTTTTGGACCGAACCACGTTAAATCTCTTGTTATTTACATTATTGCACTTACATTATTTGTCATATCTCACTATAATACTCATATTATCACATATATTAATATATATATATATATATATATATATCTATTATTGGTGTGAAACCCACACACATCAATGATGATACTGGTTTGAATTTGAATGAAAAATCATCCCGATTACGACCTCAATTCAGTATTGATAAACTCGAGCTTATTTTGCTCACGTGAATCTAGTTTAATTTTTGAAGTTAACTCTAAATTTATTTATTTTTGGTCTCGAAGTTAACTCTAAATAGCTTCTCATGACACCAAAATCAACTCAGGTAGTTTTATTGCAAAACTAGAAAATTTTAAAAGGAGCCATTGCACTATTACATAGACATTTTGGGACCGACATGAAATAAACCATGTAAAAGGCTATAGAGCAGGTTCGGTAAATAATTTTCTAAAAGAAAAGGAACAAATTGAAGCAGTACATATAGTCAATACATCTACTATTTGTAGAAGAGGTCCGTCCAAGTAACAAACACTACAAAGAAGTGTTTGTTATCCAATCATCCTGGTTTAGTAGTTTGGAGCAAAAACTTTGTAATGCTCCTGAAAGTAAATCCAATCACTCATTCATCTGCAATCTGCACAATCCTTTTCCCTATATTATCACCACGAAAGAGACCAACGAAAGCAGAAGGCACACTTTCCACGCCATACGAGATGTCAGAAAGCCCCTGCATTTTGCCAGTGCGGAGGTGCTCTGCCGTGGTTGAGATGAAATCGGCGTAGCATTTCAAGTAATCAGCAGCCAGAAATCCTTGAATTGTAATTCTCTTGTACACCACGTCTAGCATATCCGGAGACGCTTTCCTGCCGCCGCCCGTGTACTCAGAGATGGCCCCGCAGACAGCCACTCGGCCAAATGTGTTCATATTTGCCACCGCTGCTTCCAGCATCTTGCCTCCCACATTGTCGAAATATATGTCGATACCCTCAGGAAAGTACCTGCGTTACTAACTTATAATTAAGACGTAAAGGAATAAGACGCTGGTTTTTGGAAAATGGAAATTCATTTTTCTTTACATGTTATGTAGTCATAAATAAATAAATCAAATGTATGAAGATATTGGTTGATGAGAGAGACCCAAGACATAGGGGATGAAATTTCAAATTCTCTTTCACTAACCTTAATGCCTTAAAATAGAATATGTTACGTTAAGTAACAAGTATTCCTATCGGTAATTGGTTGCGTAAACGAAAAGTGGGCAGCACAACTTTTCTTCAAAACTACTTGACCTCCTATTTAAAAACTGTATTGACATCTCTTGAACTGACCATACGGGTATTTAACATCCACATCCCCTCACGTTAGGTATATTCTGGAAAAAAAATGTGTAAAAAAGGATATGTAGTGAAACCTTTTGAGAGCTGACTTGAGATCAGTTTCATCTTTGTAGTTGAATGCATCATCAAAGCCAAGCTTTTCCTTGAGCAAATCCACCTACACACACACACACAAATATAATTTGTATAAAAAAAATCCTTTTCTTTTTCAAGAAATATAATAAATGATCCAAACAAAATGGCAGAGGACGTACCTTTAGTTGGGAACCAGCACAGCCAACGACATGGCAACCAAAGAGCTTAGCATATTGTCCAACTAAACTTCCAACAGATCCAGACGCTGCTGACACAAACACACTCTCTCCCTTCTTTGGTTTGCATACTTCATAAAACCCTCCGTACGCTGTTACTCCACTAAATCCTGCACCATCCCCCAACATATATTTATATATATACATATAATTATTTTCACTGTATATATGCGTACGTAGTAGTGAAATAAGATATAACATTTCAACTACAAATAATTTCTTTCTATTTTGAGATGAGATGAGATGAGATGAGAATAGAAGAACGAGGAGAAATGAAGTTACCAAGAGGGCCAACATAGTAAGGGAGAGGCAAGTCCATGGGATCCAACTTATTCAAGAGTCTGCCTGGTTCTGCTAAAGTGTACTCTCCCCAAGTGAGCAGCCCAACCACAAGATCATCCTTTGCCAAATCGGACCGCCCCGATGACACCACTCGCCCTACACCGTACGTATCAATCCCCTGCCAATACAACAACAACAATTATCTACTCATATTAAATAGCCCACAAAATTGATGTATATACTTTTTACTCTCTGTTACAAGATGGAACTGAATCAAGTTGTGTTTAGCAAATATTTTTCTTTATATATGTGTGTGTGTGTGCACGTATGTATACACCTGGCCTGGCGTGATGGCAGTGGCGAAGCTTATGGCAGCCTGAGAGGAGCTGTGGGCCTTCATGCGGTTGAGCTGGTACGGATCCACTGATACGTATAGATTTTTCACTATCACCTCTTTGCTTCTTGCGCTTAAACAAATTGTTTCACTCTTTATCTCAAAATCACATTCATTTGGTGCTCCATTTATGTTATATTTGATTGCTACAAACCTGTTCTTCATTTCCTCCATCATTTACTTGTTCACAACACACTCTTTCAGAATATTATTAACTAGCATACCTATATATATATATATATATAGATGAGGGAATCTTTACCATCAAAAATGGCAACAAAGTGCATTTACAAGTGTTCAAATTATCGTTACCAACAAGAAATGTTCTGGCCGGCCCGCGCTAACTGACAGTGGCCTTCTGGATTACGTATTATATGTTGGCTGTGTGCCTTTCATTAATTAATCAATTATTATTTTTTAATACTGACATTATTTTTTATTTTCATTGTATCATAAGTACATGTTAGTATATTGTTTGCTACACATTATTTATTATTAAATCACGAGCTTCGACGAACTCTTATGTCAATTGTTTTTTCTTTTTCCTTTTTATTTGTACAACTCACAAGTATATATATTATAGATTGAAACGACCATCAAATGTAGTAATTAAGCTCGTGATAGTCTTACTATTTCATGTCTTTCGAATTCATAACATATTAATAAATAATATCAGCAAAAACTTGCTAATTTTTAGTCACTAAGATTTTCAAGTAACCATCAGAATTCAAAAATTAAAACCCTTTTGTGAAGACGATCTAGACGAGAAAATAATTGAAAAAATTGCATAGTTAGTCCCATAAAATAGAGGGTCCTGTAAAATTAATTTTGTTTGTTATAAAGTTACAACTTTAGTTCTATATGACACAAAACATTACAACTTTAGTCCATGGGACACAAAAAATGGCAACTTTAGTCCCTTAGAATACAAAACGTTACAATTTTGGTTCCAACTCTAATTTAATAGATGAAAAATGTGTCTCTCACGCATAGTTAGGGGCTAAATTATTTTTGACAATTGATTTGATCATCATCCAAAGGTCCATATTTTTCATTCTTTTATTAAAGTGATTCCGAGCCATTGATTTAAAAATCATCAAATGTCCAAATTTTTTCATGTTAAAGCCAAAAAAAAAATTAAAAAAATCCCACAACCCCAACCCCATCAGCCCTCACTTTCCATAGCACCACCAACCACATCCCTCCTCCCCCACTGACCGCCATCGCGCCACGGGTTGCTACTCACCAAGGAACTGCCATCGCACCACTATCGAACTGCCATCGCACCTCCACCTAGTCTATCTTCAAGGGGCCTGGTGTATGTGTGTGAGGGAGGTGGGGGGTGGGGGTGGGGGGGGGGTGGTTGCTGGTGTAGATTATGGAGGGTTGGGTCGGGTGGGGTTACAGACAGAGCTAGGATTTCAGGTCTAAGGGGGCGAGATTGAACTTGTCTTACAAATATTCTACAATTTATTTTTTTTGCATAATTTCTTTCTTTACATAGCGGGACTTTTTATATACATATGTTAATTATATGGGAAAATTTTAATTTTCGTCCCTCACTTATACACTAATTTTGATTTTGGTCCCTCAGATTTCGCACTCATCTAATTGACTAATTTTGATTTTGGTCCCTCAGATTTTGTACTCATCTAATTGACCCCTAAGTTATCTCAATTTCATTAATTTTGGTCCCTCCGTCAACTCATCCGTCCAATAGTTAACGAAGGGACTATTTTCCCTTCGAAACTCACGATTTTGGCGCCAAAAAATCAAATTTCAGCTTCTTTTACTTTAAAATTAGATTTTACTCCCACAAAATCTCATCTTCTCCAACACCTAAACACAAAAAATGAGTTACTCATGAACTTCAACCTCAAATTCTCGTTCTTCTTTCAATAATTCATGGCCAACACCAGCATATTACTGAAAGCCAACTAAATGCAGAAAATGTGGTGGGCAAGGGAACAATCAAAGGACTTGTGGCAAGAGGAGGAGAACGAATGGTGCTTCGCATACCAATCCAAGTGAAAGTGCAAGTGAGAACGAGAATTTGAGGTTGAAGATGATGAGTTGCTCATTTTTTATGTTTAGGTGTTGGAGAAGATGGGATTTTTTTTTCGGGGTAAAATCTGATTTAAAAGAAAAAGAAGTTGAAATTCAACTTTTTGGTGCCAAAATCGTAAGTTTTGGAGGGAAAATTGGCCCTCCATTAACTATTGGATGGAAGAGTTGACGAAGGGACCAAAATTGATGAAATCAAGATAACTTAGGGATCAATTAGATGAGTGCAAAATCTGGGGGATCAAAATCAAAATTGGTGTATAAGTGAGGGACGAAAAATTGAATTTTTTCCCTAATTATACATCTTAACGTTTTACTTTAATTTAAAATATAATGAAGTAACCTAAAATATAATTGATGTGTGTCCGATTCACACTAATAATATTTATATATTAATATGAGAAATTGAGTATAATAATTAGATATAATGCGTAAATAAAGAGATTATATTGCGTAAAACGTAAGAGATAATATAGGATAAAACGTGTCCGAGCTTTATTCATCATCAAATGTGTCTATTTATACAAGTTGAATGCAATCGGGCTAAATAAGGTAAGTAAAATCGGGCTGACAACCTTCCTTATTTATCTTCTGCAGATCTGGCTAATTTAGGTAAGTCTTGAGGTCTAAAAGATTATGTTGGATCTTTCCGAGAATAGACCTTGATTTGATTTGATCATGCCGGCTTGCTTTGGTAGGTCATTGACTAATATTTCTAATGGATATTCATTAATATCTTGAGTGGTCTCTAATTATGTCGTAATTGGATCTTGTCTCTAAAAAGTCTTCCTTTCCTTTTATAGGCCCTGAACCAGCTCCGCGTACAGCTGGCACCTCCAGCTGTGTCACAGTGGGTTTGGGCTTGCCTTTTCTTGATTTATTAAGCTTATTGGGCCTACTTGGGTGTGGACTTGTCAGCTTGGCCCACTGGATTATTTTCACATGTATCAAAAGTCCCCCCAACTCTGAAGTTTGACAAAGTCAAGCTGAGAGAGTTATGAAAAAGAATGAAACCCAAGCTGACAAAATTTGGAACCCTTCTTGAATTTTTCAAAAATTTTATCTGGGCTCAAAATTGGGCTAAGAGTCCTCCTGATCATTGGGCTAGAGACTCGCCTTGGGCTCCCTGCTACTGTGGACGTCTTGGGTCACGTGGGCTTCTGGAAGATTCCCCCGAAACCCTAAATTATTGATGTGACTTGATAGAGAAGCCAAGAACGTTTGGCCTTCTCCACGTTCTGGACTTGGTGCCAGTTGACCTAGGTTAGAGCAGCGTCATTATTACGGTTGAAAGATCATGCCGCCACAAATGCCCTAAGGCTCCGGGAAAATCGGCCACGAGCACGCCTTATTGCCCGAGCCCGCCTTCTTGGAGGTTAGGAGATCCCCCAACTTCCTTTTTTGAATTTCAAAAATCCCCAACTACCTTGTGTAGATTATTCTCTCTTTCCTTCTTTGTTTCTCCCATTCTCGGTTTAAAAAATCCTTCAATTCCTCTTCTTTCCTTCCGCCATTATAGTCTTCATCCACTCTCGGAGGTTTCAACTTCCATCTACCCACGTTTGCCGCTCAAAATTTGCCTAAGTACTTCTCTCTCTTCTTTTTTATTTTTTGTATATAATTTGTTGTGTGTGGCTCTTTCTTCTTTATACTTCTCTGAAAAATGTCTCATGTTACCCACCCGAACTCTATATCCTCCGATGACAATGTTGAGATAATTCCTCCTCCGGCGAACCCGCCTGTGGCTCCGCCTCCTGAGAATAGGCTTGGAAATCCTCCTTCTCCTTCCTTTTCCTTAGGGGACTCCCACAGTGCCACCCGACCTCGTGATTTTGTACACGTGGATTCCCCTTCTCAAGGTCCTCATATTTTTAGTTTTTTATCTCCTTCTCGTACTGCTTTAGGCGCGGGTCCGGCTGGGGCTCCCTCAGATGATGAGTGCCTGGACTAACCGGATCCGGAGGCTTTGGATGAGGTCACCGAAACAGCTTTAAGTAATCATGAAAGGATTCTAATGGCTGCTCCAGGTGCCCGATTTTGGAACATTTTCTGGTCTCGGTTCACCCATCAACAGGAGCAAATAATCCGGGAAAATTACGGGATTCCTCCTTCTTATTGTATAATTGTGCCATCCGCCGAGGATAGGGCTCATCTTCTCCCTCCAGGTTTTATGTGTTTTCATGTGGCTCACCTTAGGGCTGGTTTACGTTTTTCGTTCCCTCCCCTATATATCTCTATTGCTAGGTGCTTTAAGTTGCCCTTGAATCAGTTGGCTCCAAATGCTATGCGTATTATAGTTTGTTTTGTTGTTTTGTTAAAAAGTTTGGGTCATCGTCCTATTGTGGACTTCTTCTATTCTCTTTATCTGCCTCGTCGGTCAGTCGTCGGTCAGGGGGAGATAAAGGCGTGTTTTATCTCACTTCTAGGGGAGATGCCAAGTTTCTCATGGGCTATCCTCCCTCAGAACATGACTGGAAGAAAAACTTCGGCTATATTGCTCCACCTGAGGTTCTTTTATTTACATATTACCCTTTTTTGCAGTTGTGCTCGAGACAGTTTGGCATTAGCCAAAGCTTCGCTCTGCCTTTTCTGGGCACTTTGAATCGCCCATGGTCAGGCAGATCAAACATCTTTCCCAAGACAAAAAGGGAATTGGCCGAGGCAGCCATTCGAGGGAAACCTTCCAGCCAGGTTGTCATTTCCCCTATCCCGGCTTTTTGAAGGATCCTTAGAGTGGATTCCCACTTTGCCGAGTTCTGGAATCAAGTCTTGCAGTGCAACTTCTTGAGACAAATCATTCGAAAGTTGGTCATGGACGCCACAAGACTCTGTTCGGGATCTATCCAAATGACTGCATTATCCACAGTGCTGTCCTCTGAGGTATGGGAAACAAAAGGTCTTCCTCTTTTCATTTCTGTTTTGCATCTTAAAATATCTTAATATTTTGATTTTGATGTGTATAAACAGGATGATGCATATGTTATCCCCTTTTCATTCTCATCGGGGTGGAGATTCGAGAGAGATAACCCCTTAGCCCAAGCACATGAGAGGCTTTATCAGGCCCTTCGAGAATCTGAATCTCTAGCGGTGCCTCCTCCCAAATCAATTCCACCAGCCCGCCCTTCGAGGGCAGATAAGGCCAAGGCCCTAGTTACTGCTACATCTCCACCTGTCACTCGAAGACGCCGAACTGGGGGCATTACCATTAGAGAACCTTCCCCAACTCTTCAAACTGCTGCCGAGGACGAAGATGAAGATGAGGATGCGCCCATCGTGTTCCAAAGGCGTAAATTACAAGGGGTCTTTCGAGGCTGGTTAGCATCTTTTCTTTACCAATTTTATGAGTTTTTATATCTTTCTTCGTTTATATTGAGAGGTATTTGTATACAGGCCCTTCGAGTGAGAATCCTTCCAGAGTGGTTCCCCCGCAAGAAACCACTCATACTACTACCCCAGTAATCAAGATAGAAGATGAGGTTGAATTGGATATGCCCTTACTGGCGGATGCTCCATTCGAGGTGCCTTCACATGATATCCCATCTTAGTCGAAGGAATGTACTCAAGTCCTCGAGGACTATTCTTCAGGTATGTATATTAGTGCTGGTTTTATTTCTGTTTGTACAGCACTTTCTTAACCTGGATTTTCACGAATCCTTCTTTTTGTAGGTTGTTTAAGTGAAGAAACCTCAGTCGAGAAGCCTGCCCTTGTGGTAGAAGAGGAAGCCACTGGTGAAGGAGCTCTCAAGTTGGATTCCTCACATCCTGTTGGACAAACCGCTGAAGCCACACCTATCGAAGGTAAGCTATAATGTAGTCAACATTCTTTCAAAACATTACAATCAGATTAACCTTTTATTTCCTTAGGTGTCAAAATCTCTCCTGAGGAAATTCTCGAAGATCAAATTTCAACACAGTCTCTTGAGATCCGGGATGCCCCATCTACTTCAAATGCATCGGTGCCCACGAATGTCATCCCCGCCGAAGGTAAATGCCTTTGTCATATCTCCATACCCCTTTTATATGACTCTTTACTTTCTTTACATTATTTTGTTTATCATTCTCAGGGGGTGTCGAGCTTCTACCCTTCTCGAGGGATGAATTAAGTGAAACCCTTAATGTGATCAGACTTGATCCGACTAACCAGGAGATGCTTGGGAGGCTTCGATCATTCCTGGATGGTGCAAGGCCGAGGATTGCCTCACAGTGTCGCTCTATGTTTATTGCGGTGAGGCAGATGTTCAAGAGTCGCCTTGTTGCTATTCAGGGCTTAATTGATCAAGGATTTACTGCCTTCGAAGTAGAGATATACCCTGTAGGGTCACATCAATTGGGCCAACTTCAGGTTCTAGTCCCGACTCTGGAAAATACCCGAGCAGATTACTTGTCCCAAATCACGGATCTTGATGCCAGAATTGCCGATCTTCAAGCCGAGAGAAATTGCCTTCTCGAATTAACCAACAAGACTAATGAGGAGTTGGTTGTTGTTAACCACCAAATTGCTCTTCTTACTGATGAGTTCGAGGTAGTAGTGAAACCGGCCTTGCTAGAAAGAGATGCTTTTATTTTGTCTATCAATGTATTAATAGATTTGTTACGTTTTCAAGAGTAATTTTGTAGAATATTTCTTTAGAATAGTATTTGTTACTTTAGTTATTATTTATGAACAAACTGCTAGTTTTCGGCATTCTTTCGAATATAATATCTGCATTTTCTTGCCATATACTTGGCGTATATTTCTTCAAATGTTTTGCATTTAAACTGCTTCCATATTCCTTTCCATTTAAGTACTGAAGTCTAAATGAGTTTCCTGATAGTTTGCTCGAGATTAAAAATGGCCCTTCCCACTTAGGTGACCATTTTCCATAAAAATGGTCCTTCGATCCCTCTGGCAAAATCATCTTCCAGACTAAGTCTCCTACTTCGAAGGACCTTGCTTTTACTTTTTTATTATAACTCTTCTCCACTTTTTTTTTCTGGAATTCGATTTGTTGTAAAGCCATTACTTGAATCAGTTCGTGGTCTAACTTTTCAACGGTCATATTCTCGATATACTCCTCTCGTGTGAGTTTTGATTGTTCCAAAATCCTTTGTGACTTTGTATTTATCTCCATTGGTATAACAGTCTCATGACCGTACACTAATTGAAAAGGTGTAACCCCTAGGCTATCCTTTTTGATAGTCCTTCATGCCCATAAAGTGTCAATAAGTAATTCGTGCCAATCCTTAGGATTGTTTTGTATCATTTTCGAGATACATCCTTTAATTAACTTATTTGAGGATTCAGCCTGTTCGTTTGCTTGAGCATAATAAGGGGTTGAATTCAACAACTCTATCTTAAACTAACTCGGAAATTCGAACATCTCTGTGCTGTTGAAAACCCTAGCCTGATCAAAAGTTATAGACTCAGGTATCCTGAATCGAGTTATGATATATTCCTTAATGAAATCAACCACCAGCTTCGAATTGATATTCTCGAAAGCCTTATTATCAACACATTTTGTAAAGTAGTCTGTAGCCACTAAAATATAACTGTGCCTCTTCGAAGAAGCTGGCTTTATCTCACCTATGATATCTATAGCCCATCCTCAAAATGGCCAAGGTTTTACAATTGAGTTCAACTCAACTGTAGGCTGCCTTAACACCTTGCCAAATTTTTGACATTGTCTGCAACCTTTTGCGTAATTTATGCAAGCTCGAAGGACATTTGGCCAGTGAAAACCATATTGATGTATCAACCATCTCATCTTTTGGCCAGCTTGATGAGCACCGCGAATCCCTTCGTGGGTTTCTGCCATTATAACTAAAGCGTCCTCTAAATTGAGGCACTTTAATAAAACCCCTTGAGGGACTTTTCGATACAAGTCTTGCCCATCATAAAAATAATGGTGGGCCATTAGTTTTAACTTATTCGAGAACCCGCCTTTGGCTGGATCCTTCAAGTATTCTATAATCTCGAGACACCAATCTTCTTTTTCTTTGAAGATATCAATTTTATTGACTTGCAACGCCCTTTGTTCGAAGGGTAGCAGAATCCTTGTTTCGAGTTGAATCGTTGACTCGAGTAAGTCAGGATTGATCCTATATCCCGATGCCATTTGGGCCAAATCATTGGAAATTTGATTCTTTTCCCTTGGCACGTGCATAATTTCTACTGACTCGAAATAGCTTAATAATTGATGTACTTGAGCATACGAGGCTATTGCTACTGGGCTGATACATTTAAACATCCCCTTTACGTGATTTATGATCAATTGGGAATCTCCCTTTATCTCGATATTTACTGCACCCATATCGAGTAGTATTTCTAATCCTAAAATGAGAGCTTCATATTCTGCTCTGTTATTTGTGCAATCTCCCTTGATTTTTGCACACATTTTGGTGATCAGCTTTGATGGAGATATGATAACTATCCCTATTCCAGCACCATCTCGAGTATTCGACCCATAAAAATACAAAATCCAAGGGACCTTGTCGATGAAATCGACTTCGAGAATGTCAAGCAATTTGTCTTTTATCGGAGGGTGATCAACCAAGAAATCGGCTATCACTTGACCTTTTATAGCCTTTTGAGGCACATAACACAAATCAAATTGGAGTAGACTGAGACTCCATTTGCTCAATCGCCCTCTCATTAAAGGTTGATTGATCATGAACTTAATCACGTCCGTTGGTGAAACCACTTCGATCGAATAGGACATGAAATAATGCCTCAATTTGACTGAGGTAAAGTATAGACTTAGACACCATTTTTCGATTAAGGTATACCTTTTTTCGGTATCATTTAACAGTTTACTTAAATAAAAGACAGACTGTTCGTAGCCTCTGTCATCTTCTTGTACCATAAGGTAACCAACTGAATGATTAGCCGCTGATATGTACAATCTCAACTTTTTCCCTTTTCGAGGAGGGATTAAAACTGGAGGTTGTGTTAAATAGCTTTTTATGGCTTCGAAAGCCTCTTGCTGTTTTTCTCCCTAGGCAAACTCATTCTCATCTTTCAAACGTAAGACAGGCGAGAATGCTTCTGTTCTTCCAGCTAAATTAGATATGAATCTTCGTAAGAAATTGACCTGCCCTAGAAAATGTTGCAGCTCTTTCTTATTCCTCGGAGACTTAGCTTCCAAGATAGCTTTAGCTTTGTTTCGATCCACCTCTATACCTCGATTAGGAATTAGAAATCCTAGAAAGTTTCCAGCTTCTACACTGAAAGCACACTTTAATGGATTCATCTTTAACTTAAAATGCCTCATTCGTTCGAAGGCTTCGGTCAATGATTTCAAGTGGTCTTGATACGTTTGTGCTTTGACCACTGTATCATCTATATATATTTCGAGGGATTTACCAATCAAGTCATGGAACATATAATTCATGGTCCTTTGGTACGTGGCCCCGGCGTTTTTCAATCCAAAGGGCATAGCATTCCATTCGAAGGTTCCTATGGAACATGGGCATCGAAATGCCGTTTTGTTCCTGTCTACTTCGGATATTTTTAACTGATAATACCCGGAGTAGCCATCCATAAAGGACATCACTTTATGCCTTGTAGCCGCGTCGATCAATACATCAGCCATAGGCATAGGATATTCGTCTTTAGGTGTGGCTCTATTCAGATCTCGAAAGTCAATACAGATTCTTACTTTCCCATTTTTCTTGATTACTGGGACTATATTTGCCAACCATTCAACGTATCGAGTTAGTCTTATGAAATTGGCTTCTACCAACTTTTCAATCTCCTCTTTGATTGCATCCATCAACTCTGAAGACAATCATCGAGGTGCCTGTATTACTGGCTTAAAGCCAGATTTGATTGGTAATTCGTGGTGAGCTATATGCATATCTACCCCATGCATTTCGTGATGTGCCCATGTGAAGCAATCTTTAAATTGATATAAGATCCTTATCAATTTCTCCTTTCCGAATTGATCTAATTTCGAACTTATATAAGTCATTCTTGGATCCTTTGTCGTTCCAAGATTGACTTTCTCTAGAGGGTCTTGGATGTCCTTCTTGATATCCTCATCGGGTTCCATAACCCCTTGCTCGAACGTATGAGCTGAACAGTTCCCTTCGGTTTCAAAACCTTCAATCACGCTAAGATTAACATCTGCATTACTCTTCGACTAAAACATGATTGTAATTAGATAAATTTGTCATAACGTTTTCGATTAACAACTTCTTAAACAAACATTCGGTTACATTATCATAATTATCTTTGTCCATTAAAACTAAATAGAGGAAGATACAAAGTCCCTAAATTGATCTAGGCTACACTATCATCTACTTAGGTTGTAGATTGATCCTCGTCTTTTCGTATCATGAGGCTTTTTTCTTCATCTTCTATTCCTGCAGTTTCGATGGCTGGTAACTCCATTCCTTAGATGTCTTTTACTTCGCCTCCTCTAGCCAAATACCTAACATGTACAATGTGAGTATCAATGAAATAAGAATTTTGTTCGGCTTTTATAATTTTGAATTTATGTCCATTCCAACAAACTAACACCTGATGCAGGGTTGAAGGGATACAATAATTTTGATGTATCCAATCTCTCCCCAATAAAGCATTAAACAATGATGCATTCGTGTTGACCACAAAAAAAGGCAGAGTATGAACTCTGAGTCCCAACCTTTATTCGGCAGGGTAGGACCCCAGCTACTCGAGTAGCTTGCCTAGAAAAACCATAGACTGATACATCAGTGCAGACTAGGTCTTTCACTGTTTTTCCTAATCTTGTTGACGTTTTTTCGGGCATAAGGTTAACAGTGGCACTGTTGTTAACTAATACTTTGCAAATTTTAATGCCTTCAATCTCGGCTTTCACAAATAAAGGTCGCATATGGTTATTATCGATCTTTTCTTTCAAGAATAAAAGATCGACTAAATTTTCATTATCTGTTTTTGTCTCCAATAATTTATTGCTAGGAATTTCTAACCTCGAAATATTACCTGACTCAGAGATAGTCATCATCTCAAGTGAATTTGATTCTTCATCCATTGAGTCTTCTTGTACGGCGAATGTCGCTGGCAAAACCGTCACGATGTTCACATCTTTATCCTCTTCGAACTGCAGGGCTCTTTTTAGAGATGCTTCTTTTGCTTTCACATCGACTTCGTTTGCCGATTCTTCGTAAGCAGAGTCTCCTAGTAAGATATCCAAGTCGTCGCCTGACTCGAAGTCATCCAAGTTTTCATCTTCTTCGAACCTTGTATTCTTCCCCTTTAAGCTAGTATCCTTGAATTGGTCACTCAACTGGTTAATGTCTTTCTCATACTCGTCATCCTCGGGTTTTGTTCCCATCTTGGCTTCCAGCAGGCCCTTGCTAAACGATTCTTCTTCATTCGAAGGTTGGCAATAACAGCTTCTTGCTGCATCTCTAAAGCTACAGCAGCTCGAGAATAAGCCACCTGTTGCTTAATATTCTTCTGGCAATTATTTTTCTTTCTCTCGACCTGCTCACTGGATTCGCTCAAATGGCTAAACGGTGAATCCCTACCTGCTGATAGAGGCATACCATAACCTCTGCCACCCCTTCCTCGAAAGTGCCGATTGTAGGGCTAGAAATTGAAGTTACAGTTCTCGTATCTTTGCCACTTATTCCATTCCCTTTGGTAGGCAAGAATCCAATCGGGATCATTCGGGATCACTTGCAACCCCACTAATTCGTAGTGCAGGGTGTCAGCACATTGATTGCAAAGCACTTTCTGCATCTAGGTAAGGTTGTCCACTACTTTCGAAGGGGTTTGATATACGATCTCACACTTGGGGGTCTCGAGTACCTCCTTGTATGATTTCCCTTCAGCCTTTTGGATGGGAGGAACCATTTCGATTTGTGATTCCTTTTCCTTTGGCTTCCCGTCTTGACCAAATTCGAGAATTCGTTTGTCTATCATGGACAAGCATATCTTGCGCCTCTCGAATTGTTTGGCCACAAAGCGCCGAAAGATTTGGCACTGGTCAGTGGTATGCATCGTGTTCATATGCCACCTACACATGCCCTCGCGCCCCTCATCATTGACTTTCGGGAAGGTCAAGACTCCTTCGTCTATGAGCTTGTTAAAGAGCTTGTTCGCCAACTTAGCTTCCTTCGAGAACTGTTCATTCGAAGATTTAGATAAAGTGTTAGAACATTCTGGTGAATCAATTTCCAATTTATTAATTTCGAAATTTAAAGCAGGAAAAGGATCTTCGTCTATACTCGTTTTATGCCTATCAGAAAAATTTATTTCATTCGAGTCTAATTTTGATTGTATTAAGTTTCAGAACATGACACATTCCTTTGTTTTGTGGGTAAAGGCATTATGCCATTTACAATAAGGTTTTCCTTCAGCTTCCTCAGTTGGGAATCAGTGTTTTCCTTTAATCCTTAATTTTTTGTTGGCTAGAAACCAGTCGAATTTTTCTTCTGTCTTCACTACATCAAAAGTATATTTATTATCTTTTTTCGATTGTAGAGAACCCATTGCTTCACACTCTTTTTGCTCGAGTGCTCCACATTGGAATGGTGGCCCTTTTATGAATTTTGCGAGGTCTACTTCATAAGCATCCTCGAATATCCAAGGTGCTGACACTTCGAACGTGTTAAGTCCTTGATGTTTTCTTAGACTCTCTTCTTTTAACATGTTCTCATATCTAGTTACACTTTCCGCCAGACTTCGAAAATCTGGGAATATCATTCCATCGAATTTCACCCTCAAATCGAAGGACATATTCTGCTGTGCTAACTGCACAAATTCAGATTCAGGTAAATTCAAATGGCACTTAACTCGAGCCTTTTTGAATCTTGATAGGAGTTCTTCTATGGACTCTCCTATGTTTTGCCTAATTTTAACCAAATCGCTCATAGAGATTTCTGGATCAGTTCGAGCGAAGTGATTCTGGAATTGGAACTGCATCTCCTCCCAAGTATGTATTGAGTTCGGAGATAAGTTAATATACCAATTGAAGGCTGACCCTGTCAGGGAACTAGGGAACAACCTTAGTTTCAAATAATCTTGATCTGCTGCCTCTCGACATTGGCAGGTAAATCGAGATAAGTGCTTTAATGCTGATACACTGTCATCTCCTGAGAACAGTGTAAAATTTGGAACCTTATACGTTCTAGGAAAAGGAAAATTCCTATCCACCCATTCGGGATATGGATTCCTGGGAATTAACCTCTGGTTTCTTAGAAAACCATGGCCATACATCCTCTCAATTATTAATTCAATTTAGTTTTGGAGTAGGTCTTGAACTTGTTGTCCAAGATTACCTCCCATATAACCGTTGGGAATGGTTTGCCCCCCCAGCAAATGGCATTTGGAAATTATTTGGGGTGTGAGCATAATTAGGATTATTTTGAAACCCCGAAAAAGGCTGGTTCCCTGTATTCATGGGATTATTCGAGACCCCAGGAAAACTTGGCACCTGATGTTGGTTTTGCCCCCCAGCAAAATATCCTTGGGTAAAGTTATGTCCTGTCTCGAGATTTCTAAAATTCACATTTGGAGGATATCCTGTCGGAGTTTGTCCCATTCCGTTCGGTGGTAAGGGACCATTAGGCCTTATATTCTGATTACCATGTGGATTCAAACTTGTATTATACTTATTAGGATGCGGTGTCTGGTATAATTCGAATGTATATTTTGAGGGTTACTATTATTGATATTACTATTGCCTTCGAACTGTGAGGGTCCCAAAGTCTGACCAATTTTGAATTGACCAATTGGAGGCCCGTTTTCTCGAGGACACCCTAGAGGAATCTCATTTGGATTGATATATCTCCTTTGAGTCCTTGGTTCTAACAACTGTGATACTTTTTCGATTAAAATATTATGCTTGTTAATTAAAGGTTCGAGACCAAATACTACTTGTGTATTTATCATGTTCGAAAAAACATCACAAGTTTGATTAAATATTTCACCTAGTTCAGTTATAACCCGGGTGACTTCTCGAGCAAGACCATCTCGAGCACTCACAACAATATCTTGTACTATTGCTGTAAATATACGAGCAGACTCCTGGGCCAATGCTCAGTATTGATCATTGAATTCTCTTCGCTGATCTTCTTGAGCATTTATCAGAGTTTGCTTCATAACCCGAACAAATTGTTTGTACATCTTATCGGCCCTAACTTTATGTTTCGAGATGGGTTGGGTCTCCAAATCTTCACCGAGTTCTTCTCGGATAGAATCTTCAGACATTTTATACTTTATCAGGAGTCAGTTATGCAAAAAAGCACCTCCCACTGTGGTCGCCAAAAATTTGTTTCCGGATGAAAACAAATTGAATAGGGAAGAATTAATTCGATTAACTCAAGCCCCGTGATAATTCTCCACTTAGAATTATCTAACAACCCCCGTGCTCGAGTTCGATACGCTAGACAGTGGTTCAGACTTTAACACTTCAATGTGTTGTTTAAAATTGTTATTCGGATCGCAATTGATAAAAAAGAATAGATAAGACAGGAAGATACAAGTCCAGATATAAAATTATCTATCAAATACTTAAATCTGATAAAGAGACAAACTTTATACCTCCATATTGATCCCCAGTCGTGTGTTACAAGGATGCTTCAAGCAAGCAAATATGCTGATGTCGATCAACACTTGATCACTAGGATTTGATCTACAGGATTACCTAAATTACGCTACTCCTAAGATTATGTCTACTCCTAGAGAAAAAGATAAAAAATGTGTAGAGTTTTCTCTTGTTGTTGTTCCCTTTCTCTGCCTTGCCCTTTATCACATACCCACTTCTTTTGCAGTTAGTAACCTCCTTCAACCGCGTTTTTTCAAATTATTTGATTGGCGCGTTTCTGAACTGGGTAACTCCCATCTCTTTTTGGGCTTCTTTCGGTGGGCTTCTAACTCAGTAGCATATATGGTTTGGACCTATCCATTATTAACTCGGACTGAGTTACTTTAGGTTCTTTTATCGATTTCAATTAGTCATCGCATGAGTTATTTTGGGCTTTCTCACTTTAAGCCTATTTCTTCGTACTTTTAGTAATAATGCTGTTTGGGCCCTTCAATTTGAGCTCATTTCATTTTAGGTGTAAACAAATAGTCAAAATTTATATTTTAATCTTTACGAGAGTTCAAACAAAAAAAAGGAGGGTAAAACTTGATATTTCTTGTCAACAAGCCGGGGTAAAATTTTGAATGTAAAAAGTTTATAGGGCAAAAGTAACATTTATAAAAAGTTGAGGCGGGGTGGCTGCCACCACTAACCCCCCTTGGCTCCCTCTCTGTGGGGTTCATTTTTTATGTTTATTTTTTGAATTTATTTTACAAATATTTTGAGGAATTATAATTTTGTTTCTTTGAAATTAACGATGTGTGGGTAAAATGTGTTCGCTTTTTCGTCTATTTTTTTATGGTCGGATTAAAGTTGTTACGGTTTGTGTTCTATTGGGATTAAAATCATAATGTTGTAACCAACGAGACTATTTTTACAAGAACCCCTATCTTGTTAGACCAAATGAACAATTTTTCCGAAAACAATGAGACAAAAGGGAATAAGAAAGAGATGAACTATTTGGATGCTTTAGGAAGTTGGCTTAGCCATTAAAAGGACTAAAAGAAAATGCAACAGACAATACGGATTGGTTGTTTTTCTTTCCTTTTCTTCCATAAAAGATGATAAAATAAGAGTAGGTGTAGATAAAATATTTTCCTTACAGTCTGTTCAACTCAAATAATGTACAGACCATTTACAATGACACGGTTGTGTGGAGAGCAAACCGGCAACTTGTTTAGTTGTATCTTTTAATACTTCTATAATCTTGTCATTAGTACCCCACATTACTTTTTAAAATACACCTTTGCACCAAAAACCTAAGAATAATTGCAAAAATACCCGACAGAGCCCCAAATGCAGCAATACTCTATTGTCGCCTGAGTTTTGATTTTCTTAAGCATCTCCTAACTTATAATATGTTTTTAAAAATAGAAAAGATACAAAATAATCAAATTGATTAAGACACAAAATTTGCTTTCCGTGTTTTGGTATACTTTTTTGTTCTTTTTTTTTAAAAAAAAAAAACGTATGAGATAATAAATCCAAATAAACAAAATCAATTATTCAAATAATATCTTATACTTTTTTATGTTTTCATCAAATAAAGTACTCTTATTAGTTAAATAATGACATATTGACTATATCTACTATTTGGTTTGGGGAAAAATATAATATCTTCCAGTAAAATATAAAATATGTAACTAATAGAATTTCTTAATTTCTATTCATTGATATATAAGTAGGGTTCCCACGAACCGAGCTCGAACCGAACCTTGCCAAATTTCTCGACTTTAGCTCGAGCCAAGATTTTCGAGTTCGACGAGCCTAAGAAAAATGAGCTCAAGCACAAGCCTGGGTCGAGTCACGCCGAGCTCGGGCTAGAGCTTAGAAAAAAATGAAAAAATAATTTTTTTATTAATATATTTATCATTAATTTTGTATTAATATTTATTATTAAATATAATCATGATGAATATTAAATATATCATAATTTGTACATATATAATATTGTAAGATATTATATTATATATATATGTAAATATATACATTACTAAATAAATAAAGTATTATTTTTTATTCAGGCTCGCGAGCCTTCGAACATGTATTTTTTGGCTCAAACTCGGTTCGTTAAGCTCGACTTGAGCTCAAATTGAGCTATTTTCTAGCCCGCTCGCCGAGCTCATGAGTCGGCCTAACTTGTTGGTCACCCCTATATATAAGCATATTATATGCGCATGATAGAAGATTTTAGTTAAGATGGTATTGTGTATTACAATCATTTTGGTTACTAATTCTAGTAACCACACTCTCAACACATACGTATAGCTAGGACTAATAGACTATCTAACTAATTACTATGCGAACTAAATAGATTATACTTGAAACTAATCAGTAAACAAGTATATTTAACCGGTGAATGTAATATGATTATTGGATGATACTCCTTTTACCCAAAAGGAAAAAGCTTTATTTACAGGATGTAAGATTTACTAACCTAACAAACCAACGTCAGCCACATACCACAAGACTAGTACTAATGAGTATGCCATCCGATTCGACTCATAATTATAAATATCATTTTTTAACAATTTGATACTACTCATTTTCACGAAAAAACAAGTCTTTTATATTTATCTATGATGATGGTAAAAATCGTCAGATAGTGATTGTCACCTGATGAACCGCATAGGGTAAGGGAACCGATCCAATTCACGACGAACTAGATTAAATATGTATTAAGTTATAGACTGCACTCGGTTACTTCGAGCTACCTATGTACCTAAGCAATGTGTGATCAAGTCAGTTTGTAGTTTTTTTGTGGGGTTACTCCGAATAGCCAGTGAATTTTTACTGGGGGAGTACATAATGAGCCTCTCCCAACTCCTCTAATGTATTTATAGGGAATTGGTAGAGGGCTATAGGTCATGGGCCTATATTAGCTAATAACCCATCAGGGTTAGTCTTCTTGACATCATGGTCTCTTAGACTAATACTAAAACCCAATTATTTTGGGTGGGTCTTCCACCCCTTTAGGGCTCATATCGTAGGTTCTCCACGGATGCCTGCCCGCGGGTGTCGATCCGACCCGACTTGAGAACACAAGTAATTACCTTAGTGCCTCCGGGTACATTTTGGTTCACATCATAATGCCCCCTACTATCGGGTTCCAACGAATGTTGAATCCGGGAGTAGGAACTATACTGCATCGGGTGTAATTTACACTGGGGTGGAAGCCTTCAAGGCCTCTCCACCTACCCTTATTTAAGTGATGGGTAGGTGAAAGCCTTTTCACTTTCACCACCCTTCCATAATTTCATTTTGGGTAATCTTTCATCTTGAGAAAACCACTCTCTAGGAGGTGCTTACCTGGTTAGCCATGGCCAAGGACAATCTTGGAAAGGGTATGTCACCCCCCCCCACCCCATCATAGTTTTATAGATTTATAGATGGGGCTTGCATATGCGAATGATTGAGTGGGAACAACCCTTGAAGCGGGATAATTCCGTGATCCGTTCGGGGCAAGAAAGGAGCTTTTGCGACCCGGGGCGATGAGAAGTGCCTCCTGGCGACCGCAAGGCCCTCGGCACCTCGCTGTGGCCACGAGGCACGTGGGTCTTGCGGTGACCTCAACCTCTCTCGGTATTAATAGAGGGATTATGGGACACGATCTCGATCCATAACCTTAATGGGAGTGGGGGGAATTTTTGTAGGTCCTCAACCTCTCTCGGTATCATGAAGGGATTGTGAGGCACGATCTCAATCCATAACCTTAATGGGAGTGGGGAGACCTTTCGTAGATCCTCAACCTCTCTCAGTATTATGGAGGGATTATGGGGTCGCCCATCCTCAAACGAGTCATATATGACCCTCTAATGGGGTCGTGTGTGATGTTTATGAGGCCTCCAATGGGAGCTTGATAACTCCCAGGGGCCGTGTTAATGTCATTGTTCTCCACTTGAGCAGAAGAACACGTTCAAGCATTTGATGTTCTCATAATGACTTAGTTGTAGAGACAATAATTTAAATATAAGTCGGCCCATGGTCATTATCATTGATTATTAACTAGTGACGGAGGTGAAGTGCTTCTTGATACTCAGCTCTTGGCACCATTTCCTCAGCTTTGCTCCTCGAAATTGGGTTCCATTGTCTGAGACCAAAGACCTTGGGATTCCAAACCACGTGATTATATTCTTCCATAAGAACTTCATCACTTCATTTTCTGATATTTTGGCAAGGGGCTCAGCCTCTAACCACTTGGTGAAATAATCGATAGCGACCAGCGAAAACTTCCTTTGACCCGTGGCTAGAGGAAAAGGCCCAACTATATCTAGTCCCCGCATATTGAAAGGGCATGTACTTTTCAATGGCCGCATCTCAGACCCAGGGAGATGACTTATGTTGGAGTGCTCCTGGCAGCTCCGACATCTTCGCACTAAGTTTTGAGCATCTTTTAGCATGGTCGGCTAGAAGTATCCTTGTCTCAGCGTCTTGGAAGCAAGTGCCTTGCCCCCCAGGTGATTGCCACAACAGCCTTCGTGTATTTCATGTAGCACAAAGTGTGCTCTGGAAGGAGTCAAGCACTTCAAGCATGGCTGGGAGAATCCTCTCTTGTACAGCTCACCATCTATAATGACGAATTGAACTGCCCTCATCCTTACCTTTCTGGCTATTCTAGGATCACTAGGCAAGCTTCCGGCCACTAAGTAGTCCACTATCTCATCCTTCCAGCTATGCTCCTTTGCCTCCCCAAACAGCACCTCAAGGCCCCCTTTTTCCACCTCAGGCTTGTCAGAAGCGATGAAGGTTATCTTTCTATTTTTGATGGAGGCTATAGAGCTTGCTAACTTGGCCACCTAAACCACAACATCATTCTCAATCCTTGGTATTTGCCTAAGGTCAAACTCTTCAAAGCGTTCTATTATCTCCTGGACCAAGGATAGGTATTGGGTCATTCTTATTTCCTTAGCCTCATATACTCCATTCACCTGGTTGACTACTAGCTGTGAATCACTATACGCTATCAACTTTTTTGCTCCAGCAGCAAGGTCTAACTCGGCGCCAGCCAGTAGTGCCTCGTATTCGGCTTCGTTATTTGAGGCACCAAACTCAAATCTTATGGCATATTCAAGTTTGTCCCCTTAAGGACTCTCGATGATCACTTCGGCTTTACTACCAGCACTGGTGGAAGAGCCATCTACCCATATAGTCCAAGCTGGCATGGAATAGCTAGCCTCGTCCTCCATCATCTCGGTGACAAAATCAGCTAACACTTGTGCTTTGATAGCTGGTCTCCTATGATACTCAATACCGTGCTCACTAAGTTCCACCGCCCATTTAACCATTCTTGCCGATATGTCGGGGCTTGACAGTATTTTCTTCAATGGGTGGTTAGTGAGCACCAGCACGGGATGTGACTGAAAGTATGGCCTCAACTTCCTAGCCGCCACTAGTAAGGCGAGGGCTAACTTCTCAATGAGAGGGTATCTTAGCTCGACCGCCCTCAGTAGCCGGCTGATATAATATATGGGTTTGTGATCCCCATGATCATCTCGAACTAATACTGCACTAACAGCTTCTTGGGTAACTCCCAAATACAGGTAAAGCATTTCTCCGTCTAGGGGCTTACTGAGCAATTGCAGGGAAACTAAGTATTCCTTCAATTTCTCAAAAGCTACTTGACACAAAGAATCCCATTCGAAGCTTTTGGTTTTCCTTATGGCTTTGAAGAATGGCAGCCCCTTGTCGGCTCATCGCGTGATAAACTTGTTGAGGGTTGCGGCTCGCCCCATCAGTTCCTGTACTTCTTTTTTAGACCTGGGGGGAGCTGAGTCTAAGATGGCCCGGATTTTTTCGGGGTTTGCTTCTATTCCCCTTGCACTCACCATGTAGCTTAGGAACTTTCCGCCTCTTACCCTAAAAGTACACTTGGTAGGATTGAGCTTTAACTTATAACGCCTAAGTACTTCAAAGCATTCTTGCAAGTCATTCACATGATCTAATCCTCTCTTGCTCTTGACCAGCATGTCATCGATGTATGCTTCCATGTTCCTCCCCAATTGTGCTTCGAACATCTTATTGACCACACTCGAATAAGTGGCACCAGCATTCTTCAACCCAAAGGGCATTACATTATAGCAGAAGGTACCCTGATCAGTGATGACACTGGTTTTCTCCTGACCCTCTGGCACCAGGGGTATTTGATTATATCCTTGCTTCGCATCCAGGAAGGTTAAAAGTGCACAACCAGCTGTGAAGTCGATCAGGTCATCGATCCGGGGGAGAGGATAGGAATCCTTAGAGCACACCTTATTCAGGTCCGTGAAGTCTATGCACATCCTCCACTTGCCTTTGGACTTTGATACCAGTACTACATTGGTCAGCCACTCGGGGTAGTGCACGACTCGTATGTACCTGGTTGTGAACAAGTTCTCCATCACTTCCTTAGCCACCAGACTTCTCTCCCTGCCCATAGTCCGTTTGCGGTGCTTCACAGGGCGGACATCTGGGGAGGTATTTAGGTGGTGAGTCATGACCTCGGGGTCAATCCCCTCCATGTCCCCCATACTCTAAGAGAACACATCCATGTTATTGCGGAGGAAATGTATCAAGTCCTCCTTAGGTGCTGACCCCAGGGCGGTGCGAACCTTAGTTTTCTTCTCAGGATTACCCAGGACTAACTCTACTGTCCTCAGGCTCTCGGCAGCTTCTCCCCGGGTGTCGCTATCATCTTTCACCTTTTTACTGGCGTTGCTCTCTACTTGGGCTACCATGTCAATTTCTATGAACTCACACCCAGCGTCAGGCTCTGAGTCTCTTCGTTTTCTCTTGAGTGAAGCTAAGGCATTGGAGCAGTACTTCCTGGTCAGCCACTTATCTCCTATGACTTCCCCAGTTTCACAAGGAGTTGGGAACTTAACCTTCGAATAGAAGGTAGAAATAGCAGCGTGAAAGAGGTTCAAGCCCGGCCTCCCTAGTATAACATTATACTCGGAGGGGGCTTTCACCACTAAAAACTTCACATCCTTAGTCATACCCCGAGGGAGCATACCCAATGATAAAGGCAAGATCACCTCTCCTAATGCATCTACCGCTTCTTCAGTGAAGCCAATAAGTTGTGTTTTCACTGCCTGAACTTTGGCTCCACCACTTAACAACTGCGTGAAGGTGTCGAAGAAGATAAGATCTGCAGAGTTCCCATTATTGACGAGAACCTTGCTTACCCATGAATCTGCGATGGTGATTGAGATCACTAAAGCTTTGTTCTTAGAGGGGATTTGGATTTCCAAATCTCGGGCTCCGAACGTAATGCTCTATGCCTCAGACTCCATGCGACTGCTGTGCTTATCCGAGTCGGAGGCCACCGCTGGGGGCATATAACGAGTAATCTCATTTACCCTCTCTGTACGGGGGGGATTCACTGTTGGTGTCCCCTGAGGTGCCTGCTGATCATCTACACATACCATACTTGGCATGTTGCTGCTATCACCCTAATCGCCGTTATTGTGTACTTCATCTCCAGTCTGCATGCTCAGTGATCGAATCGAATTTCCCATAGACGACGCGAATCTGATGATGGTAAAAATTGTCAGACAGTGATTGTCACGTGATGAACCACATGGGGTAAGGGAACCGATCCAACTCACGACAAACTAGATTAAATATGTATTAAGTTATAGACCGCACTCGGTTACTTCGAGCTACCTACGTACCCAAGCAATGTGGGATCAAGTTAATTCGTAGTTCTTTTGTGGGGTTACTCCCAACAGCTAGTGAATTTTTACTGGGGGAGTACATAATGAGCCTCCCCCAGCTCCTCTAAAGTATTTATAGGGAGCTGGTGGAGGGTTATGGGCCATGGGCCTATATTAGCTAATAACCCATCAAGGTTAGTCTTCTTGACATCATGGTCTCTTAGACTAATACTAAGACCCAATTATTTTGGGCGGGTCTTCCATCCCTTTAGGGCTCATATCACAGGTTCTCCATGGATGCCTGCCCGCGGGTGTCGACCCGACCCGACTCGAGAACACACGTAATTACCATAGTGCCCCCGGGTACATTTTGGTGCACATCAATCTAAGAAATAGAAAAGACAATATCTCATTATACGTACTACCAAAAAATAATCGTGACAAAATATCAAGTGACAATATCGAGGTTGTCACTAATAATTAATATATTGTGTAACAAGAATTTGGTTTTGTCACAAAACAATTTTCAAAAGTTTAATAGTAACATTAATGATTGTATATAAGTTTTGACTCATAACAACTAGCGAGAAATATTTGTTGTCACTATTGATAATTAGTGACATATGTTGAGTAACAACTTAGTGACACCAAAAATAATTTCTCAATATATTTGTGTTGCTACTAAGCATGTGTCATTAATTGTCATTAGTGACCACTTAAAAATTTATTGTCACTAAAAATCATAATTATAACGAAATACAAATATTCTCACTCATTATATACATCTATTGACATCTTGGCATTGTCACTTTACGTTTTTTCACTAATATTATTTTTTATTGCAGGGTTATTTAACACTAAATATTAAAAATATAAAATTATAAAACGTTAATTGGTAATTGAATTAAGTGAAAATAAAATTATACAAATTCCTCCTGCTTAAAGTAAATTAATTTATATATCAAATAATAATAGGAATTAAGAGGGAGAAAACCCAGAGAGATAGGCCCTTGCAATTTAATTTCTTCCTTCTCCATTTTTAGATAAGATTTTTGTTTTGTGTTGCGACTATATTTCGAATCTTCACTCTTGTTGGATTGTATGTTTCAGTTTCGTATGACACCAAATTTGGATTTTAGAGCTTACTGTGCTATTGGTGCTTTCATTGGGGGAGTTAGAATTTACTAAGGTGGTTGTTCAGACTTTGCTAGAAGTTATTGGGGTCTTAAAGAAAATATAAATTTGTGGAGTGTAAACAAGGTAAGTTCTTGTATTAGTTAATTAATAAACCGTCTGTAGGATGCTAATCTGACAGTATTCTGTCAGATTAGCACTATGGTAAGATCTTGAATAGCTAATGTCTAAAATCATACTAGAGTTAGTTATAGTAGAACTAAGTGAATGTTATACATGCGTAGTAACGTCTCTTTTGAGTTATTTTATTTATTTTTATAATTATGCAACGGTTAACATAAATATTCATAACTGATGTGTATATAACTATTTCTCACATCGGATGAAGACGGGGTCTTTAGTGACTAGTAAGTCTCAAGCTCCCCTCTTCCTAACAAGGCAAGGGCGTCCGGTGTGCGAGAAAGCAATTGCACGACACATCATATTGGTGCCGTGTGGGAACGAGATCATGTGCCTTATCCAAACCCCTCATCTGAGGGGGCTTATGATGTGTATGTAACCAAGTTCTTAAATTTCGGTTGCGGTATAGATATCGGGGTAGTAAATTTACGTAAATCTCAATGGAAATTTCGAAGATATTCGAAATTTCGGTTTCGATTTTAAAGAATTCATGAAAATTTATAGAAATATTTAGAAATATACCATGAAACTTTTGGTAACTTTAATTCTCATACTTATGCATCTTTTACATTAATAATATTCTATATATAATATATGTATAATGAATCTTATTAAATAGTATGATCAAAACATGTTATAAAAATTATGAAATAAATATGACTTGAAAGTAAAATAATAATCAAATAGTATAAGAACTTAATTAAAATAAAGTGTGCCACAAGTTTGGAAAAAATCATGTGTGTGATTGGGGTTTCGATCAAAATTCGGGTTTCGGGAAATTTCGGGTTTCGGTCAAAATTTCGGAAGATATTTTGCAGAATTAGATTGAAAATGAGATTTCGTTTCGGGACCCCGGAAACCCGAAATTTCGAGGTTTCGAGGGAAATTTAAGACCATGTATGTAACTATTTCCCACATCGGATGGAGACGAGGGTCTTGAGGGACTTACAAGTCTCAAACTCCCTTCTCCCCAGCGAGGTGCCTTTTAAGGACAAACTAGTAAGGCTCCGGCCAAAGCGGACAACACCTCGTACACGGGCGTCCAGTGTGAGAGAAGGTAAATACATGCCACATTAATAACTAAATACATTAAAAACATTAAGCCCAATGATTAAATAGAAATTAAAGGACTACAGAAAATGTTATCAGTATGATGTCCCCAAAAGATTTCGTCTATAGGATTCTATGTTCATGGGTGAAAATGTAGGAGGAATAAGAAAAGTATAAGCCAAATAGATTGTATATATAGTTAATTTTATTTAAAAGTAAGTATTAGAAATAAGATTACTTCTATAGATATAACATTTTGTAAGAATTTTAAAGTCAATAATTTAGATAGACGTATGTGGGAGAATTTTGATATAGGGATGTGTAATTTAGAATGGATAAGCTGTAAAAGGAAAAAGTTGAGGCAAGAGTTTGACTATTTTTCCTTAAGATGATATTGTCTCGCGTTCAATGCTTATGGAATGTGGTGATCGTCACCCAAGATACAACGACTTATTTCTCGTAATAATAGCACTACAAATCCCGAGAATCGGCGATCAAAACTCTGTTTTGAACTCTTTTTGAAGAAATGAGTAGAGAATGAATTCAATGTTTTGGAAATGATGGGGCTTATTTATAGAGTTGGATGTGTCTAATTGTCATTAGACACATCCATTGGTGTGAACAAGTGCATCCGTACAATCCCGATCGCAGACTGTGCAGATATGATCAATTGATCAAAATTCATTTGCTTGATTAATTTCTCATTCATCCCAAAATGAATTTGAGTAAATAAATTCAAATCATTTTTTCCAACATTTTCGCATATCAAAAGCTACTCGATAAACTTTGAGAATATACTCATACTTTTATAATAGTAGCCAAGTTATATCAAAAGCACACTAAAGAAATTTCAGCACTTAAAAATGAGGTAGTGACCCTCAAGGCTGAGTTGCAAGTTCAGAAACTCTGCATAGAGGAGAAAAAAATCATTAAAGGCTGAAAGTTCATAGTTGAAAAGTGATATTGATTTATTAGTCAAGAGAGAAGTGAACAGATTGCTAAAATTGCTAAATTAAATCAGCTTATTTCAACGCTATCAAAAGCTTCCAAGAACTCGATAATGTGACTAGATTGTTTGGTGAAAAATCCATGATTGGATCCAATATTCATGGGAATAAACTAATGTGACTAGATTGTTTGGTGAAAATCCATGATTGGATTCATGTGAGCAATTAGATTCAAAATTAGTTTAATTCGGATTTTAATGTGTATTTAATTATCCAATCCTATGGTAATAGGTACTCAATGATCGTCATATACAATGATAACCTAAGAATTGACTATATTATTTATTTCGAAGTTAACATATTTTTTATTGAATACTAGTTTATGTCTTACATATGATAATTGTTATTTTATTTATTTTGAAATTAAAATAAATTTGACTACCTATGTATAAGTATTGTCAAAAGAGTTTGCATTGATGGTACTCCAAGCCCCCAACAAATTATTTCTAGATTCGTCCCTGCCCAAGAAAGTGAATCCAAAGAAGGCCACTCATCCTACAAGAAAGATAAAGCAAATATGTGATCTTAAAGTTCTGATCAATACCAATGTCAAAGGATCTAACTTACAATGGATACCTAAAAGAAATTAGAACTTCCCTATTTTGCAAGTACCTAAGACCAACATCTAAACAACGATTTGGTACATATATAATGGGTCACCACGACCCATGATAGGCTCCAAAGATCTCTAAAATAATCATAGTAAGTACCAATGATCCTCAAGTTATATTCGGTGACAATTTTAAAGGCAAGATTCATGGTATAGGTACTGCGCATATGGGGAATATTATGATTAGTGCCGTATACTATGTCAAGGGTTTGAAGCATAATCTATTTAGAATTAGCAAGTTTTTATGATAAAGAATTCAAGGTAGAATTCTCAAGTACCTAATGTTATATTAAAGATGCTCAAGGAAGATTCATTAAGTTGAAGGGTATAAGGACAAACAATATCTACTTCATGGATTGGGCTTCAATACTTGGAAACATTTCAAAGTGCTTCATAGCTAAGAATCAATTGGAGCTGAGTACAATTTGGAATAGAAAGATGAACCAGGTGATAACTCAACTATCAACGTTAGATCTTGCAGAGGGATTACCTAAAAGATCGCTCCAAAAAGATCGCTTGTGTGATGTTTGCCAAATGGGTAAACAGATTAAATCTACGTTCAAGAAGAAAGCTCGTCTTTCAACCACTAGAGTCTTAGAAGTACTTCACATGGATAATGTTCAAACCATTTCAAGTAATAAGTATTAGTGGTTAGAGATACACATTGGTGGTAGTAAATGAGATTTCACGATACACTTGGGTAGAGTTGTTTGAACAAAAGACGAGACTAGCGGCAGATGCATCGTACAGATTTTCCTATTTCAAACATCAAAAGATAATGAAAGTAGTAAGAATTGGAAGTGATTGTTGTATTAAAGTTTAGGTGCCCGACGATCCATCTGGTAGCTTGGCCAAAACTTATAAACACTATCACAGTCTTCTCTATTAATCAATAAAATGCGCATGTTGACTTTATCTTATTCACTTTTATTAATTTTATTAGTCATTTGGATCACTCTCAGCTATGGGAGAGATCATGCACATCGGGTGGCGGCTATGTAATGCTCTCCAAACTTGTAATCCTAAAACTCATTCCTATTAGGATTAGGCCCTCAGATGCCATAGAGGATAGATTGTATATGGCATATAATTTTTTTAGGGGAACAATTAATTGTATACCCACCAAGCTCAATATAAAACAAGCAAAAGGCACATACTGATTACTATCTACAGTAAGCAGCATGCCCTCAAAATATAAGAAGAACTATAAATAGGAAAACAAGAAAAGAGTTAACTAGTAACAACTTCTATGTATTGCGTATCTCTACTTGTCAATTTCCTATTTAGGCAACCCAAAATTCTCAAGATCAGGTCCTTCTTAATTCTATTATAGACTTCCTATACAAATGATTCAACTTGGTTAAAAATTCGATTGTTCCTCTCTCGCCAAATACTATAAACAGCCCCAGCAACTCAAGCAACTATAACCTTCTATTTAAACCTTCAAGACCTGAAGGCAAATTTCAGCAATCTCTGCCACCTATTAAGGCACAATCCCAGTTTTGTACTTGGAGCCACTGCATCATCCTCTAGAGAATATTTTTTGACCACTCACAAGCAAAAAACTGATGACTCACAGTCTCACTTTTAGAGTTATCACCACATAAAACACAACAACAGTCAGAAATTTACATAAAATGGCTCAGCTAACTGTTGTTTGCAATGTTTGATGTGCAACTAACCATAAAGTAAAGGAATGTTTGGGGATATTGGATTTGTTCCAAACAATACCTGCATCTCTGAAAAGAGCTTGTTCATCCTTAAGCTAGTCATACCCACTCAGTATACACCTATTGGATTATGAATCCACCTATTCTGATAAAAACCCCTTCTGAATTTTCCTTTCACCTTTTCTAGGGGTGATATTCCTAGTAGTGGACATCTTTAAGATAAACAGAGCTAATCCATTATACCCACATGGTATCTTTCTTCTGATAGCCAATACTTGCTTACCCACATTTGCATTATTCCATATCCCACAGCTTTTGATATTCAGCCCCCCATATTTCTTTTTGGTGCAAATTTTATCCTACCTTATGAGTGTCATTTTCCTCCCCTGATGGTCATTTAAACCCCATAAGAACTCTTTGCATTTCTTCTCAACCATCTTGACTATTAGATGAGGCAATATGAACATAGAGGTCCAGTAAACATGCAGTGAGAAGAGAACTACATTTATGAGTTGGACCCTACAAGCATAAGACAGATGTATTGTTGCCCAACACTGTAATATCTGGGTTATGTTTTCAACAAGAGTAAAATAGTCCATTTAGACCACTTTGTTGAAGACATGGGAACACCTAAGTACCTCAAAGGGAAAGTCCCTTCATTGAAGCCAATAATTTGTAAGATCTCTTGGTTTGTAGTTTGAGAAGTTCCTCTCACAAAGATGTTGGACTTATTCTGATTAGCATGTAAACCAGTGGTGTCTAAAAACCTCTTAAAGGTATCCCAGATCAACTGCACAGAAGAAGTGGTAGCTTTACAAAATATCAGTAAATCATCTGCAAAACAGATGTTTGTAAGTTGCATCTGTTTACAAGTGGGGTGAAATTTGAATGGAGACTAAAGAGTAGCTATCTTCAAGCTTCTTGTTAAGTATTTCATGACAAGGACAAAGAGCAGGGGAGAGATTGGATCACCCTGTCTGAGCCCTCTTTTTCCTTTGAAGTATCTATGAGTTTCTCCATTTAATGCAAGGGAAAGAGAGACTGTAGATACACAAACCATAGTCTAATCTGTAAATTTTTGGGGAAATTCAAGCCTTCTAGCCAACTGGGAGTACTCCACCTTTGAGATTATAAACAAAAATGTATAGTGTAGTTGAGTAAGAAATTTACCAGCGTGAAAGAATTCCATCACTACATATGTAATCTCCTCACCCACAATGGACCAGGCAGCCTTGAAGAAGCCACTGCCATACCCATCAGGCCTTGGGCTTTTGTTTCTACAAATGGCGAACATAGTCTTCTTCACTTCATCTCTGGTAAATGGTTTAATCAGATCCATTTGTTGATCTCAATCCAGCATAGGCCCCATGTCATAAACTCTAGTATCAGAGTAGGTAATTGGTGTGCTTATCCCAAGAAGATGTTTATAGTAGTCAACAAAGTGGTTCGTGACATGCTCATAGTTAGTAAGAATAGTACCATTTCCATCCCCTATAGAAACGATTCTGTTTTTGTATTGCTTCTTTTTTACGACCAAGTGGAAGTATCTGGTATTCTGGTCCCCTATCTTAAGTCAGGTAGCTTTAGATTTTTGGTGCAGGAATTGCTCTGAGGCTTTGTTCTTCTCTTGGAGTTTCTTTGTTGCCTATCTTTCTTGTTGTTGTGGAGCTAAGTTCAGAGGGTCCTAGTGGATAAGGTTTTGCATATCCTCCAGCTCAATTTTAACTTGATAAGCCTGCAATTCAATTTCACTGAATTGACTATGTTTCAGGTTTTTCAACACCCCTTGTAATCTTTTTAGTTTTTGGGCTACTCTATACATTGTTGTCCCCTGGACAGCCTCTTCCCAACTCTCAGCCACCAACTGCTGAATTGTGGAGCCTCAGTACACATGTTATAAAACTTGAAAGACTTACTTAGCCACCAACTGTATGAATTGTGGAGCCTCAGTCCACATAATATAAAACTTGAAAGACTTACTAATGTTTGCATTCCCCATGTTGAGATAAACCACCATTGGGCTATGGTTTAAGACACCCTCAGCTGAGAAGACTGCATCTGCTAAGGGAAAGTCTGTACACCATCTGTCATTAACCAACTCTCTGTCAATTTTGGAGAATATTTTGTTCTCTTCCTCACTCTTATTATTCCATGTGAAGGTACATCCCTTCCACCACATCTCATCAATATCTGTCTAATCAATTTAATTTTTGAAATCACTAATCTCACTGACTGTAGTAGTAGCATATTGTTAAAGTCACCCATAAGTAAATCCATTATGTCATTCATAGATCAGACCATAAATCCATTCTATCTATGCTCTGATTATAAGCATAAACAAAAGTGACCTCCATATCGTTTTTAGTGATTAAGTGATACACTACACAATGCATGTATTGTGCATGAGATTTCCTTACTTAACATCAAAGTGGTCAGGTTTCCACATATCCCAGATTGTCCCTCTAGGATTCTCATATATTAGTTATAGACCCCATCCTGCACATGGAGTTGTACACTATTTGGTTGGTAGTTATTCGGCTTTATCTTAGTTCCAGAATGCCACATAACCTAATCCCAAATTTATTACAGAGAGCAATGACCTCTCTCTGTCTACCAGGATTATTTAGCCCTCTAACATTCCAGGCTGCAACTTGGTCCATGTTCAGTTACTGTAACAGTGACACGACCTTGTATAACCCCAAATTGTGCTACACTTGTACTAGCTTCATTAGTATCCCCTTTGAGAATCTCCTGTTGTTGGGATCGCGTGGTCAAACTCGGGGATGCCGGTCGCAGCGGAAACATAGAATTTAAAAGTTCAAACAAAAACACGAGGCATCCCCAAATTAGGGCCAGGTAGACATGGTACCATAGAATTCAAAAACTCACAAAGGAGAGATATTACATGTTTAGCTCTTGATGAACAAATCCACAACAGTCTTTTTAAGCAACTCCCTGCTACACTTCTCTGGATTGATTTGCTCTAACACCCTAAGTGCGACGCCTCTAGGTGTATCCATAGCTTAGTTTGTATCCTGGATTATCTCCACCAGTGCTAACCAAGAGAATATCAAATTTCGGCCTATGAGAAAAGGGTAAGAATATATTTTTGGTGTTCTTCGTACTCAACACACGAGTTTGAAGAATTACTTGTGAAAGAGGTGGAAGAGAAAAGATGGAGAGAAAGAATTTTCACAAGACAAACTTGTGTGTAATGAATTAGGTGAAGAAATATAATATGAATACACACACACACACACACACACATATATACATATAGAGTCCACAGAGAGTGAAACACACATATACACACATACATACACGCCTTTCACACAAATAAGGTAGGCGGGTGTGTGTGTGTGTGTGTGTAAATATGTATGTATTATCTTTTCAATTCTTTCTCCTTTTATTTCTCTTCCTTAATTAATTGGATATCTTTCCAACTAATAATATATTTCCATATATTTGAGATCATATCAAATATACCATAGCTTCCAGTAAGACCTTTTCCATATAATTAGTTAACTAACTAATTAAATAGATCTTAGCAAATCATATCTATCCTAATATATTTATAAGATCTTTTTATATCAATTAGTTATCTAAAAATACATCCTATCAAATATATTACAAGATATACTAAATATATGTATATAGACATAGACTTGGTGAACAAGATAAAAATTTTCCACCATATCTATCCATATACACACCCATACGTGTATAATATACATATATTTATTTTCTCTTCACTTATTAATTAATTAGACCACTAATTAATTAATTAGTCTTTCCCAATATAGTATTCCAATATGAAATTGTAAGACTATTATTAATTAAGATCACTTAATTAATTTATTCCTTTTTCTCGATTAATTAATTCCAATTAATTAATCTCTCCATTAATTCACAAAGAATTAACTAGCCAGTAGGTACTACACTAAGTTGAGTGTGTGACCTTTTAGGCTCGTTAACAGGCTAGCAATTACTCATTTCTCATAGGCTAGATTAATTATTCTCAATAATTAATTAGGCCTTGGATTAACTTCACCAATTAACCCAAGACACCTATTGATCGTGGTTTGATGTCTAGAAATGTCGCCATGAGTTTCTAGATGTTAACAATGAAAGGCAAACGTATCCAAATTTTGATCTTTACGTGAGTTGAATCTTTCCATCTTTTTCCCGTCTAAGGTCTAGGGTTTGTCGACAGTCGAAACCTTAGTAACCTAGAAAACTATGACTATCTTGGTTCCACTAATGATCCGGTCTTCTAAGCCTTGGACGGTACCTTGACTACTGCCATCTGTTAGACAGTACTATCAGACTATACCCAATATACATGCTATATGACTCTCCTGGAGTACTACCCCCAAACTAATCTTTGATTGTCCTCGATCAATAAGTGAAGAACATTCATAAACTCAAAAAAAAAAAAAATCAGCTTAACACACACAAAGACAAAGTATTTGACCCTAGAATGAGATCTTGAACAATCACACATTACTAAAACATTAAAAATTTGCTAACCTCTATAGATTTTCAATACTACCCCTAAGTCATGAACTCCCAAGTCGTTTTCCATGTCAAAACTCCACATTAGACAAGATTATGCAAATGAATTGGACTATAAAGACATCGATTAAATTCAAAGTCACTAATCTATCCGAATGCACAATATGCAATGACCACGATCAAAAGGTCTTTTCAGCTTGTAAAGTAGGGCTCGGTAATGGCTTGGATGGGATAATATGGATAAAGTGACTAAAATTAAGAGAGCCTAAAACTCAATGTCATCAAGCTATATTCTCTCCTCAATGTAAAACAATTCTCAAACTCTCATCACTTATCTCATTTATTTGTCTTTTTCAAACTCACAACCTCAAAACTTATCTCTTTTTCTCCCGGGTTGTACTACAATTCCAAAACCATTTGTTAGCATTGACACATAATCATAGCCTAGTCGAGAACTCTGTTTTTTTTTTCTTTTTTCACATTTTTTCTCGACTATTTAGCAACTTTTCTTGTGCTTATAACTTCCTTGTTACCACTCTAACACTACAAAATATTCTACACCTCGATTTCCTCCACATAAAACAACATAACCACCACCACTAACTCCTTTGCACACTAAATCCCTAACAAAGTGCATTCCCACACAAAAGCCAAAGGACACAAAGTTCTAAGCTCTCTTAATTGGGTAATATACATTGTTTTTCTTTTAGGTTAGAGGGTGGTTGATGTGGTTTATGAACGAAAAGCGAATGGTGGTTTTAGTATGCTTTAGCACACTCCATTCTTATCAATTAAGCTCAAAACAAGGTCAAGAGATTATGTATTATAGTGCAGGCTAATGTTAAGGCTTAAGAAACATGAAAGATGGCTTAAATCATCTCGTGGTTTTGCAATATCAGTACATCCCTCAAGATTAATAACATTAAGGTTTCAACATCTTAAGTCCTCAAAAATTCACATAAGCCTGTCTAAAAAGTACATCAAGGCACAAGATAAAAACATGTTGATCATTGACAAGGGACTTCGACGTAAATATACTAGAGGCAGCAAAGAATTTAAGCTCTAAGTAAAGATGCAATCATTCATGAAACACATTCAACAGCTTCCTACTTGCAAAGGTGTGTATAAGTCGATTTTTATTTTTTTTTGAACAAAAATACAAATAGGATGCAAAATGCAAATAGGATATGTATAACATGGATCCCACCCCCAAACTAATCTAGCACATGGTCCCCAATGTGCTCAAATAAAGACTAGAACAAAAAGGGTAATGAAACTTTCCTGTGTGGTTAAGTAGAGAGAATGGAAGTACAGTCGAGATCCTCGATGTAGCATTAAACAACCTCTAAACTGAGCAGTGACCTATTGAAGAAAGAAAAATGGACAGATAATCAACTACGATACAAACTAAATGCAAACGAATAAACGGAACCAAAACAACGAAGCAACTAGGGAAAATAAAGAAGGGAAACTAAAAGACAAGACGAAAATAAGCAAAGGAACATAAAATGTAAACTTTCCTGAGTGAGATTCTACATCAGTCTAACTCCACCTCGTCATGCTGATGTGCAGTAGAGGATGTGCCCGCATCAAACTATGGTATGGGAGAAAAATCCGTGGTCGAGATCTATAGGTGAGTGCCGAGAGTGGTGAACCACTTTTGAATGTAATCAAGGGTGGCATTGTGGCGTTGCTCGAGGAGAGCCAGTCGATCATTCACATTAAGAGAGCGTCGAGCAGCAGAGATAGCAGGCGTGCTTGAACAGCCAGTGGTCCAACAGTGAAGCATGCGGTAAAAACGATCATCGAAGTCTTCCTCGAGATTAAGTTCCTCTTCATTATCAGCTATCTTAACATTAACATCACGACACAGAGCTGTATTCAAGGACGGGTGCCATAAACTCTTCTTGTGATCAGTGGCACATCGCATAATTGAGTCGTGGATAACATCACCCACATCAAGTGGTTCCTCAGTCCATATGACATATAATAATTTGGCTCGCTCTACAGAAACATCGCTAAGATGCAAAGTAGGAAAAAGGTTTGCACAGATGAAATGGTGCAAAAGCTTGAGATCTCTGTTTAGTGCATTGGATGGGAAAAGAACAGTCCCCCCATCACGTCGATTCAAAGTCGTCCCCGGTTTGCATAAAGTTTTATTAAGCGCAAGCCAGTTTGTATTCAAATTATCCATATTACCAAAGGTACAACTATCATCCAAATCAGGGATGTTCAGGATCTCATTGATTTTTTCAGAATCAACACGAACCCAAACTCCTCGAACATAGACTTTGTCATCCTTATGCTCTGGCGCATTCGCATAAAACTCCTTCACAATAGACTTAACTGCCAGCTTTGGGCGAGCCACAAGTTGCTCCCATTTATTTTTAGCAATTATTTCTGGAATACGACCCTCAGTGATCGTGAGACCCTTCTCAATGAGACATTTACGCTTCATAATGTGTTTTGTATACCTCTTTTTGGCTTCATCACTCACAAATGTTTCAGTTTCTGAAGACTCAGATGTCCGGGTTCGCTTCTTGGCCATAAACATTTCCACCACTTCTATAGCAACAAATTTCCCAAAATTCAAACACCTCAAATAACTCAAAGTTTCACTAAATTCTTCACAACATCACCCTTCAATGTAAATCCATCTTCTTAACACAATCCCAATTTCTTCCACTAACACTCGTCAAAGCACATCTCAACCAAATATACTTAGCACAAAATAAACAAACACATCTTCCACATACATCCACAAAATCAAAATATGACAAAAACCAAACCAATATTACCCATATCCAACATGAAATTCGTATGTGGTGACCAAAAGCAAGATTTCGAAAATTAGGGCCAAAACCAAATTTCTTACATTTTCCAACTTGAGAGTCAAAATTGGAGATGATTACTAAGTGGGTCTTGAAGACGAAGATGTATTGTGGTGAGATTTGTAGAGCAAGAAGAGAAACTATGGTGAGAGGGGCGAATTTGTGTAGGGATTTTGGAGAGAGAAGAGTACAAGTAAAGTTTGGAGGAGAAAAGAGAAAATAAGGGCTGCTGCCCGTTTTTTTTCTGATTTTACTGCCAACTTGGCTCCGTGGCGCTGGATATGGTGCCACGGCGCTGAAATTATTTATTTATTTTTTTTAACGAAAAATTCAGCGCCATGGCGCTGGACAGGCAAAAACTTGCAAAATTTTTCTGTTCGTCTGGAGCTGTGGCACCATATTGGGCCCCATGGCGCAACATGAGCAGAAATATTTTCACCTGATAAAGCCAAAAATAATCACATCCTAACACTACAAGCAAGAATTAGAATGCTAAAAATCGAAAAGAAAAGCACTAAAAGATATAAGAAAGAACAAATAAAGCTTGGGTTGCCTCCCAAGAAGCGCTTTGTTTAACGTCGATAGCTCGACGACATGTCTCCAGGTTTAAATAGTTGGCGCATGGAGTGCCACCGTGGTATCTCGAGTTTCCAGGTCATCTTCAACATATGGTTTCAGTCTCTGACCATTGACTTTAAATGTCCCTTTTGTTTCGTGTGTCACTTCCACAACACCCGAAGGAAAGACTTGAGTAATCAAAAATGGTCCAGACCATCTCGACCTGAGTTTACCTGGAAACAACTTAAGTTTTGAATTGTAAAGCAATACTTTTTGTCCAATAGTGAAAGTGCGCATAGAAATATTTTTATCATGCCAAAGTTTAGTACACTCTTTATACAGTTTTGCATTTTTGTAAGCTTGAAGGCAAAATTCATCCTTCTCATTCAGTTGAAGCAAACGTTGCTCTCCTATAGCATGCATGTCAAAATTTAAAAACTTTGTGGCCCAATAAGCTCGATGCTCTAATTCTACTGGTAAATGACAAGCTTTTCCAAAAACTAACCTATATGGTGACATACCTATAGGGGTTTTATAAGCAGTACGGTAAGCCCATAGAGCATCGTCTAGTTTCAAAGACCAGTCCTTTCTAGAGGTGTTAACAGTTTTTTCCAAAATGCTTTTAAGTTCTCTATTAGAAACCTCAACTTGACCGCTAGTTTGAGGGTGATATGGAGTAGAGACCTTATGAGTCACTCCATATTTACTCAACAACGCATTAAGTTGCCTATTACAAAAATGTGAACCCCCATCGCTTATGATAGCTCGACGGGTACCAAAACGTGTAAATATATGTTTCTTAATAAATTTGATAACCACTCTAGAATCGTTGGTCCTTAAAGCTTCAGCTTCTACCCATTTTGAGACATATTCAACAGCAACCAAAATGTAAGTATTTGAATGAGACGATGGAAAAGGTCCCATGAAGTCAATGCCCCAAACATCAAATAAATCACATACAAGAATATTGTTTAGGGGCATTTCATTCCTCTTGGAAATATTTCCAGTTCTCTGACACTCATTACAATGCATAACATAATTGTAAGCATCTTTGAACAACGAAGGCCAATAAAAACCCAATTGGAGCACCTTGCCCGCTGTTCTTTTAGCCCCAAAGTGACCTCCTACCTCTTGGTCATGACAATAAGATAGAATACTAGGCACTTCCTCAGCCGGTACACATCGATGCACTATATTGTCACTACACACTTTATACAAATAAGGGTCCTCCCACAAGTAATGCTTAACATCAGAGAAAAACTTTTTCTTTTGTTGGTATGTAAAATAAGGGGGAAGATACTTACTTGACAAGTAGTTAACTAAATCAGCGTACCATGGGTCGTCTTGAGTCTGAGGCTGAATGGCAAAAAGTTGCTCATCATGGAATGCTTCCTGGATTTCTGTCTTCTCGACTTCATGTTGCGAATGCTCAATACGGGAGAAATGGTCTGCAACCACATTCTCCGTCCCCTTCTTGTCTCTGATCTCTACATCAAACTCTTGTAGGAGGAGAATCCATCTGATTAGTCGGGGCTTTGCATCTTTCTTGGCAAGGAGATACTTCAGAGCAGAGTGGTCCATATATACAACGACCTTTGTACCAATCAGATAGGACCGAAACTTGTCGAATGCAAATATCACTGCTAGCAGCTCTTTTTTCGTGGTTTCATAATTCAACTGTGCCTCTGTTAATGTACGACTAGCATAATAGATGGCTCGAAGTGTCTTTTCCTTTCGTTGTCTAAGTACTGCTCCCACTGCTATATCGCTGGCGTCACACATCAACTCAAATGGGAGACTCCTGTCCGGTGCAACCATAATAGGAGCAGAGATTAACAACTTCTTCAATGTGGTGAACGCCTGCATACAATCATCAGAGAAATTAAAAGGAGTATCTTTAATCAATAAATTAGAAAGAGGTTTAGAGATTTTAGAAAAATCCTTAATAAGCCGTCTGTAGAACCCTGCATGGCCAAGAAAACTCCTAACTACTTTAACATTCACCGGAGGTGGTAATTTCTTTATGACATCTATTTGTGCTCTATCCACTTCAATTCCTCGGTGAGAAATCGTATGACCAAGCACTATACCCTCTATCACCATAAAGTGGCACTTTTCCCAGTTAAGCACCAAATTTGTTTCCTCACATCGCTTCAACACTACACAAAGGTTAGCTAAACATGTATCGAAAGAGGAACCAAATATAGAAAAATCATCCATGAATACTTCTATGCATTTTTCTATCAAATCTGAAAAGATGGCTAACATGCACCTTTGGAATGTAGCCGGAGCATTACATAAACCAAAGGGCATTCTCCTATATGCAAAAGTACCATAAGGGCAAGTGAAGGTGGTCTTCTCTTGATCCTCAGGTACTATAGGAATCTGATTATACCCGGAGTACCCATCTAGAAAATAATAAAATGCATGTCCAGATAATCTTTCTAACATTTGATCAATGAATGGTAATGGAAAATGATCTTTTCGAGTGGCAGTATTTAATCTCCTATAATCCATACAAACCCTCCACCCCGTAACTGTTCTGGTAGGAATAAGTTCATTATGATCATTTTCTATTATAGTTATCCCCCCTTTCTTCGGTACCACTTGTACCGGACTAACCCATGCACTATCAAAAATGGGGTAAATTATACCTGCATCCAAAAGCTTGATTACCTCTGTGGTTGAATTGTCGGCTTGTGGTCATCTTCCAACAATATCTTGTGCATGCACATAGAGGGGCTTATTCCCTTGATATCAGCTATTGTCCATCCAAAAGCTCTTTTGTGCTCGCGCAAGACTCTAAGCAGCTTCTCATCTTCACTTCCTGTCAAAGAAGATGAGATAATGACAGGTAAGCATGAATTATCGCCTAAAAATATGTATTTAAGATGCGAAAGTAAAGGTTTCAGCTCAGGAGAGAATGGCTCTTCAATAGATGGCTTGAGGCGAGGTTTTGAGTTTCCGAGCTCCTCAAGTCTCAATTTAGGTACTCTCTTCATTGGCGGCGATGCTTCTAAGTATTTTGCACATTCTTTCAGTTGGTCATGTTCCTCCACTTTTTCACTTGGACTCACGAGACAAGCCTCCAGAGGATCATTCATATTCTGTACCTGCAAAGACTCATTCACAATCTCATCAATCATATCCACACTGAAACAATCATCATGTATCGAAGGATGTTTCATAGCTTTAAATACATTGAAGATCACTTGTTCATCATTCACCCTTAGAATGAGCTGTCCCTTTTGAACATCTATTAAAGTTCTACCCGTGGCTAAGAATGGAAGACCTAGGATGAGGGGAACCTCATGGTCTTCCTCCATGTCTAAAATAATAAAATCAGTCGGGAATATAAACTTATCCACTTTTACTAAAATGTCCTCTATTATACCTCTCGGGTGTTTAATGGATCTATCAGCTAACTGAAGAGATACAGTAGTGGGTTTAGCTTCACCTAAGCCTAGCTTTTTAAAAATTGAGAATGGCATTAAGTTTATGCTAGCACCTAAATCACATAATACCTTATCAAAATAAGAACTACCAATAATACAAGGGATAGAAAAACTCCCTGGATCCTTAAGCTTTGGTGGCAGCTTATTTTGTAAGATAGCTGAGCACTCCTCAGTGAGATTGACAGTTTTGAACTCTTCCAGTTTTCGCTTGTTAGACAAAATGTCCTTCAAAAACTTAGCATAACTAGGCATTTGAGCGATTGCATCAGCAAATGGAATGTTAATATGTAGTCTTTTAAACATTTCGATAAATTTAGAAAATTGCATATCCAATTGTTTCTACTTAGCTCTACGAGGAAAAGGAAGGGAATTCAAATCAATAGGCGTAGAAGTCTCACCTTTCTTACCTTTGTTGGATGAGGATTCGATTCTTATGCTCTCGGTACCAGTAGCTTGGGTTCTGCCTTCAGTAGCCTGCTCATCAGTTGGACTTAGTACCGGTGTCTCCTTAGCAGAAGCAATGTTCAAGTAAGGCTCCTCTAATTGTTTTCCTCTAAGAGTTATTTCCTTCACTTCTCTAGGATTCTTCTCTGTATCACTGGGTAATGTTCCCTATTGTCGTGCTGAAACAAGGTTAGCAAGTTGACCCATCTGCGTCTCTAAATTACGAATACTTGCATCCTGATTTGTCATCTTTGTCTCAGCATTGGCGATAAACTTTGCCAACATCTCTTCCAAAGAAGGCTTCTTATCTTGTGGCTGATTAAACCCAGGGGGAGGTCTCACTGTATTGGAATTGTTGCTCCAGGAAAAATTTGGGTGGTTCCTCCACCCTGGATTAAATGTGTTGGCATATGGGTTGTTCTGTCTGTTGGGATTTCCTACAAAATTCACCGATTCACCAAGACTTGGTTGAGCGAATGGATTTTCCTGCTCACACTCAGTACTATGGTGGCCACCTCCACATAATTCACAAATTATCTGCACTTACATAGCTGAGACACTCATAGAATCTATCTTCTTATTTAAAGCTTGAATTTGTGCTGACAATGCCATGAACGAATCAATCTCGTGTACCCCTGCTGATTTCTTTGCTAGTAGCCTCTCAGTAGGCCACTGATAGTTATTGGAAGTCATCTCTTCTAACATTTCCATTGCTGCTTCTAGTGTCTTAATCATGATCGTTCCACCGGCTGCAGCATCTATCATCGAACGAGTCTAGGATATAAGACCTTGGTAGAATGTCTGGACCTGCAGCCAAATAGGAAGACCATGATGTGGACACTTCCTCAGTGAGTCTTTGAACCTTTCCCATGCTTCATATAATGATTCACCATCAATTTGCCCAAAGTTGGTGATCTCATTCTCAGTATCGCTGTCTTGCCTGGAGGAAAAACTTTAGTCAAAAACGGTTGTGTCATCTGTTCCCCAAGTTGTAATTGAACCAATTGGGAGAGAGTTTAACCAAGCTTTTGCCTTGTCCTTGAGAGAAAAAGGGAAAAGTCTGAGGCAAATTACATCATTAGAGGCTCCATTGTGTTTGAAAGTATCACATATTTCCAAAAAGTTGGCAATATGTGAGTGGGGATCATCGCTCGTCAACCCATGGAACTGAACCGTCTGTTATATCATTTGGATCACTGTTGGCTTGATCTCGAAAGTATTGGCCTGAATGGGTGGCCTGGTGATACTCGTTGCTGCTCCATTAAGAGTGGGTACTGCATAATCTCTCATGGCCCTTGGTGGATTAGCAGCAGCTTCTGCACCTTGAACACCATTATTTTCTTGATTTTCCATTACTTTCTCCTGTTGAAAGTTTGCTTTCTGTTCTCTTCTCCTTCTATTAAACGTGCGTACTATTTCCGGATCAAATTCTTCGAGTGCTTCGTGAGCAGTACGGGTCATGCACTACTTCACAAACAAACTGAAAAATAAGAGAAAACAAAAATAAAATTAGACAAGAAACAGTTTAATCTAGAAATAAGCAATTGGATTCCAATATTAAATAAAAATTAGTCCCGAGAACGGCGCCAAAAACTTGATGCGTAATTTCCTAGCAAATATACTAGATCGCACAAGTAGTAATATGGATGTAAGTCCGAATATTGTTTCCACATGGACTAAATTATCTAAGTACTGAAAAGCTAATATACTTATTCTAAGTACCAAACGATAATTGATGATGATTCTTAAACTAAAATTCTAACACTAATTACTACTAAGAACACAAGAATTTAACGATTTTAATCAAAGGCTAGAAAGATAACCAAGACAATGATCCAACCAAATTATGCAAGTTAATTATGAATTCCGTTTAAATCAATTATTAGGTAGGTTATGCAAAGGCGAAATTTCCTAAAGTACTTACTACCCAATCTCTCGGTGTTGCAATTCTACCCCTTTCAACAATAAACTATATCTCTATATGAAGATTTAATTAAAAGGAATGCATTAAAAGACACTTAGAAATTCCTCATTAAAACGAAAAGCCACACAAAGGAAAAGATTCTATCTCTAGTCAATTCTACGATGTGGTTTTTATGATCTTAAAAGCTTTCCCAATCTATTATTTCTCAATATCTTGACTAGGCATTAAGTCAAACAATTGGTGGCCAATCAATTGTAAGCATTAAGATCAAATCATAAAAACATTGCATAAACCCCACATAATCAATTAAAAACAAAGCTCAATCATAACAAGGGTAAATTCGGCCTTCACATGGCCTTGGTCTAACGAATTTAGTTCACAACTACAGAAATAAAAGTATGCAAAAGATTTTCTAAAGACATGGTTTTCAGTCCAAAACAAAAGAAAATACTAAACATCCAATTAAACCGTATCGTCAGTTGAGTAAATCTTGAATGCGTCTTGATGTTGGCGAATCTTCGATCTTCTCTCCTATCTTCTTCTTCCAAACGCCTCTTTTCTTCCAAGGGTCTTTTTCTAGAGTGTTTAGAGTTGTAAAAAGTGAGAAGTCCCCCAAATTTGACCAAAAATTCGTGTTTTAAAGAATCAGTCCGCGTCCGTGGCACTGTAGCCCCAAATCCGGCGCTGTGGCGCCATGTACAAATTACTTTCTGTAAGGGTCGCGCCAAGGCGCCAGATTGACAACTTTTTTTTTCCTTTTGACTTCGTTTTCGATTCTTTTTCACTTAAATCACCATTTGTTCCCTACAACACAAAATATATGCAATTATATGAAATATGTAGGACAAAATGGATTGAAACGTACTCAAAATTAAGTAAATATGGGCATAAAATGTAATACAATTATGAGTTTATCAGTCTCCTGGAGTGCACGTACATATCAAAGCATAGTGGATAGTGTTAGGATTATGCCCTCAGATGCCATAGAGGAGAGAATTTATAGAGCATATATCTTGTATTGAACTTAAATTCTTCTTAAATAAAAGGCATTATTAAGTTTTCACTTAATTCTTATCTGCATCTATAAGTTGTGTAAAATATTTTATCCATGTTTTCAGTGTGATCCCTCTACTTCCTATGGGATAGGAAGATTGGCACTAGAGAGATCGATCTGGATTACTAAAATAAGTTCGCAAGTAATATGAAGTCTTTAATGGACAAATAAAGACTTCTAATACTTGTACAATCTTAGCTCTGACATGGGAGTACCTGTCTGGTATCATGGGATGATAGGAGATTAAGATTGTAGACACCTTAGTGGAACTGATATGTTCGAACATGACTCGCATCGGTTCTGTCACATGGGTTTTCACTCTGTGACTGTCAATGACGGAACTGATTATGCATAATAGGTATATGTGAACCTTTGACCTGAAGTATCAGGCTGAAGATGCACTTGTGACGTCAAGTCTTTCACTAGAGTAGTTAGACCCAATTCACCCTTTGGTGGGGTCAACCTCGAAATATGGACTTGATGGGCAAGTGGTAATCTTAGCAGATATCTAATATGGGATTTGTTCTCTCATAAGTGAATGAGTATGTACCCTATGTAATTATAGATAAATAGAGATCAAAGTCTTTGGCCAAAGCAAACGAGACGATTGTGTTTGGCACTAAATCGATCTCAATGATCTCGTATTTATTATGATTTATACATATGGTCAAGTCTAGTGAGTTTGACATAACCATGACTCTCACTTGACCCGGGAATGTGAACAAAGGGTTTATACATATACGGTATTTACGATTGGAAGGTTTCAGAATGATCCTATCATTCGTTTTCATTTGGGTTACGAAGTGGGCCACGTGACTGACTAGGTGTTACCCACTTCCTTTGGTTTCCTCTCATTGCCAAACAAAATGAACTTAAAGAGTCGCGCTAAAGGATTGACAAAGAAAAATGAAGAAAAAGAAATTTCTATTATTTCTTCTGAGAGTTTTAATTTATTGGATAAATTAAATAATTAATTATTCATTAGATGAAATAATTAATTATAATGATAAGATTAATTATTAATTAATTTCCTTGTGAAATAGATTAATGAATTAATTTATCTAATTAATTTGGTTATTTAATTAATTAATTTATTTATTGGATACAATAATTATTAATTGAAATAAAAAATTAATTAAAAGAAACAAATCTCGGGGCTAAATAAGGAGTCCAATTGGACGCCTATGAGGGCTCAAAGTGGCGTCTTTGAGAGACCACATATTAGGGCTCTTTTGTTTTGACTTGTTCAATAAGTCATGAGGTATATAAGGACTCTTTGACTTAGAACAAGTAAGAAGAAGAATATACGACTCTCATAACTCTCAAAAGAAAGAAAAATATTCCTCCCCTCCTCTATACCTAGCCGTCGACCATAGAGAAAGAAGAAAGGGGAGTTTTCGTTTGTTGATCTGTGCGTGACGATTTAGAGATGACGTATTTTCGTTGTTTGGATCAAGTTCAAGTTTGAAGAATCAAACCAAAGGATTGAAGATTTGGAAGCTTCAATATTTTGAGTTTGGAGAAAAAGAAGTTTTTCTCCATCATCATATTCATATTAACGAGTAAGTTTTATTCGTTATATGCTTTTAGATTCAATTATGCGAATTAGAGTACCAATTGGGTTTTTTGTTTTAATTTTTGAAATCCCTTCCGCTGCGTTTATGCTCTTTCGAACAAAACCCAACAGATAGCACCCTTCCCGACATTTCAGGTCTAAGGACTATCTCACACTATGAAATTGAAGGACTCCAAGTTCGACAGAACCAGCGAGGAATACTTGCAGAGTCGTTCAATTCCATACTCCCCTTAAGTATGAATCTCCGTGCATGTATTGACTCATCTGGCCATTAACAATGGAAGACGTCAATCTCTAATAAGAGTTACATCCACGAACAAGTCTTGATGAGCATTTAGTAGGTTTCCAGTCATATTTAGCTGGTTGCTCCATTACCACACCTTTTTCATTGACAAAGTTTACTGTATCTGGCATCTTATTGATATCTATTTCTATAAGCATCCTGGCATAGTGAATCCTCTCCTTGCTAACAATCATTTGATCAGCTAAAATTTAGGTACCTATCAAAATTCCAATGTTACTCAATGCACTGTTGCTCCAAAATTGGTGCTCTAATCCCTCCAATCTAATCCATAGAGGAACCTTATCTATATCGTTCTTGCTATAATTCATGTGTACTGACCATGGGGATAGTATGACTGGTTTGTTATCAAAATGGTACACTTCCATGTTCAAAATTGTATCCCTTGCTTCCACACTTTAGAATCTAAGAAGATATATACCATTCGCATAAATAATACTTTGTCAATTCCCTGTTTACCCCATATCCTCCAGAAATAACCATTCAGAATTGGAAAAGGGGGACATAACATACAAGAGACGATTCCCAATACTCAATTTCAGATTGGATATCATTAGCATCGTTTTTACTCATAGTTTTCCCTAATTTTGTTTCAGGTTGAATAAACTGCAACTTAGTCTAAGCACTACGAATTTTTTAGATATCAAAGTTGTCCCAGACATTACCTAGTTGAGTCACTAGCCTCTCAGGCAAATTAGGTTTTGATCTGATCGCAGTGCCTTAATACTATGCCCGATTTCTTTTCAGTCATAGTCTTGAATTCCTTGAACCATTCAAGTGCTTCAGACTTATGTTTCATTAGGTACACGAGTCCATACCTAGTATGAACGTCAGTGAAAGTAATGAAATACTGAAAATAGGCCTCATCCTTGAAGGGCCCATATACGTCTGTGTGAACTAAACTTAAAACTTCCTTGGATCTCTTAAAATGTCTAGTGAAGGATGATCTAGTCATTTTACCTTTTAGACAGGATTCACGTGTCGGATATGGATCAGATCCAAGTGGGCCGATAAGCTAGCATTTCTCCAACTCGTGAATCTTGAACTCACCGGCATGTCTAAGTCTAAGATGCCACATAAGTATTTTTTTTTGTTTCATTCATACTACGCTTTCTTGTCATAGTGTTAACCATGCATTGGTTTTGAACATTAATATAATACAATCCATTAACTAAAGATGTTGAGCCAACATTTTTATTTCTAAAATAACTATCACAACCATTGTCATTAAAAGTAAACAAATATCCTTTCCTGGCCAATACAGGAATAGAAACAATGTTCTTAAGCCCATTGGGCAAAACGAGGCAATTATCTAAAGCAATAGAATGTTCAGACATTAATGTAATAGAAGTAGTTCCAACGTGTGTAGCAGTGACACTGTGCCCGCTTCCCACATTGATCATCACTTCTCTTTCTCCTAGATTCCTACTTGTTTCCAGATCCTAGTTCAAAACACAAATGTGAGCACTAGCTCCCGAATTCAGAATCCATGAAGTAGAAAATATAGTCATAGAACAATTAGTTTAAAAAACATAAAGTTCTATACCTGCTTTCTCAGTTTTCAGCTTAGGACAATCGCGCTTCCAGTGGCCCAACTCCTTGCAATGGAGGCAGATGTGTGTTTTCTTTAGGGTCCTACCCTTGATCTTCTTAACCTTATTAGCCTTACCATTGCTTGATGTTTTGAAGACTCCTAGTTGCATCTTACCTCTTTTTTTCTTTAGAGTGCTCCTAGAATCAATAGAAATAACTAGAGCAGTTTCTTTTATCTTCGGCTCCAACTGTGATTGAGCATTGATCAACTTGTTCATTAGCCCAGCTAGCGTACATTCAATGTCATTCATGTTGAAATTCACAATGAATTGCGAAAATGACTTTGGGAGCGATTGTAGAATGAGGTCGGTTTGAAGGTGGAAGTGTATGGGGAAATCAAGGGCTTCAAGTCTCTCAATCATAGAGATCATTTTGAGGATATGATCCCCAACCTTCTCTCCTTCCTTCATTCTAGCTCCAAAGAGTTCTTTCGATATATGATATCGAGCATTCCGATTGTGTTCTCCATAGAGTTCCTTCAAGTGTAGCAAAATCTCCCCAAACATTTTGATCATTTCATTGGAACGTTGCAAATCATTGCTCATTGAACCCAGTATGTAACCTCTAACTTTGATGTCATTCTTAACCCAATTTTCATAGGCAAGATGATCTTCAAAGTTATCAGTTTCTAGGACTGGAGGCTACTCTTCATCGAGTACGTATTACAAGGCCTCGAGACTAAGGACTATCCTTAGGTTTCTTTGCCAGTCAATAAAATTATGTCTAGTGAACACATTTTTTTCAAGCAGTATAGTGAGTGGATTAACCATTTTAAAGAGTAATTATCAAATTGCAAAAAATACCAAGATATAAAATTAGGTGCTTTATATTGTTAATCAAGTAATTTTAAAGGACTCGTACAATTACTTCTCATCCATTATTTTTCTCAATTATTGTACTCCCACTGCAATAATCGAAAACCTCATTGGATTGGTTTTATAGTGAGTGATGGTGGTCCTCAATGTCTAGATGGGTTGCAACCTTTTCCGATATATGGCCTGCCTAGATATTGAGGTGGCACCCAGTGCCAGTTGACGATTCAATCCCTTTGGCTCATGAATCACTTAACCGCAACCTTTTTTGATATATAAGTGGTGATTCATCTAAGTCTATTCCCATCAAATCCTATCAGTCTAACAATTTAATCTTGCCTTGCAACCTTTTTCGATATATAGGTCAAAATTCGCTTCGACTGAAGGCATCAAATGCACTGAAGAAGATCAAGCATATTACCTTTATCTATGACCCCCTAATACCAGGGCGACGCCATATATAAGATGCACCCTAATTACTTAGTATCATTTGATAAGGGAGAATTAATAACTTGGTGATAGTTATTTTATTTTGGGTCTCACTTTGCACATTAATTTATTAAGTACTGATTCTAGAAATGCAACAGAAAAACACCTAACAATTTCTAACAACACACACATGTATGGGCTTTAATCTAGATTGTTTCGAGCCAACGAGTGAATCGGCGAGGGGATTTAATCTATTACATAAGAGCTTCTTGTCTTCACTCCAAGCTTGCCACCGACTTTACTCTTTATTGGACCTATCTAATATTTTTATAACAATGGTACATGCCTATACAATTGATCTAACAAAAATAAAGATACAAACTGGGAGACTCAAACTCCAGCCCAATACAGCCAGATAATAAAAAAAAACCAACCCTAAGCCCATACAAGGTGTCACCATCACATAAAATATGGAGCACATAATCAAATTAAACACATATGTGATTATCATTATTAAATCTTACTTAATATATAATTAAATCTAACTTAATTATTTTCAAAAATAAATCCAGTTTATTTTGATTTTAATGTTAATGGGCCAAACTCAAACAACATATACTTTAATCAAATTAAAGTGAACTTTATCAAATAAAGCCCAATATGGGTGAAATAGTTTAAATGTGAAATTAAACTCAAAGAATTCTAAAAACATATAATTAAATCCAATTGTAATTAATTGGGTCAATCCAATTTAATTTAATCCATAAAATAAAACAAGCCCACCAAGCTTTATTTACTTTGAAAATAAACATAATATTATTTTTCATAAAAGTCATTTAAATTCACCACAAGGGATTAAATTGATGATTAATTTTAAGTGCCTAAAAATCCAATTTTGGCCGTAGATATATCCAATTTATCAAATAAACTAATCAAAATTAAATCTAATTTAATCTTAATCAAATCCAATTTTAAAATTGATGAAAAAATTTTATATGGCTTTTAATTTTAAAATTAATCCATAAAAGAATTTTAAAACTACTAATTGAGTTTGGGCCAATTTTATTTTCAGAATTATCCATTGAGTTCAAAATACTCCAACGGACTAAAGGGCCAAGCCCCAAATTTGAAAAGTTAATTTAAAACATAGGATTAATTTTCTAAGATCGGGCCTAACCCGACGCACGGCGTTGCCCAGCTAGGGCAGCGCCGTGCCCTACCATGCACCGCGTCGTGTGATCCATTAGCATAGCGTTGTGCAGGTGGCAACAGTGCGCCGCATAGCGCAGCCACTAGCGCTGCACGGTGCAGCCTCCGTGTGCTGCACCTTACAGCAGTTGGTCGGCCACCGTGTTGACTTGGTGGTGCGGCCACCGTGCTGACTTGGTGGTGCGGCCACGGCACCACCTTCTCCTTTTTAATCATGCAATTAATCATCAAACCCAATTGTTTAAACATGTAATACAATAAATCAAATCACCCAATCGACATTTCATACAATATGATAAACATATGAACATATAGTCATATTCATCAAATAATATAAACATATAAACGCGTAAAAGATATCAAAAGCAACAAATTTGGCTCTAATACCACTGTTATGAATCGTTCTAGCGGATAAATTTTTTTCCAATTTACAATCCAAGATATAATTTGTGCTATTTGATATCCTTATTAACACAAAAAGATGAATTAAAAAGGTTTAGGTAATCTGATTACCTTTTTTACGATTTAATTCAAGCCTAGCTTTCTTTAGAAGTAACGGGTCATTCCTTCCTTTATCACGCAAAGATGATCTTTGTTCTTGAAGATCCAATCTCCACACCTATGTCAGGGGAGGATAGTTTGGGTTTAAGGGACGGAGAGATTTTTTTGTGTTTTTGCTTCTTTTTCTCTCTAAGATAAAACGTGCATGTGTTATTATGATTTTTAATTAACCAACAAGTGATTAAATAAAAATCACATCCATGCCTTGTATAAAGGCAGGCGGCCGAATTGGCCTTAGGGATGGGGTCACTGGGCCTCATCCAATTCCAAGGCCAGTGTTAAGTATTTAATTATAAATTCAAGTCCAATCCAATTGACAATTAAATATTTTACTCTTTTAATTAAAAGTATTTTATTAATTCTAAATTAAGAATACCATTAATATTGATTGAATAAATATATTTAATTACAATAATTAAATATATATATTATAATCAATATATCCCTTTTATTTTAATAATTTCCACTCTAAGTGAAATTATCAAAATACCCCTATGAAGTAAAACTCTTTTATTTTTTCATCTTTATATAGCACAACTCTCTAGACTCGTCTTGATTGGCATTGGGAGGATTCCAAGGATATAGTTATCACTAAGCCAGTAGCGTGAAGCTATACTGAAACCCAATCCAGTGCGAGATGAATACGTCATCACGAACCTTTAAGTTATAATTATCGTATGCGTATAAGCTCTTCACTGACGCAACCCAATCAAGTAAGAGTCATGGAATGTCAACCTCATATAAATTGATTATGTACTATATAATCATACCGATGTGAAATTACCAAACTGCCCTTAGTATCCAATACAAGTCAGTTATAATTGCTTTGTCCAAAAACTCTAATTTCACAACACCTATGACATACAGGTCGCTACTCATTTACTTTCGAGACAATGAATCCCTTATTGGTAGTCCACTTCCCATTGTGAAATACACCAATTGAATCGTACTTCGAGGTCGACCCCACCATCAGGTGATTGGACTTAACTACTCTAATAACTTATTCAATGGTACATGTTGATAGGGTGTGAATTTTTACATGTTTTAGAGCCATATATTCATGTGACTTATATTGGTTTATGCATGATTTATGCCACATATGCTTGTAATTTGTGTGTTTATTGAGTTAAGGTGGAAAATCACTACAATCGAGGAAAACTGGACGGAAATGAAGCATTTTAGAGTATTTCAAAAAGGAATTTGAGGAATTGTCCTTCTACAAAGTTTTAGAGTTGTGTCTTAGCTTCACGTGAAAACTTGAATCACCCAAATCTAATATCTTAGGAAAACGTTATGAAGGAAACAAGATCACTGCGCAGAAGGCAAAATGAAACTGCATGTGAAGTACGTAGTTGAGGCTTATGAAGTACGTACTTGAGTGCAGTCAACGCCAGTCAATCCACTTATGCCACATCATCAAGTACGTACTTGGAGATTGTGAAGTACGTACTTGGTGAGCGGCTGTAGCAATTTGGAAAGTTTTAAATGCCTAATTCAAGTATTGGGGAGCCTCTCATATAAATACCACCTCTTCCAACAACAAAAGGGTTTAAAAATTCACTACTTTGAGAGACTTTCGAGCAAGGAGACGAGCCAAGGCAAGGAGAAAGATGATTCTACACCGAGATTATTAATCAATCCCTAATAGGGTAATTTTTAGATTTAGTTTATTTGTCTATGAATAATTCTATATCTTTAGTTGTTTTTCTCATTACGATTATGAACTAAATTCATCAAACTAGGGCCATGTGAAGGCCGGATTATGATTTTATATATATGATATTTTTCTTCGTATTAATTCTACAATTGCTTTGTGTATTGATTTTGTGCTTAATTACTCGCATATGCTTGATCACCATATGTTTGTTATATTGCCCAGCTTAATAGTTTGAAAGAATATAAGTTAAGGTTCAACAAAATCATCACATAATCCGTAAATAATAAGGAGTTGCCCCTAGACATAGGTAGAGATTCTTGGATGCAGTTAGCCTGATTAATCCAGGGAAATTCTAGAACTTGATGCATGATTGTTGATTAGATTATCGGATAGAGATATTTTAGAGAACCATCAATTAATCATAGGATTATTTTTTCGAGACATCGGGTGGTAATTAATTAAGGTTTTTTCCACCAAAGCAAGAGTAGACTAATAATTCGTATATCTAAATAAGTAATTCGGCTGAAGCATGTGCCTTAGTTGTTTTCTCACATAACAATCTCAATTAATTTGCTAAGTCTCGTTTTCACCTTTTTACTGTTAATTAATCACAATCTTTTAATTTAATTTTAATTGCTTTTAAATCCTTGGTTTTAATAATCTTGTCTTTGTGGGATCGATAACTCGGACTTAAAGTCCATATTATTATGGCACACGACCAGTCCACTTGTTGTTTTATACACGTTAGGATTTTTTGTGTCAAGTTTTTAGCGCCGTTGCGGGGGACTTGATTTATTTTAGTTTGGGATTTTATTGCAATTTTTAGCTTTAATTTATTTTATCATTTTTTTTATTATTTTATTTTATTTTTATTTTCTAGCTTTAAATTTCTATTGGTTTGCTTCTTTGTTTCAAGCAGGTTGATCTTTTGGTGAATGACCTGAGTCTCAGGAGAAGCTTTAGAGGAATTTGATTCCGAGATCGAGTGTACGTTTTGTGCTAACCAGAGAAATCGATCTATGGCTGGTAATTTCCCTGATATGAATCTACCTGAGAATAAGGAATGGTTGCAAAATCTCTTCCAAGCTATCCAACCGGCACCACTAGCACCACCTCCATCGGTTCGGGGTTAACAACCACCCCGTATACATACTACGCCAGGGCCAGTTATCCTCCCAAATTTTGCTACACCGAACTTCCACATTTCTTCTCACATGTTCAGCATGATTCAGGCTGAACGTTTCATGGTGATCCGAGAGACACACCTCATGGCCATCTGGAGCACTTTGAGAATGTGCTTCTTACTATGCAGTTCTACCCACGAGATCTTGATGCCATCCGCCTTAGATTATTCCATTTTTCACTAAAGGATAAGGGGACCCTATGGTAAAGTCGTTGCCCCCACAATCAATTAAGACGTGGGGTGATCTAGTCGAGGAGTTTCTAAATAAGTTCTTCCCACCATCAAGGATTAATGAACTTCGGAGTGAGATTAAGGGATTTAAGCAGAAAAGGGATGAGTCATTGGCATCAGCATGGGCAAGATACAAGGGTATGCTTCGAAAGTGCCCAGATCACAACTACATATGGGACAAGCGAGTGCAACACTTCTACAATGGAGTCCGATCTCGAATTCGACACCGACTCAATGTAGGAGCCGGTGGTGATCTTCTGGGTCTTGATAGCAGAACACTGTGAGCAAAGCTCTAGCAGATGGCACGAGGGAATGAACTTTACCCTAAAAATGATGATGAGATCCCTCCACTTGCCCGAAGGTTTGCCAGTGTTCAAGAGGTAGAAGAAGAGGTAGAGGTAGAGGTTGAGGTGGAGCCAGCGGTTAGCAATGTGAATTATGTCAAAAATTCAAACAGACCTCGAGTAAACTTCCACATCCCCGAGAACTTTCCAAAAGGGCCTAATCCGCCACATAATGCACAACCAGCATCTACCAAGCACCGAGGCCTCCATTTAATAACACTCAAGCTCAGAGGCCTGATAACTTTAAGCAACAAGGTCAAGGGCGACCTCCCACTGTAGACGAGAAATTGGATGCTCACATGCATAAGTCAGACGATTCCTTCCAGGAAATTCACTTGATGTTGAAGGATGTGGTTATGGGGATGAAAGAGATGAAACACCAGATTGGGCAAATGTCAATGGTTGTGGCTAAAAGAGCACCTGGTATACTACTGAGTGCTACAAAGAAAAATCCAAAGGAACAGTGTCATCTCGTCGCTCTGAGAAGTGGCAAAGAATTGACAAGTGCACCTTCACATCAGTCCAAGTTCGAACTTGAAGAGGACAAAGTTTAAACTTTGGAAAAACTTGAAAATTCACAACTGCCTCCCACGTACGTACTTCACATAGCTCAAGTATGAACTTGGAGCAGGATCAAGTTCGTACTTCACAGGCAGACAGGGCCAATTCTGAAACTTTAATATCACTTCCTTCTAATCCTGTTGAAATATGTTTACCCTTTCCCCTAGCACATAAAAAGAACAAAAAGGAAATGGATAAAACTTTTCTTAGGATTCTTGAAATTCTTCGAGAGGTTCGAATTAACATTCCTTTTATTGATGCTATTTTGTAGATGCCCAACTACATCAAGTTTTTCAAGGACATTTTGTCAAATAAGCAGAAGTGGGAAGGCAATGGAATAGTGTACTTGACTGAAGCATGCTCAACCGTTATTTTGAACAAGTTGCCAAAGAAACTCAAGGATCTAGAGAGCCTCACAATCCCTTGCATGATTGGGCAAATCAAACTCGACTGAGTGTTGTGTGATTCTAGAGTCAGCATAAATATTTTCCCCTATTCATTATTTAGGAAACTGGGTTTGGGCAATCCGAAACCAAATACGATGAACCTCCAACTTGCAGATCGATCGATCAAGCACCCGAAAGGATTCATAGAGGACGTGATCATGCAAATAGACAAGTTCTACTTTCCAGTGGACTTTGTGGTTCTCGAGATGGAAGAAGACGTCGAAGTGCCTCTAATCCTAGGAAGACCTTTCCTAGCCACAAGTAAAGCTATGATTGATATAGCAAATGGTAAGTTGACTTTGAGTGTCAGAGAGGAGAAAGTTACTTTTCATGTACATAAGGTTTTAAAGCATATCAATGATGATGAATCGTGTTTAAGAATAAATGCTTTTGACCCTTTGATTGTTGAGCACTTTCAGGAAACTCTCTCTAACGATCCACTCGAGCTGTGTCTCATGAATTCTAAGGATGTTCATTCTGCGAGTGATGAAAAATTAGAAGCTGCCCGTAGCCTAGAGATAAAGGTACCTTATCCGAAGAGGAAATTTGAGAAGTTGGATAGGCCTCTGTCGAGCCAAGCCAAACCATCCATCGAAGAGCCACCCATTCTTGACCTTAAAATTTTACCTTCTCATCTTAAATATGTGTATTTGAATGACAATAAAACCTTGCCACTAATCTTTTCTTCTTCTCTTACAGAACTATAAGAAGCAAAGTTAACAGAGATATTAAAGACACACAAGAAAGCTTTTGGATGGAAGATTGCTGACATTAAGGGGATTAGTCTGGTGATTTGTATGCACAATATCCTAATGGAGGAGAGCTCAAAACCTACCATTCAACAACAAAGGAGATCTAACCCTCAAATTCAAGAAGTGATGAAGAAAGAGGTAATTAAATTACTCAATGCCGACATCATCTTTCCTATCTCTGATAGCCCATGGGTAAGTCCAACTCAGATAGTACCCAAGAAGGGAGGTAAAACGGTTGTTCATGATGATAATAATGAACTTATTCAATCTTGAATTATCTCTGGTTTTAGGGTTTGAATAGATTATCATAAACTGAATGAGTATACCCGTAAACACTACTTCCCTCTTCCCTTTGTTGATCAAATGTTAGAAAGATTAGCTGGGCGTGAGTATTACTGTTTCTTAGATGGTTATTCCAGCTTTAACCAAATTGCCATTGCACCCGAGAACCAGGAGAAAACTACTTTCACTTGTCCTTATGGCACTTTTGCTTATAGGCGGATGACTTTTTGGTGTTTGCACAATCTAACACTTGTTTTGCAGAGGTGAGAGAGACTGAATTAGTCTTAAACTGGGAAATGTGCCATTTCATGGTACAAGAAGGGATAGTGTTGGGTCATAAAATCTCCCAAAAGGGGATTGAGGTGGATAGAGCCAAATCGAGGTGATAAATAATCTTTCACCACCCACCACGGCCAAGGCTGTGAGGAGCTTTCTGGGACATGCCGGGTTTTATAGGCATTTTATTTCAAGTTTTTCCTAAATTGCTAAACAAATGTCTAACTTGCTTATGATAGATGCCTCTTTTGATTTTAATGATGAATGTATGCAGGCGTTTCTCACTCTAAAGAAGAAGTTGATCTCAGCACCTGTGATGGTAGCACCAGATTGGAGTTTGCCATTTGAGTTGATGTGCGATGCGAGCGACACTGCCGTAGGAGGTGTACTAGGTCAAAGGAAGGGTAAAATCTTATATACTATTTACTATGCTAGTCGTACTTTAAATGAAGCACAAATTAATTATGCTACAACTGAAAAAGAACATTTGGCTGTGATTTTTGCCTTTCACGAATTTCACTCCTATCTAGTACTTAATAAAGTAATAGTGTATATTGATCACTCTGCTTTGAAATATTTGCCTTCTAAAAAAGATGCCAAACCTAGACTGCTTAGGTGGATTTTGCTATTACAAGAATGATTTAGAAATAAAAGATAAGAAGGGAACTGAGAATGTAGTAGCTGATCATCTTTCTAGACTAAGGTTAGTTGATAAGAACTTAGAAGAGCCCCCTATAGGGGAGGAATGCGTTGACAAGCAACTTTTTGCTCTTTCTACTATTACTACTCCTTGGGTATGATTATGCGAATTTTGTTATTGCTGGAACTATATCACCTGACCTAACTTTTCATCAAAGAAAAAAATAATTAAGAAGATGTTAGGCACTATCTGTGGGAAGAGCCCTATTTTTTTAAGGTTGGTGTTGATAGAGTTATCAGGCGATGTGTGCCCGAGGAGGAGATGGCATCTGTCGTGGCTCATTGTCATGTCATGTTGGTAAGTGTCCACTTTGGGCCTTCTAAAACTGCTGTCAAGGTTCTGCAATCAGGTTTTTTTCTGGCCTACTTTATTTAAAGATGCGCATTCGTATGTTCAATCATGTGATAGATGTCAAAGGATGGGTAATATCTCTAGACGACATGAAATGCCTATGAATATTGTGCTAGAATGTGAATTGTTTGATATGTGGGGTATTGATTTCATGGGACCCTTTCCGAGTTCGTGTTCAAATAAGTATATTCTTGTTGTTGTTGACTATGTGTCTAAATGGGTTGAAGCCGAAGTTTTGCAAACTAATGATGCTAGGGTTGTTCTTAGATTTCTTAAAAAATGAATTTTCACTCAATTTGGTACCCCTAGAGCAATCATAAGTGATGGAGGCACAGAGTTTTGTAATAAGCAATTTGAAAACTTATTGTACAAGTATGGGGTGAAACATAAAATCTCGACACCGTACCATTCTCAAACTAGTGTGCAAATAGAAGTGTCTAATAGGGAAATTAAACGAATTCTGGAAAAAACGATAAATAGCCATAGAACTGATTGGTTTCTAAAATTAGATGATGCATTGTGGGCTTACCGTACTGCTTTTAAAACCCCTATTGGCATGTCCCCCTATGTCTTATCTTTGGTAAAGCATGTCGCTTGCCTGTCAAACTTGAGCATCGTGATTATTAGGCTATCAAGTTTCTTAATTTTGATGCGAGTGCTATAGGTAATACGCGGTTGTTGGAATTAAATGAGCTCGAGGAATGGAGACACGACGCATATGAGAATGCGAAATTGTACAAGGAACGGACCAAAAAATGGTATGATAAACACATCCTTCCCCGAGAATTCGAGGAAGGCAAGGTGGTATTGATGTACAACTCGAGACTCAAACTCTTTCTCGAAAAACTCAAGTCTCGGTGGTTGGGACCTTTTCGTGTCACACGCGTGTATTCCTCGAGAGCCGTGGAACTAATCACCAAGGAAGGACAAGTTTTCTTCACCAATGGACACCGGCTAAAACATTACTCGGGAACTGACTGGAGCGCAGACAAGTCGTCTCTCAAGCTCACTGATCTATCGACTTAAGTCGCTTCTGAACAGTCAAGCTATTGACTATAAACGAGCTCTTCTTGGGAGGCAACCTAAGTTTCTTGCTTTTCTTTGTTTTGTTTTTTTCAGTTTGCTTTTGTTTTCGTGTTTTGATCCTTCATTTTTGTGTTTGTTGTTTTAGGTTGCAGGAAAAATTGTCCAAGGAAAATAGAAAAAAAAAATTGACACTGCTTTTCAAGTACGTACTTGAGCCATGTGAAGTACATACTTGAAGCCAAAGAAAAAATTCTTAGCACTGCTTTTCAAGTACATAATTGAGCCATGTGAAGTACATACTTGACTCTTTTTGCAAAAAAAATTTAAAAAAAATCAAATTTTTCAACCCCAAAAGATGTGTCTGTCTTCTTCCCCTTCACACAAAAATCCCCAAATTCTCCAAAATCCCTAAACCTCCAAACCCACCACCACCTCACCGATTCACCACCACCGCGTCTTCAACATGAGAACCGCCGCTTCACCACTGAATCGCCGCCGCGCTACCCAGCCATCCCTATCCCTAATTTGGAAAAATTCAAACCCCACATCTTCTCCTGACAGTGACTGCTGACGAGCCGATGATTAACCCGGCTAATCTAGATGAGGGTGTGGAGGAGGATGATGGAACTGATGATGCTGAGGGTGATGATAGGGACGAACAGTGATGATTTTTATACTTATAGGTTCTTTTGGACATTTTCTTGTTTTGTTTTTATTTTCGTTTTTGCATGTGTTTTCTTTGTTAGTTGTTCTTTTATTATGTTATGTTTTATTTGGGCATGTACTAATCCAACGTTTTTATTATCTATTTGTACTACCGATCTTATGTCTTTTGTCTTATCTTATGCATTGATGAGTTAGTTACTTTGCTGAGATAAATGACGAGAGTGAATAAGAGAGTTCAGACGATTGTTGAGCATTGATAGGATCGCCTCGGATTTAAGCTCAACCAACTATTCCTAGGTTTGCTTTTTAAGCATTCCGTGCTATAAGTACTCCTTTTACCCCATCTCGCTGTTTGAGTTTAGATGTAACATTGAGGGCAGTGTTAGTTTTAAGTTTGGGGGTGTCGGTAGTGCTTCGTTACATTCATGTTTTGTGCTTTATGTTGAGAAATTCAAGAAAATCGATTATGAATTATTTTTTAGCCAGCAATTAATGCAATGAAATGGATTAACTTGAGTACAATGGCATGATTTCTTGATTAATTTGAAATTTAATGCAATATACATATCTTTACTTTGCTCATGGGACCCTAGATGAGAGCATGTTTTTCCTTAGATGAGTCACAATTGCACAATAAATCAAGGGTAGAGAAGTTGAGTGGATAACCATTCTGAACCACTTAAGGAATTTTTGCCGAAAATATGACTTAGATTTCTCATAAGTTTCATGAGTTGAGTAGCTGCTTCGTAGGCCTAATAATTATGAATGAGGTTGAAATTTAGTATGACTATAAAGTCAGGCTGATATGTACTGCAGGTGAAAAGCTGCATGTCTATATACTGTACTGTGAAAGAGTTAGGTGCCCGGTGCGCCATTTGTAGGGCGTAGTAGCCAACTCTTTAAACAGTCTTATATTGTATCTTGTCAAGTACCGACATCGCTTGTGGGGGCATACCGATCCTAACATACTGTCAGGCTAATTTGAGCTTGCTCAAGCCAAGTAAAGTTAAAGTGAATGAAAGGTCTAGTTTTATTTCGTGGCCCTTAGCACTCGAGTGATTAAATCCGTAAGGAATGTCTGGACACTTAATGCCCTAAAACTATCTACTTTGGGAGTCATTGAACTAAAACTCGATACATGGGTGTCATAGAAAGCCTAAGGGAATCGAACATTGCACATGACCTAGCTTTAATGAATTTAATGGAAGTTTCAAGTCTAAATTGGTTAAGTAATGAAATTTAAGTGGCTATGGAGTTTTCTATGAGGCTTGTGCTTTATGATTGATTGACGGTTAATAAATATGGGATTAATATCTTAAAAGGGGTAAAGATGCCTCTCGACTATAATGCCTTAGACTTACAATCACTACACCCTTTGGAGGTCTTTTCGAGTCAAGGTGTAACATGAGCAAGTAATTGATGTGTATATGTATAATATTGAGCTTTAAAGGATGAGTTTATTTCATCGTTGTCTTTATAATTTTGTTGATTTGTGTTAATTGGGTGGGGCTGAAAAATTTCTGAATTTTGTGGGTATATCTTCTGCAAACCCTCACGAGAGTAAACTCGTCCTCTTTGGTAACTATGAGGTTTAAAGGCTTGTTGCACACGCTACGTGCAATCGTGCCCCCTAGGAAAGTGAGTTGTCTTTATTTTGTATTTTTATTTTTTTTCTTTTAGATTGATGTCTTGATCTTAGTTCCTTAAGTCTTAGTTTTTTAATTGCTCGGGGACGATCAATGTTAAGTTTGAGGGTGTCGATAGGGTGTGAATTTACATGTTTGAGAGCCTCATATTCATGTTATTTGTATTAGTTTATGCATGATTTATGCCACATATGCTTGTAATTTCTGTGCTTATTGAGTAAAGGTAGAAAATCACTGCAATCGAGGAAAACTGGACGGAAATAAAGAATTTTAGAGTATTTAGAGATAAAACTTGAGGAAGTATCCTTATATAAAGTTTTATATCTGTGTCTTAGCTTTACATGACAACTTAACTCACCCAAATCGAAGGTTGGAGGAAAACGTTATGAAGCAAACAAGATCGCGGCGCAGAAGGCAAAATGAAACTGCATGTAAAGTACGTACTTGAGCGCAGTCAACGCCAGTCAATCCACTTATGCCACGTCATCAAGTACGTACTTGGATATTGTGAAGTATGTACTTGGCGAGCAGCTGTAGCAATTTGGAAAGTTTTAAATACCTAATTCAAGTAGAAGACTTGGGGAGCCTCTCATATAATTACCACCTCTTTCCAACATCAAAAGGGTTCAAAAACTCACTACTTTGAGAGACTATCGAGAATGGAGACGAGCCAAGGCAAGGAGAAAAACGATTCTACACCGAGATTATTCATCAATCCGTAATAGGGAGATTTTTAGATTTAGTTTATTTGTCTATGAATAATTCTATATATTTAGTTGTTTTTCGCATTACGATTATGAACTAATTTCATCAAACTAGGGCCATGTGAATGCCGGATTATGATTATATATATATGATATTGTTCTTCGTATTAATTCTACCATTGCTTTGTGTATTGATTTTGTGCTTAATTACTTGCATATGCTTGATCACCATATGTTTGTTATATTGTCTAGCTTAATAGTTTGAAAGTATATAAATTAGGGTACAAACAAATCATCACATAATCCGTAAATAATAAGGAGTTGCTCCTAGACATAGGTAGAGACTCCCGGATACAGTTAGCTGGATTAATTCAGAGAAATTCTAGAACTTGAATGCATGTAGTTGATTAGATTCTCGGATGGAGATATTTTAGGGAACCATCAATTAATCATAGGATTATTATTTTTGAGACATCGGGTAGTATTTAATTAAGGTTTTTTCCACCAAAGCAAGAGTAGTCTAATAATTCGAGGAATAATTTGTATATCTAAATAAGTAATTCGGCTGAAGCATTTGCCTTAGTTGTTTTCTCACATAAGAATCTCAATGAATTTTCTAAGTCTCGCTTTCACTTTTTTACTATTAATTAATCACAATCTTTTAATTTAATTTTAATTTTTTTTAAACCCTTAGTTTTAATAATATTGTCTCTGTGGGATCGATAACTTGGACTTAAAGTCCACTTTATTGCTGCACACGACCAGTCCACTTGCTCTTTTATACACGTAAGGATTTTTCGTGTCAGAGCACAACGTAAAGGACTCCTCAGATCTAAAGCTCACTCATACTATCTGTTAGGAATTTCATGTTAGATGTTATGATGATGACAATTAGGATTCCATGTTAGACCCCAAGAAATGTAAAGTATAAAAGCTTTCGTAGAACAAATGTATAAGCGCCTGAAAGCTCGTGTTTTTATACTAGGCTTGTATTTTTATCTTTATAGAGTTTAGACTAAGAATGTGATACTAAATCACTAGAAGAATTCTGTGTGAGTCTACCAAGTGATGAAGTTGAAGATCAAGCGTCTGAAGGAACAGTAAAGATAAAGATTAGTCTCAAGCGTCCGTCAAACGCTAAAAGACTATCCCAGGTTACGAACTCAGCGCTCAAGATTTGTTATGGACCTTAGACCAAGTACTTAACACTAAGTCAATGATAGAATTCTGAGTGAGTCTATCAAAGATAAAGTGAAAGGACAAGCGTCTAAAAATTGGGCAAAGATTGTGACCTTTCTCAAGCGTCTGATTAACAAAGAATGCTACTTTCAAAAAGCCTAAACTCCAAAGGCTCAAGCGCCTAGTTCTCCAAGCGTAACCTGAAGATTCAAATCCAAGTTATCAAAGATGCATGAATCAACGAAAATTATTCCCAAACGGAAATAAGACAAGATGCATCAAAAGTCGGATAAGTGCTATTAAAATATAAGCACTACAACTTATGGGCAAGCCATATCTTTGACCGAGACTGTCAGATTTATGAAACCAAGACCATGCCTAACCAATTAAATATACCCAAAGTTAGGATTGTCAGAACTCATGGAATTTTTAGGAAAACGAGATTCCAACCGTGTCCAACGGACAAAATCTCAAAACAATCTATAAATAACCTTTTCAGCAAAAGGGACACAGCGTAATACATATAGATAAACATCTGGACGTAAAAACAAGAAAAGGGTCCAAAACTTTGCTGAATTTATTTGAGAGAAAAAGCTTATAAACTCCAGAGCCGAAATCCTTCAAGCTTCTCAAATACATTCCTAGACAGTCACCCATATTTCAAACCTCTTTTTAAGAAGAACCTACACTACTATTGAGATATCTCCAAGTTGTTTGAACTTTCCAAAAACAAACAAACCCGTGACCAAAACCATCAACACCTTTCATCTGAGTGAGAAAGCTTGTTGACTTACAAGTAATATTTTTGTGTAAAAGAAGCTTGTGGAAGAAGATCTCTATTGGAGCTGAAATCTGTGTGACCAAGGAGTTCCGAGATCAAGCGTAACTTGCACCATTTCTGAGTGAAAGAAGCAAGGGGATAGAAGGTCTTTAGTGGAGCTGAAATCTATGTGACCAAGGAGTTCCGAGATCATATCCAATCTCCCCCTATTTTGTAGAAATCTCTGTGTGACTCTTCGATAATCATCATAGTGGAAAACCTCCCTGATAAAAGGAGAAGAAGGACGTAGCTGAGATTACATCAACCAGTGAACCTTATAAATATCTTGTGTCATTTACTGCTTTAACTATTTACTGTTTTATTACTTTACTATTCATATTGCATATTCTTTGATAAAGTTTTAAAACAATTAAGCGACTACTTTTAATTAACAAATCGAACGCTAAGTTATAAGTTACTTCCGCTGTGCTAACCCTGATTTAGTGACTAAACTCTGCCCTACTTTGGTAAGCGTTGAAATCACCAAGTCTAAGTTAACTTTTCCCAAGCGCCTGAAACCAGCGCTTAAGTCATTATCTCTCAAGCGCCGCACCCAGCGCTCAAAGCTTTCCGAGCGTTCAAATACTTCAAAGTGATACGAATTTTTAGAAGTAAAAAAAAGATTTCAGGGTCTATTCAACCCCCCCTCCCTTCTAGACCCTTAACATATACCACTTGGGACCAACAAGTGGTATCAGAACGGTTGAAGTTGAAACCTAAGCGTTTCTAAGCGTAACTGCTTGTTTTGATCCATTTTAAAAAAAACAAAAAAATAGTCGCTTTAAAATTACTTTAAATTTTTCATGGCATTCTCTAAAGTTCCCAAGTTGACCGAGTCAAATTATGATTCATGGAAGGTCAAAGCATTTACTTATTTGTGTTCATGTGATGATGAAATGTGTGATATCATTTCAGATGGGCCAATCAAAATATACAAAGTTATCACCAGAGCGCCCGAAGCCACAGAAGAAACACCTGACGGTAATGTGGAAAAGCCCAAACAAGAATGGTCCACCGATGAGCTTCGACGAGCCAATCTAGACAATGTCGGTCGGAATGCGTTATACACAACCATTGGTGACAATGACAACTTATTCAACAAAGTCAAATCATGCAATACAACTAAAGAAATTTGGGACAAGTTGGCTACTATTTGTGGTGGCACAGCACAAATCAAGGAAAACAAATTATCAATTGCCAAAGAAAAATTCAACGGCTTCAAGATGTTATCCAATGAGACACTAGAACAATTAGACATGAGATTTACAGCTCTTGTCACAGAATTAACATCTTTGGGCATGGAACTACAAAATCGGGAAATGGTCGTCAAAATCTTCAGAAGTCTCCAGAGTAGATTCCTTATGAAAACAACTGCAATGAGAGAATCAAACAATCTGGATAGTCTAACTCCAGAAGATGCTTTTTCAGAACTCAAGGCATTTGAGTTTGAGTTGAATACGGCCAGCGATGCAGTGAGCAGTCCAGTAATTGAATCTGGAGCGCTAATGGCATCAATCAAAGGAAAATCCAGTAGTAAAGGAAAGGCTTCAGATATTAGTGAGGAAGAAGAACTAGCTCTTCTAAACAGATTCAGAAAGTTCTTGAAATATGAGAAGAAAGGAAGCAGTCCTAAACATCCAGGACAAAATTCATATGAAGCGCCTATTCAAAATCTACAACAATATCAAACGCCTCACTATCCTGCACCATCCTCTCCAGCGCCAATTCAGCATCAAGCGTCTTCTCAGCAAGACCTCTCAGCGCCAGTGGTTCTAAAACCACGACTTGCAAGATTAACAAATGAACAAAAGATGAAAATAAATCTTTGTTATAATTGCAGGAAACCAGGGCATTTCCAAGTTAATTGCCCATATCCGAATGTGTCTAAACCTACAAAGCAAGACCAAGCACACAGAAGTCAATTCAGGAATAATCTAAGGCAACAAGGATTGCTAGCAGAATCAGAACCATTTTACACTCCTGAAGAGGACTTGGAATCATCAGATGAAAGCAGTGATGATGAGCCTTCAAGCGACTCAGCATTCATTTGTCTTATGGCAAGAGATGATGAAGAGTCTGACGATTCGCTATCTGAGGTAACCACTGAATTATGTCATCCCCTTTCTTATGATGAATTACTTGACAAAGTAAAAGAATATTATAATGATTGTCAAGAAGCCGCAAAAATATTTCAAAATCACCTTTACATCATCTCAGCGCTCAAGAGCGACAAAGTGACGCTCAAAGCAGAGTTGCAAATTCAGCAACAGTGCATTGAGAAGAACCAATCGCTTGAGAGTGAAATTATTCAATTAAAAGGTGATATTGATATAATAGTCAAGAGAGAAGCTGAATTGATCGCTAAACTTGATAAATCAGAGCAGCTTATCTCATCATTATCAAAAGCTTCTAGAATGCTAGATAATGTGACTGAAGTAACCAGAGCATTTGGTGAAAAGACCGGTTTAGGTTGTGATAAATCTGGTCACAAAACCAAAGCGTTTGTGGTTATATCAACCAACAGAGGAAAAGGTGTAACCTTTGTTGGAGAAAGCTCAAACAGACAAACGCTGAATGAGACTCAGAATATTGGTATCAGATCAAATGAAAAAGCTAACACTGGCTCAGTCAAAAGAAAGACCAAAGTAAATGATCTACAAAAGAAAGTATATCCAAGCGCTCGAAGGGCTAAGGAAAAACCTTCTACAAGTAAATCAAACGCTAAGCGTCTAGCACCAAAAGTGCATCCTAAGCCAATATTAAGGAAATACCAATGTCAATATCCGCAAAGATCTAGATCATATTATCGACACTATGATAACCATGATTATGATTGTGATTATTGCTATTATCAAGGATATTACCATACACCTAAAGAGCACACACAACACAAACCGAAACCCAAAAAGGCCAGTCTTCCCAAAATGAAGACAGGGCAAATGTGGGTTCCGAAGATTCTAATTTAGACTAACGTTACTAACAAAGAAGGACCCAAAACAAAATGGGTACCTAAGAAGAATTAGAACTGCCCTTTGAATGCAGGTACCTAGAGCCAACACCGATACCTCAAATTGGTACATAGATAGTGGGTCGTCGAGACATATGACTGGATCAAAGGATCTCTTGATCCACTATCGTGCAACCAATGGTCCTCAAGTTATATTCGGTGATAATTCTAAAGGTAAGACTAAAGGTATAGGTATCATGCATAGGGGGAACATCATGATCAATGATGTATACTATGTTGAGGGTCTTAAACATAATCTCCTAAGCATAAGTCAATTTTGTGATAAAGGCTTTGAAATTAAATTTTCTAGTGACTTGTGCGAGATAATCGATGTTAAGACAGGATCTACTAAATTAAAAGGAAGAAGAACAAACTATGTATACTTAGTAGATTGGGATTCAACATTAGATAACAACCCTACATGTTTCATAGCCAAGAATCAAAATGAATTGGTTTGGTTATGGCATAGAAAAATGAATCACCTCAACTTTAAGGCAATCTCTCAATTAATGTCGTTAAATCTTGTACAGGGATTACCTAGGGGTTCCTTTAATAAAGATCGCTTATGTGATGCTTGTCAAATGGGTAAGCAAGTTAAATCATCTTTTAAGAAGAAGCTTCATCTATCGACCTCTCGAATACTTGAATTACTACATTTAGATTTGTTTGGTCCTATTCAAATCATGAGCGTTAGTGGTAAAAAGTATTCACTAGTAATAGTTGATGATTTCTCACGCTATATATGGGTAGAATTTTTAGCATCTAAAGATGAAACTAGTGCCAAGCTCACCTCTCTAATTCGTCAACTACAAAACTCAAAAGATCTAAAAGTGACAAGAATTAGAAGTGATAGAGGAACTGAATTTACTAACCATATTGTTGAGAAATTTTGCAAAAACTTTGGAATACTTCATGAGTATTCAGCGCCTAGAACACCTCAACAAAATGGAGTTGCCGAGCAACGGAACAGAACGCTTAAAGAAGCCGCTAGGACTATGTTAGTCGAGTCTAAGCTGCCTCAAAGGTTTTGGGCCGAAGCTATCAACAATGCTTTCTACACTCAGAACCGGTGTATGATCAACAAGCAACATGAAAAGACTCCATATGAGTTATGGAAGGGACGTAAGCCGAATGTTTCATACTTTCATGTATTTGGTTCAAAATGTTTCATTCATAACAATGGATCCCAAAGCCTAAAGACATTTGATCCTAAAGCAGATGAAGGAATCTCTCTAGGATACGCCAAAAATGGAAAGATCTTTCGCATCTTAAATAAGATCAAATCGAAGGTTGAAGAACCCATTCATGTTGTGTTTGATGATGCTAACCAAGAACCGAGTAAGGTTAATATTAATGATGCCGGAATTGAAGATTTATCTCAACAAACGTCACAAATCAATCTATGTGATGATAGTGATATTGATGAAGATAATGAAATCATTGTACCTAATTCTAAGATTACTCGTAAAGATATCAACGATGATATTGCAAGAAACGCTGATGATCATGAAGGGAATGTTCATCAAGAGCAAACTCAAACTGTAAACACTGAAGCTCCTACGCAAGGAATTGGTCAAGCGCCTGCACAGCTTAATCAAGCGCTAGATCAATCTCTTAACCCGTTCCAACCAGACAGAAAATGGCTCAGAGACCATCCACCAGAACTAATTATTGGAGATATTGGAGCACCTGTTAGAACCAGAGCCGCTACAATAAATGAGGCCATGTTTGCAAGCTTCCTATCTCAAATGGAACCAAAGAAAGTGGATGAAGCGCTTAACGATCCAAGTTGGATTGAAGCCATGCAAGAAGAGCTAAATCAGTTTGAAAGAAATAAGGTATGGACGCTAGTACCAAGGCCAACTCACCAAGGAGTTATTGGGACTAGATGGGTTTATAGAAACAAAATGGATGAGAATGGTACTGTAATTAGAAACAAAGCCAGACTTGTAGCATAAGGATACTGTCAAGAAGAGGGCATCGACTTCGATGAGACATACACTCCTGTCGCCCGTCTTGAAGCTATTCGGATGTTTCTAGCGTTTGCAGCATTTAACAAATTTACAGTGTATCAAATGGACGTAAAGAGTGCATTTCTGAATGGTAAACTCCAAGAAGAAGTATATGTGGAGCAACCACCAGGATTCATCAACAACCATGGGAAGAGTATGGTCTACAAATTGGACAAGGCACTTTATGGTCTTAAACAAGCACCAAGAGCATGGTATGACACTCTTTCTAGCTTCCTTATAGGTAAAGGCTTTTCAAAAGGCAGCGTTGACACAACATTATTCAAAATTACCCATAATGAAGAAATTCTCCTAGTTCAAATTTATGTTGATGATATTATAGTTGGATCTACCAATAAGCGTCTATGTGAGAAATTTTCGAAAATGATGCAAGATCAATTTGAAATGAGCATGATGGGTGAATTAACTTTCTTCCTAGGACTACAAGTTAAACAACTCCCTAATGGCATATTTATAAACCAAACTAAATATACTAGAGATATGATCAAGAAATTTGGTATGGAAAAGGCATCACCTTCCAAAATTCCAATGAGCCAAACGCTTAAGCTAGATAGAGATGATAATGGAAAGAAAATTGATATCACTAACTATAGAGGTATTATTGGATCACTTCTTTATCTTACAGCTAGTAGACCTGATATTATGTTCTCGGTATGCATGTGTGCACGATTTCAAGCTGATCCTAGAGAATCACACTTAATTGCTGCTAAAAGGATCCTTAAGTACCTAAAAGGCACACAAAATGTGGGCTTATGGTATCCTAGGGATTCTCCTTTTGAACTAATTGGTTATTCAGATGCAGATTTTGCAGGATGCAAAATAGATAGAAAAAGTACTAGTGGAACATGTCAATTTCTAGGTGATAGACTAATTTCATGGCATAGTAAGAAGCAACAGTCCATCGCTACTTCCACCGCTGAAGCTGAGTATGTAGCCGCTGGAAGCTGTTGTGCACAGATCCTTTGGATGAGGCAACAACTTAGAGACTATGGAATAACCTTAGATCCAACTCCTATCCATTGTGACAATCAAAGCGCCTTAGCAATGACTCAAAATCCAGTTCTTCACTCTAGAACCAAACACATTGACATTCGGTATCACTTTCTACGTGACCACGTTCAAAAGAAAGATATCTCCATGCACTTCATTGGTACAGAAAAGCAACTGGCAGATATCTTCACCAAAGCGCTCAACGAACAACGTTTTCTCACTTTAAGAAGTGAACTAGGTATGATTGATCTAAATGCTTAATCATTCGAAACATCATACTTTTGTTAGGCATGAAATTTAGGGGGAATTCACTTTATTTTATGTAATTTATGGGGAACCTACATAGGGGGAACCTTAAAAGAACTAACTATATTTAAGTGAATTTGACCAAAAATGTTTCCCCTTGCATCGGTCATACGCACTTAGCACCATACACTTAAATCATTCGGACGCTTATTACACAAATCTTTCTTAGCGTCTGTGCTTCTTTCAAAACACTAAACGCTTAATCTTATTCCCAGTCAAGCGCTTAGTAAAATGTATTTCAAATGAAGCGTACCTTACCCGACGCTAAACAAAAATTAATGGATTAGTCAATCAATGCAATTAATGCTGACTTGACATCTCTTATTTTTGTTCAAGAAAACCCAAGGGTACTCATTGTTTCTTTAAAAAGTTGGTTCAGCTTATGTACACGTGTAAATACACTCACCATTTATTCTGGGCGAGTACATCTAACGCTGAATATTTTAAAATTATACTCTAAAGTAAACACTGACACCAACAGTATGTTGTCATTTATCGAAACCAGTGTGAGAAAAATATTCCATCTTCACATATAAATGTTAAACTTTTCATTATTTCACACAAGCGTCAAAAGATTGTAAACAATGTGCTTGAAGCTCAAGCATACAAAGGGATTTGGGAAGAATTTCAAATTTGTGGAGCGTCAATATAAAACATCCTTGCAAATAATAAAGTATGACGAGCGTCAAATTTCTGATAAAGCAAAATCATATCTACACGCTCCAAATAATCAAAAATTGGCGGGCACTTACATAGTTCTTCAAAATGATGGCTCTCAAACAGTCTGTGATGGTATACGTGTCAACATTTCACACACGCGTGTATCACACTTAAACTCTGAATCGTCTTATTTCAAATCTCTACTCGGACTTCAAAAATTTATATGTGGGAGTTACCAAATGTAACCGTGCCTACCTTTTAAAATTCACGTCCACAGTTATCTTGCTCAAAGGCTGAGATCTAATTGATTTCCACGTGTCAAAATCCTAACAAAGAGAGAGAACACAAATTCAAAACTATGTTGCTAAAAACTAATTTTGTGCAGAAAAGAACCCATTTCTACTCAAACTCTCTGCAAAAATCTCTCTCTCTCTAAAAGCAAAAATCTCTCAATCACTCTTTCTCAAAATGGCACCCACGAAATCTGCTGCTACTTCGACTGAAAAAATCTTCAAGGTAACCGAGGGTCTTGTGGTGGACTGGAAGTTCCTGTACGAACACACCCAAATTGACCTATCGGAGATGATGGATTCTGTTACCGAGGCGGGGCTTCAGAAGTTTCTAACCAGATATTCATACATATTTCCTGGTGAAGTCGATCACTTCTGGAGAAATGCTAAACTGTCAGAAGACGAGACTTCCATCTCTTGTCTATTTCCTATCTCCAAGAAAGAATCCAAGTCATTCACTCTTTCTGCCACCACAATCGCTCATAACTTCACCCTACCGAACGAAGGAGCAACCTCGGACACCATCACTGACGAACAAATTGAAGAAGTATGGGTCAGAATCCGAGCGTATGATGATGTTCCGTACAAACAGTATTTCGAAAAGAAAGATATCGTCAACAGATATCGTGTCTTGGCTGATTTCTGCAGCAAAAACATTGAATGCAGAGTGGGCACTTTTGACAAGATTAACCCGTTGCAATTTTGCATGATGACCGCCATCCTGCTAAACATCAAAATTAACTGGAGCGCCTATGTGTTCAGCAGATTCAAGGACTGTCTGCGTACTTCAAACAAACCTTACGGTTTAGTTCTCAGTGACCTGCTCTTCAGAGCAGAATGTACATCTTCGGCTGGATTTACTGTGGCCAAACACAAATTTTATGGGCCAAGAATCATTTAGAATCTTTTTAACCCACCAAAGATCGGAGGTGCGGCCAGACCTCTCTCTGAGCGCCAAGTTGTGCGTGAAGCGTCAGACGAGGAGGCTGAGCGTCCAGCTCCAGAGGAAGCTAAGCGTTCCACTCCGAAGAAAGCCGTGAAACGCCCGGCTGCTACCAAAAAGAGGGCTACACGAAAGTCCAAGGCTCAACCTATTCCATCTCCTCCGCAGGATGATGAAGCTATGGATGACGATGAAGAGGACAAGATTCCTCTCGTAACCCGAAGAACACTGGAAAACGTACTTAAACACATAGACTTCGAAGAACCTACTATTGCACCCACTCAAGCGCCACCGGCTGAAGGGGTGAACGTGAAACGTATCTTCAAGCGACACAGAGGACTACGCAAGCGGCAAGTCGATGTTACTCCTCCAGAGCCTGAGACTACTAAGCCAAGCGCTCAAGCTACTATTGCTGTTGAGACTAGCTCTCAAGGTAAGTTTATTTCTTCCCACAGCAGTTTCTTACCTACTTATGTAGAAGATCCTCCCCTTATAGAGGATGTCTGTTATACAGCTCTTCCTCTAGCCGCTGTTCAAGCGCCCAGTGATGTCCATCTGGATGTCGATATGACAGATGTCGTCGCCATCGCTCATGCAGCCGCCACAGAATTTGCAGGCTTAGAGCTTGATGAACCTGATGTTCCAGAGGTTCCACTACTACTCACTTTGCCATCTACAACCGAGGCACGCTCAGACGATCAGAGCGACGCTGACGAAATTATCATTCACCGAAACTTCTTTCAGATGGATCCTCTAAAGACAATTGATCACTCAGTTGACTATCTACCCCCAGCGCCCGAAGAAGACTTCTTTCCTACCGGATATAATGAAGACAGTCTTATAAATGCGGAGAATGATATCGTCAAACTTATTAAGTTTGATCTCACTGTCCGAGATACCTTGCTCACCTCAGCGCCCCCGCGACCAGTTCAAGAAAGAAAGACCCCAAGAGCAGATGTTGATTTGGCCTATTATCGCGAGTACAGGCACAGCAAACCAACTGGTCTTGCTCTCAGAGATTTCAACATACGAATCTATGACCGTGCTTATGGACTCATCAATCCCACTGAAAAGCTCTTAAACAGAGAAGGATACTCTCACTCCTCAACTATCGTAAACAGTCCTGCAAATATGTTTTCAGCTAATCCGCTCCGTTTATGGACAAATAAAGGTGTACATGTCGGAGACCGTCCAACGTCTATCCTTGATATGATTCAGACAGAAGCTGATGCTTATTTTGATAGCGTTTGGAACGCTAATTATGAACCAGACAAGCATCACTTTGAGGCAATCCGAGATATTCACCAGCAAGGATTTCGAGCTATCCTTAATGCAGGGACTGAGTACTGCATGACTGAAGTGAATTGGGCTGAAGCGTATGTTGGGAGCAAATACAAATTCGAAGAGTTGGTCAGTGATCCTCATCTCTTCAGCGCCTGTATACATGATAAGAAGCGAAAATTTGCTCAATATTGCTTACAGAAGCGTCAAAGGAGAATTGGGTCAGTATTGAGGCTGCCTCTGATTCGTCAACACACTGAGCAGTCCTTACGCGTAGCGTTGCACAGATTTGCAAACACTCCTCTACGATTTGACACTCAAACGTCTTCCAGCGACAGTTCTTCACCATCTTACTTGAATTTCACTTCAAGTGACTGTGACGACAACTTTCGACTGATGATCAAGCTCATGACTCCCCTCGCTCACTTTGATAGAGCCTTCACAGCCAACCTGCGCTCATGGAATGGATCCCGGATAAACTCCTTCACCGGCTATCCACTCCTTCCCTCCATCCGACAGGAAGTTCATAGTCACTATGACTTCGTCTTATCTTCACTGGAAAGAAACCAAGCGCTTGCTCAAGCTGTCTACCCCTATTTGGAAGACTACTACACAAGTTATGTTCCTGAATCTCAGAAACTCAACGCTCTTCCAACGGACAGGCTGATTGGCTTTTCTCAACATTACTGCTCCGATGCTATCTTTTCCATCAGCCGAGCGCCTTCCAGAATCTTTCCCAATCACGTACAGGATATCCTTGGGCCAATGTACATTCGGGCCATGGATAGTCCACTTCGCACCTTCATTCAAGGTACTTACCTTCCTACTCTACACTTGAATGAACTTCTACAGAGTGCTACATATCCATATGCAGATGAGCCATTTGCCGGCATGGACTTCAACTTTACGGACTTTAGCCGTATCGAATCAGTCAATGTTGAAGCGCCAATTGCAAGGATAGATGCACTGCCAGCGTCACCCATTGCCGAAGTGCCTGTTGAAAGGTTGCATGTCTCGCCAGCGCCCATTATTGCTGAGGCCTCCACAGATCAACCTCAAGCGCCTATTCCTGTTGACAGTCCATCTGCTTCTGACTCTACTACTTCCACAAAGTCTATTATTGACCCGGAGCTTCAAGGGACCGTGTTTGACCCTGCTTATCAAGTCCCAATGGAATCACTCAAACACACGTCTCGCTTCAAGCTTCCCGTTAAACCTGCGGTCTCTTCTGCTCAAGCGACCATGACTGAAGGCCTTAAGAAATTTCAGCAAATGGCTGACGCTACTCAGGCGAGTCACCTGGCCTTGAAAGAAGACATTATCACCCGCTTCACTACTCTAGAGACCTCTCTGACAGACACTACTCAAGCCCAACTCCTGGTCATGAAAGAACATTTCGATCAGCGTCTTAACACTCTTGAGGCCTCTGTTGCGCAGATTGCTACTCAAATCCATCTCCTTACTCAGCATTTTATGCCGACTGATGATGGCAATAAGGGGGAAGAGAAGAAGAAAGGGGAGAAGAGGAAAACTTCAACATCAAGCGCTCAAGATCCTCCTCCGCCGCCGCCCAAGCGTCAACATACTCCCACTCCTCCTCCTATACAAAATAAAGAGCAAGATCCCTATCCATCTTGGGTAACCACTTTTGCCCCTACTGGAGCGCCCAGTAAAAGAGAAACTCCAAGAGCGCTCTATCCAGATCTTCCAGTACCTTCCAGAGCACTGCTTGAGCAGTTTGACATCCCTCTTTCCAGAGCGTCCATTCCAGAACCTACCAATCCAGAAAAAGTAGTTGCGGAAAGGAAGATGTCTGATCTAAATCGAACCTTCAAAATCTGCTTAAGATATATGGGTATTGACCCAGATGAATGGGATAAGCATTACGTTGCTTTCAAACAAAAGCAAGTAGATGAAAACAAGTATATAATCAATAAAGATCATGATGTGATGATGACACTACAAGATCAAATAACTGAGGCAATCCGCGCAGAAATGACCAAGAGATACAAGATCAAGTCACGATCTTGATTGTACTTCTGCTTTTCTTGCTTTCATCTCTTCCTTATTTCAGTTGTAAAAATGCTTGTACCTTCAATGATATATATAATGCATTTTTCAGCTGAAACACCTCGTTGAAGCTCAACTAACCTTAACTAACTTACTAACCAACGCTAACCTTTATTTTTTGGCCGTCCAACTCTTGAACTATAAAAGAGTAAGTATTGCCATCATCAAAAAGGGGGAAATTGTTAGGAATTTCATGTTAGATGTTTTGATGATGACAATTAGGATTCCATGTTAGACCCCAAGAAATGTAAAGTATAAAAGCTTTCGTAGAACAAATGTATAAGCACCTGAAAGCTCGTGTTTTTATACTAGGCTAGTATTTTTATCTTTATAAAGATTAGACTAAGAATGTGATACTAAATCACTAGAAGAATTCTGTGTGAGTCTACCAAGTGATGAAGTTGAAGATCAAGCGTCTGAAGGAACAGTAAAGATAAAGATTAGTCTCAAGCGTCCGTCAAACGCTAAAAGACTATCCCAGGTTACGAACTCAGCGCTCAAGATTTGTTATGGACCTTAGACCAAGTACTTAACACTAAGTCAATGATAGAATTCTGAGTGAGTCTATCAAAGATAAAGTGAAAGGACAAGTGTCTAAAAATTGGGCAAAGATTGTGACCTTTCTCAAGCGTCTGATTAACAAAGAAGGCTACTTTCAAAAAGCCTAAACTCCAAAGGCTCAAGCGCCTAGTTCTCCAAGCGTAACCTGAAGATTCAAATCCAAGTTATCAAAGATGCATAAATCAACGGAAATTATTCCCAAATGGAAATAAGACAAGATGCATCAAAAGTCGGATAAGTGCTATTAAAATATAAGCACTACAACTTATGGGCAAGCCATATCTTTGACCGAGACTATCAGATTTATGAAACCAAGACCATGCCTAACCAATTAAATATACCCAAAGTTAGGATTGTCAGAACTCAAGGAATGTTAGGGAAACGAGATTCCAACCGTGTCCAACGGACAAAATCTCAAAACAATCTATAAATAACCTTTTCAGCAAAAGGGACACAGCGTAATACATATAGATAAACATCTGGACGTAAAAACAAGAAAAGGGTCCAAAACTTTGCTGAATTTATTTGAGAGAAAAAGCTTATAAACTCCAGAGCCGAAATCCTTCAAGCTTCTCAAATACATTCCTAGACAGTCACCCATATTTCAAACCTCTTTGAACTAGAGAAAGGATTCCGTTTTCGAGTCTCTTTCCGATTCTTCCGACCTTGAATCTAGGTTTCCCCTAATGGCTCCTTGCTGCTTTCGAGAATGTCACTTGAACTTCGTCGCCACTCTGTCAAATAGGAATAGGATGAAGCAAAACAACAGGTTGACTCGCGGCTAGGTGACTTCTCCTCTCCTTCTTGTTCCGTGATGTGCTACTTGACTTTCTAGAACCTACACTACTATTGAGATATCTCCAAGTTGTTTGAACTTTCCAAAAACAAACAAACCCGTGACCAAAACCATCAACACCTTTCATCTGAGTGAGAAAGCTTGTTGACTTATAAGTAATATTTTTGTGTAAAAGAAGCTTGTGGAAGAAGATCTCTATTGGAGCTGAAATCTGTGTGACCAAGGAGTTCCGAGATCAAGCGTAACTTGCACCATTTCTGAGTGAAAGAAGCAAGGGGATAGAAGGTCTTTAGTGGAGCTGAAATCTGTGTGACCAAGGAGTTCCGAGATCATATCCAATCTCCCTCTATTTTGTAGAAGTCTCTGTGTGACTCTTCGATAATCATCATAGTGGAAAACCTCCCTGATAAAAGGAGAAGAAGGACGTAGCTGGGATTACATCACCCAGTGAACCTTATAAATATCCTGTGTCATTTACTGCTTTAACTATTTACTGTTTTATTGCTTTACTATTCATATTGCATATTCTTTGATAAAGTTTTAAAACAATTAAGCGACTACTTTTAATTAACAAATCGAACGCTAATCTATAAGATACTTCCGCTGTGCTAACCCTGATTTAGTGACTAAACTCTGCCATACTTTGGTAAGCGTTGACATCACCAAGTCTAAGTTAACTTTTCCCAAGCGCCTGAAACCAGCGCTTAAGTCATTATCTCTCAAGCGCCGCACCCAGCGCTCAAAGCTTTCCGAGCGTTCAAATACTTCAAAGTGATACGAATTTTTAGAAGTCAAAAAAAGACTTCAGGGTCTATTCAACCCCCCCCCCCCCCCTTCTAGACCTTTAACATATACCACTTGGGACCAACACTATCGTAATAGGTAATCCTTATAGTTGACTGTCACAGAGTAAAAACCCATTTGAAAGGATTACAACGAGTCATGTTCGAATATATTAACTTCGTTAATCATATTCATGACACTAGCTCACACTATCAATCAGTGTAAAACTAGCACTTCCTTGTCAAACTAAGATTCTCTAACTCGTGAACCTTATTTATAAGATCAAGCACTTAACTCCACCATTACTTCTACTTATCAAACAAGTAGTGGTGAGTACATCTCGATATCTTAACGCCCAATTAAGATTCTCTAACTCGCGAACCTTGTTTATAAGATCAAGCACTTAACTCCACCAGTGATTTTGCTTATCAAATAAGTAGTGGTGGGTACGTACCTTGATCTTAAGCACCTATTTTGTTTAATATGTTTAATGCTACAATTAGATTTATAAAAACAAATTCAATCCATTTTATTGATAATCAAAAATGTTTATACAATATAAATAAAATGCCCAATTAAATCTAATTCCTCAATGGCATAGAGGGCATAACACCTAATAACAGGTCTCTGATTGTGCTTCGAGTTTCCCCAACCAATCGCGCAATAACTTCTGTATTTTCTTCGCATCCTTTGTTTCCACCATTGTTTGTGCTTGCTTTAGAATTGACATTTTTTTGGTAGGGGCACCATCCCTTCGATTGTTGTTTTCCTTAGTACTACTGCCTTCAATCTGGATAGATCTGCAAACACAAGCTTGTCGAACCCTCCCACTATCTTGAGCGTTTTGCATTTCAGATGGAGAGTTTACCGGTGTTGCCACCGTCTCTATACCCCCCCCCCCCACCAAAGTGGTCCTTTCTTTTGTATGGCCATAGTCGTGGCGTACAATAGCTATCATGCACCGGGAGAAAACGAGAGAAAAAACTTTTTCCTGAGGTAAACCTGATTGGCATTTCTTTATGAAAATTTGTAATTGAACTTTCTTTGTGATAACAAAAGGTATTTAAGTTGTTTCACATATACCTTATTGGCATTTGTACGTAGTGTACACCATCTAGTCTATGTAATCAAGGCAAACCTTCTACTCCCGATGGGTTAAGGAGAATGTCACTAGTGTTAGGAATCCTGTTAAATGCGCAGCGAAAAGAAAAACATATCTGGCTTCCCATGGTGGATCACTTTTAGGCTTTTAATAACTTTATAATTGGAATATGAAAAACAAGTAAACTATTTACCTCTTGTTTTCTTTTCTATAGCAGCAATCCGGATGGACTCCTACCTCTAGTATCACGCCCAAGTGAGCTCGGGAAAGCCTCCTTCTTCCTCTCTGGGTGGCGGGGCGGCTAGGGTGAAGAGAGGGAGGGTTTTCCTTTCAAGTGTATTTTTAGGCTCAGTTATGACTTGTGTTATTAGTGCAAGTGATTGATGATTAAATAAATCCTCAATCTCTCTCTACAACTTATACATACCCATGGGCTCTCAAAAGTGGGCTAAGTTGGCCTAGTCAACTTAGTCCACTTTAATTAAATATATCACATAATTTAGCCCAATAATGTGATTAAATTATTTGATCAAATTTAATAATTCATTAATCTATAATCTCAAACTCCCAAGTTCTTATACCAAACAATTGATTGAGCTATAGTGTGTATAAACTCCCGAAAATATATTCAATCAGGTAAAGTTCGTAAATGAGTGTGAAAAGGGTACTTAAGTTTGTGTACATGTCACATTCAAATTTACCGATTTGATCATTTTTAATCTAATACTATCTTATGTATTTCATGCTGTAATAGTTAGAAAATCTTCACTTATGATATAATAGACTCGCAAAAGAAACATGCAAAATTATTTAGTCAATTTGTCATTAACATTAATATAGTAGTACACGTATTATTTGATTATGGTTCGACTGTGTACTTCTAGAATCACAATCTAATTAATTTAACAAATAAATTAATTTTGCCCACTTATTTAATTTCCTCATTAAAATAACACAAAGAGTTGTTCGTGCTTACTCCTTATAGCGCGACTCTCTAGATTTCTCTCGATTGGAAATGGAAGGATACCAAAGGATGTGGGTGACACCTAACTAGCCCCGTAGCCCCACATCGTAGCCTAATCGAGTATCAAATGACTGTGTCTTTACAAACCTATGTTGGGGAAAATTAACCAAACGCAGCGGAAACGGAATTTAAAATTATTTTGGATTTTCCCTTCGCAGGGTCGATCCCGGGGTTTAATCACGCGTACGTATGATAGGGTAAAATCACATTACCCGTTGTAGCGAAGTGGTAGATTATTTCCACGAATTTGAATTCTTGAATTCTTCGCAATAAATCTCCGGCTGATTAATTCTTGATTCGAGCAGTCTAAGTGTTCTGCTTCTAAATCGTATCGCTGGAAAAACTTGATGAAAAACTTCCTCCTTCTTTTGGCACAGTGACCGACAGCTATGAAGAGAGAGGGAGAGGGAATCTTTTTCTTGTGTGTTGTGTAATACAACTTATTATCTTGACTAATAATTAAGGTGATATTTATATCACTTAAGTTATTGCCTTGGACTCAAACTAAGCCCATTAAACCCCCAAGTGGCCGCCCCCTTTAGGTTTAGTATGCCACATGGTGTATTAAGTTTGTGCTTAGTTTAATCTAATATTTAATTAAGTAATAGATAACAAATTTAATTAATTATATTTCTCCAAGAAATATTATATTAATTAAATCATAAATAAATTAACTTATTCCTCCAAATAATTAATTCTATTTATTTAATTTTAAGTATCCAATATTTAAAATATTCCCACAAGAAATATTCCACTTTTCATTAATTTTTCCTTTTTAAGCGTGACTCTTTAGGTTCATCTATATTTGGCAATGGGAGGATTCCATTGAATATGGGTCCCATCTTGCCAGTCAAGTGGTCCATATTTTAACCCAATTTAGATGATATGATTAGATCATGTATATCTTTCCATTTGTAAATACCGTGTGAATACAAACTCTTTGTTTCCTTATCCCGGTTAAGTGAGAGTCATGGTTTTGGTCAAACTCACTAACTTAACACTATGCTATATTTATAATAAGCTCAGATCATTGAATGCTTTGGCCAAAGACTTTAAGAGCTAACGTACTTATAAATGCATAGTATATTTCCTTGTTCACTTACGAGGGAACGAATCCTTTCTTGGATATCAGTTAAGAATACTACTTGCCCATTAGATTGTAGTTCGAGGTTGACCCCACCAACAGGTGAATTAAGCCTAACTACTCTAACGACGAACCTAACGTCATAAGTATATCTTCAACTCAATTTCTCAAGTCTAAAGTTCAGACACACACAATTTAATCAATTCTGTCATGGACTGTCAAAGAGTGAAAACCCATGTGACAGAATCGATGCGAGTCATGTCTGAGTGTTATTATCTCCATCAGTGCATCTATGATATGAGTTCTTCACTACTTCGTAGTGATTGACGGGCACCTTTCTCGTCAAAACTCATATCATACAAATCTTCTTGATTTCCAATGCCCAATTGAAAATCTTTGACTTGCAGACTATTTGAGTACACAAGTATCAGACTTCTCTAGTGCCTTAGAGAGTTAACTCTTGTGTTCATGAACTTATAGATGATTACAAGATATAAATGCCAATATGAATGTAAACAACTAAAATTCCTTTTATTGATAAAATAAACAATTTCAATTGATAATGTCCTATCATTTACTAATCCTCTAATGGCATTTGAGGACATTAACCTAACAACCTCTAGATCATAAATATCATATGAGTATAAGCCCTTCACTGGCGTATCCCAATCGAATGAGAGTCGTGGAATATATCAAACACACAGGACTCGATATTGTGCAATAAATCATAATAAGATGAAATTACCAAACTACCCTCTGTGTTCCACACGAATCAATTTATCTGCTTTGGACAAAGACTTATCATTTCATATACCTATGATTCCACATGATACATTCTCGTTTACTCTCGAGACAGTGAATTTCTTCTTCATAGTTACCTCAGAACTACTACTTGTCTATTGATGTTAGGAATTTCATGTTAGATGTTTTGATGATGACAATTAAGAATTTATTTTAGACCCCAAAATATGTAAGTTTGAATTTAGAAGAAATCACACAGAAACTTCTATAAATTAGGGAGAGATGGATGTTGATGACTTGAGCTCCTTGATCACACAGATTCCTGCTCCAAATCACTTCTATCCCCTTGCTTCTTTCACCGAGAAATAATGCAAGTATCCAACTTTGACTTCACACAGATCGCGAGTCTTGGATGAGGTTTTTCTAAACGATTTGTTTGATTTTGATAAAGTTCAAACAACTGGGAATATCTCAATAGTAGTGTAGGTTTCTCCGAAAAGAATGTTTGAGATATTTGGTTGACTGTCTCAGGAATTTACGAAAAGCAAGAAGAATGTTTGGTTGAATATTCTGGGTTTTCTGAGAATTTAAGAAATGAGACTTCAATGCAACAGCAATTTAGCTTAGAGTGGATCGTTCTATTTGGCTTGTTATTGAAGTCCTATTTATAGGCATTCTTGGAAAAAGTGTTTATTTGACACATGCACAGGCGCGTGTCTCTCACTTCCGCGAGTGAACCACTTTTGTCCTTTTTCTTGAAAATCTGTTGCACATAAGTTGGTGCTGCAGTTTGTGAATAGTTGACAGTCCAATAGGGTGGCTTCTCCACACGTCTGAAAGTGCTTATCACATTTAATTCTCTTATCAGCATTTAATGCATTTGAATTAAATGCCCATTGGCACTTAATGCACTGAGAATATTTGCATTAAACTCCTTTTGGACTTGGAAACAAATTCAGGTGAAATTCATCATTGATAGACGCTTATCCATCCTTGAATTGCTTCTGTCCTATAAGGTGACGCTTGATATAGCTGGTTATTTGGACGCTTGGAAACTTCATCTTCATTCAGACTTCAGGCGCTTGAGTCTTCAAACTTTACCACTGATAAGCTCACTCAGAATTCATTAGACGCTCAGCCTAAGACTACTTAGCCTAATAGTCTAGAATAAAAACAAAACAAAGCCTATAAAGCCTATTACAAATCTAACACTTCAAAGCTTATACGTGATTTCTTCTAAAATCAAACGTACATATTTTGGGGTCTAACATAAATTCCTAATTGTCATCATCAAAACATCTAACATGAAATTCCTATCAATTTCCCCCTTTTTGATGATGGCAATACTTACTCTTTTATAGTTCAAGAGTTAGACAGTCAAAATAAAAGCTAGATTTGATTACATAAAGTTAGTTGATGTTAGTTACGCTTCAACGAGTTGTTTTAGCTGAAAAATGCATTTTATATATGTCAATGTTTACAAGCATTTTACAACTAAATAAAAAATTACATAAGAGACAACATTATAGATAATGCAAATCAAAAAGTCCTAACGACTTGGTCTAACTATGTATCGCTTGGGCATTTCAGCTCGAATGGCTTCAGTTAGGCTATCTTCCAAAGTTATCCTCACTTCATGATCTTTGTCTATTATGAGCTTATTTTCTTCCTTTTGTCTCTTTTTGAAAGCTACAAAGTGTCTGTCCCATTCAGTTGGGTCAATACCTATATACCTTAAGCAAATTCCGAAACTTCGGTTGAAGTCAGACATCTGCCTCTCTTCAGCTAAGATTCTTGGATCTGTAGGTTTAGGAATAGATGCTCTTCGAAGAGGAATGTCAAACTGTTCAAGTCGTGCTCTAGTAGGTATTGGTAGATTTAGATAAAGTGCTAGTGGAGGTTCTCTTAGCGTTCTACTAGGCGCTCCAGCAGAACCACTTACTCCATTAGCAGGTATCCAAGATGGGAGTCTTAACTCAGAAAGAGTAGATAATTGCTGACGCTTCGGCGGCGGAGGAGGATCTTGAGCTCTTGAACCAGACGCTCTTTTCTTCTTTCCTTTTCTCTTCTCTTCCCCCTTATTGCCATCATCAGCCTTCAGAAAATGTTCTGTGAGTAGACTAACTTGAGAGGCAACCTAAGACAATGAAGCTGTAATATCATTAAAACGCTTGTCGAACTGTTCGTTCATTGCGAGAATCTTAGAATTGGTAGCATCATTCATCTCTTGAAAGTCTCTATGACACTCATCAACCGCCGCTTGAGCAGAACCTTTCATATGACCTATTTGAGCGTTCATGATTTGAGATTCAATCTTTGCCAGATCCGCCTTAATCCAGTGGAGGGATTCTTCATTTTGAGTAGCTTGATTGCTCATCTCCTTTAAGACAGATTTTAGCAAAGGTCCAAACGCTTGACCCACATCCGATGGAACCGCTTGAGGAGCCGGTCGCTTGAATCTGGATGTATGCTTGAGTGAGTCAAGGGGAGCTTGATATGATGGATCAAAAATTGTATCTCGTACATCAGTTTGAAGATCCTCAGCAGTATCAGCAGCAACAGAATCAACGAGTTCAGGAGCGTCAGGAATATACTCTGGTGGAGACACTTGAACTGGTTCTTCAGCAGACGCTGGAAGACTTGCAACTTCTGAAGTGGACGCTGGTACGGATTTTTCAACCAACTTGGCAAGCGCTTCCTCAAACACTGACTCCTTTTGACAAAAGTCATCAAATTGGAAGTTCCAAGAGGCGAGAGTAGCATAGGAACCTGAAGCAACTTCCAGAAGTTCAGTCAGCCTGGAACGAGAGATGCAGGTCCCTTGAATAAATGTGCGAAGGGGACTATCTATGGCCCTGATGTACATTGGACCGATGATATCCAGCACATGATTTGGAAAGATTTTGGATGGCGCATGGCAGATAGAGAAAATCGTATCTGGGCAGTAATTCCTAGAGAATCCAATCAACCTGTCTGTAGAAAGACTTTGAAGATGTTGAGATTCAGGAACATACGAATTATAATACTTTTTCAGATAAGGATATATAGCCTGTGCCAGTCCCTGATTTCTTTCCAGAAAAGAAAGGACAAACTCATAATGACTGAGTACCTCTTGGCGAATAGATGGGAGCAAGGGATATCCTCGAAAGGGATAGATTATTGAACCGTTCCAGTTTCTGAGATTGGCAGTGAAGATTCTGTCGAAAAGAGAGATGGGAGTCAAAATCTTCACCATCATATTGAAGTTATCATCGTAGTGGCTTGGAGCAAAATTCAAGCTAGATATTGAAGTACTGCCACTGGTTAATGTATTAGCGTTGAAGTGAAGAGGAGTAATGGACAGTCTGTGAAGCTCTTGACGCAAACACTGCTCAATTTGATGTTCAATTAGTGGGAGCTTGAGAACAGGTCCAACTCTTAGTTGACGCTTCTTAAGGCAATAATTGGCAAACTGACGCTTCTACTCGTGCATGCCTATGCCAAATAAGTGAGGATCTTGAACTAACTCCGGCAAAGTGTATCTATGATCCACATACGCTTCAGCCCAATTTACCTCGGCCATATAGTAATCTGTCCTAGCATTAATCCTAGCTCTAACGCTTTCATGATGAATATGTTTGATAGATTCAAAGCGATATCTATCAGTTTGATAGTTAGCATTCCAGACGCTATCAAAATATGCATCAGCTTCAGTCTGGATCACATCTGTGAGAGATGCTAGATGCTCACTGGCATGAATTCCTTTATTCTTCCATAGGAGAAGTGGATTGGTAGAATTCAAGCTCTCTTCACTGTGTGCTATGAGAGGAAAGTGTGTGTAGCCTTCTCTATTCAAAACGGCTTCAGATGGATTTAGAAAAGTTGGGCGAAAAGGATCATACACTCTGATGTTGTAGTCCCTTAGAGCAAAACCGGTTGACTTGTTGTGCCCATAGTCTAGATAGTAAGCCAAATATATATCACACTTAGGAGTTCTGCCTCCTTGTCTGTCTTGTTGAAGAATAAGGGAAGACGGTATGTGATCAGGAGTTTTACCGAGTTGAACTGCCAAATAGTATTTCTCCTCAATTTCTGTCAGCTCACTGTTGAACACTATATCCCCGATCTGATTGTCGATGTCAATCAGCGAGGCTATCTCATTCTCAGCATTAATGTATCTTTCTTCGAGCGCTGGAATGAAGTCTTCTTCGAGCGCTGGAGGCATATAATTGAGTGAATGATCAATCATCTTCAGTGGGTCCAGCTTGAAGAAATGCCTTGGCATTGTAACATCTTCAGCAACGCTCTGACCTTCTGAGCATGCCTCTGTTATAACCAGAACACTAGTTGATGCTTGAACCTCTTTGGGAACAGGTTCCTCTACTTCGAGTGTAGCAGCTTTTGCGGCAACATCTTTGGCAACGGCCACAATATTTGTCATCTCAACATCCAGGTAGATGTCTGTTGATGCTTCAGCAGCAGCTGGAACTAGAGCTGTAACATAAGAACTATCCTCTATAAGAGCAGGATCTTCTACAGATGTAGGAAAGGAAATGTTGTGGGAAGAAATAAACATACCCTGAGAACTTATCTCAATAGAAACTTGAGCGCTTGGCTCAACAGTCTCAGGCTCTTCAGGAACAGGGGTAGCTCGACGCTTGCTTGTCCTGGAACGTTTGAAAATTTTCTTCACGTTGACTCCTTCAACAAGCTTTAGCATTTGAGCGAGAGGAGTGGCAGATGGTTCCTTAAAGTCTATTTGTTTAATAATCCCTTCCAGCTTCCTACGCCTGATGAGAGGAATCTTGTCCTCTGCATCCTCATCAGTGTCCTCATCATCCTTTTGAGGAGAAGGAATGACTTGAGCCTCAGGCTTTCTGGGAGCTTTCTTCTTTGTAGCAGCCGGACGCTTCACGGCTTCTTCTAGAACTGGACGCTTAGCTTCTTCATCTGACGCTTCATGTACTTCCAGACGCTCAGATAGTGGTCTAGCAGCACCACCAACCTTGGGAGGATTGAACAGATTGTTCAGAATTTTTCTTCCCAGCATCTTGGTCTTCTTCAGCGGTTGACCAGATGAGTAGACACAGTATGATTGATATAATAGGTCGCTCAAAATAGGCCCATAAGGTTTGTTTAGAGCACTTAAACAGTCTCTAAACCTTCCAAATACATACTCACTCCAATTTATCTTGAGGTTGAGGAATATCACCGTCATCATCTGAAATTGAACTGGGTTTACTTTATCAAAGGTACCCACTCGACATTCTATGCTTTTGCTGTAGAAATCAGCCATCAGTCGGTATTTGGACACTAAATCTTTCTTTTCAAAGTGTTGTTTGTATGGTACTCCATCATAAGCACTCATAGTTGTCCAGGCGTTCTTGATTTGTTCTAAAGTTACACTGTCCAATGCCTCACCCTTATTTGGAAGATTGAAGTTCTTGGCAATGGAAGCAGCAGACAAAACAAATTCCTTTGGTGGCTCCTTCTTGGATAGAGGAATGAGACAAGAGATAGACTTCTTGTCTGCAGAGAGTTTAGAAGTTTTCCAGAAGATGTCAACTTCCGTTGGAAATAAATAGGAATACTTAGTCAAGAATGTTTTGAGCCCAGCCTTGGTTACCATGTCCATCAATATCAGTTAGATTGATCTGAGGTTGCTCATAAAGAAATTTCCAATCGACAACAAGGCCTTCAGTAACCTTGATGATAGGCTTGGCCGAAGTAGAAGCAGATTTCTTTGGTGCCATTTTTAGTGAAAGAGATGAACTGAGATTTTCTTTTGCTTTGAAAAAGAGAGAGAGAGAGAGAGTAAAATTTGCAGAGTAATTGTGCAGAGAGAAAAGTAAATAATTTTCTGCAAAAATTGTGTTTTAAATGACACAGAAGGAAAATTTTGAAACTTGTGTTCTCTCGTCTCACTAAGCTGTAGACAAGTGTAAAGTGGCATAATCTCAGCCATGAATAGTATTAACTGCGGACGCGAGTTTTGTGTAAGAGAGAGAAGTTACATTTGGTAACTCCCATATATAATGATTTGACATCCGAGAGTTAAAATTTGAAAAATGTTTGGGATTTTCAGAGTGTAGTACACGCGCCTGATGGTACACTGACACGTACATAGACACGTGCTATTTCTGAACCGCCATTTTGAAAAGTTTTGATTACTCGCCAGTTTGATGTGATGGAAGCTTGTAGATAGAGTGCACCATAGACTGCTAAGTCTATCCACTACTTCAAGAAGCTTGTAAAATTTATGCATGAGTTTTATAAACGATTTTATATTAAGTGTTTAATGGAATTGGTTCAACGCTTAACAGATACCACTCGTTGTTAAATTTATATTGACGCTTGAAATCAAGATCCTTTTATATTTTAGAGTCAACATATTGTGCATAAATAATTCTGAGCGTTGATGATCATGCATATGAAAGTTTTTGATCATTGACGCTTGGAATATGTTTCAAGTGCAATTTTAAGGTTCCCCTTAAGTTTGATAACTTGTAACAACTTTTCAAAAATCTTTTGGACATAAATAAAGTGGACTCCCCCTAAATTATATGTCTAATAAAATATAATGCATAATGATTAAGTGTTTAACTCGATCATACCTAATTCACTTCTCAAAGTAAGCAATCGTTGTTCGTTGAGCGCTTTGGTGAAGATATCTGCCAATTGTTTGTCAGTTCCAATAAAATGCATGGAGATATCTTTCTTTTGAACATGGTCACAAAGAAAATGGTATCTAATGTCAATATGTTTGGTTCTGGAGTGAAGAACAGGGTTTTGAGTCATGGCTAGAGCGCTTTGGTTATCATAATGAATGGGGGTTGGACCTAGGATTATACCATAATCTCTAAGTTGTTGCCTCATCTATAACACTTGTGCACAACAACTTCCTGCAGCTACATACTCAGCTTCGGCTGTGGAGGTAGCTATCGATTGTTGTTTCTTACTATGCCATGAAACTAACCTATCACCTTGAAATTGACATGTACCACTAGTGCTCTTACGATCTATTTTGCAACCTGCAAAATCTGCATCTGAGTACCATAGTTCAAAAGGAGAGTCCCTTGGATACCATAAGCCCACATTTTGTGTGCCTTTTAGGTATTTAAGGATCTTCTTGGCAGCAATTAAGTGTGACTCTTTAGGATCAGCTTGAAATCGTGCACAAATGCATACCAAAAACATAATATCAGGTCTACCCGTAATAAGATAAAGAAGTGATCCAATGATACCTCTATAGTTAGTGATATCAACTTTCTTCCCACTTTCATCTTTATCTAGCTTAAGCATTTAGCTCATTGGAATTTTTGAATATGATGCATTTTCCATACCAAATTTCCTAATCATATCCCTTGTATATTTAGCTTGATTAATAAATATGCCATTAGGGAGTTGTTCAACTTGTAATCCTAAGAAAAAAGTTAATTCACCCATCAAGCTCATTACAAATTGTTCTTGCATCATTTTTGAAAATTTCTCACACAGACGCTTGTTAGTAGAACCAAATATAATATCATCAACATAAATTTGGACTAAGAGAATATCTTCATCATTGGTAATCTTAAATAACATTGTATCAATGCTGCCTTTTGAAAAGCCGTTACCAATAAGGAAAATAGAGAGAGTGTCATACCATGCTCAGGGTGCTTGCTTAAGCCCATAAAGCGCTTTATCAAGCTTGTAAACCATACCCTTACCATGGTTGTTGATGAATCCTGGTGGTTGCTCCACATATACTTCTTCTTGGAGTTTACCATTCAGGAAAGCACTCTTCACGTTCATTTGATACACTATAAACTTGTTGAACGCTGCATACGCTAAAAACATACGAATTGCTTCAAGACGGGCGACAAGAGCATATGTCTTATCAAAATCGATTCCCTCTTCTTGGAAATATCCTTGAGCAACGAGTCTGGACTTGTTTCTCATCACAATGCCATTCTCATCCATCTTGTTTCTATATACCTATCTAGTTCCAATAACTCCTTGGTGAATTGGTCTTGGTACTAGTTTCCAAACCTTACTACGCTCAAACTGATTAAGCTCTTCTTGCATGACTTCAATCCAACTTGGATCGCTTAGCGCTTCATCCATTTTCTTATGCTCCATTTGAGATAGAAAGCTTGCGAACATAGCCTCATTAAATGTATCGGCTCTAGTCCTCACAAGCGCTTCAATATCTCCAATAATCTGCTCAGGTGGATGATCACGCAGCCATAGTCTATCTGGTTGGAATGGGTTAAGAGGTTGAATGGGCGCTTGACGATCAGACGCTTGACTACCCTCTTGCGTAGGCGCTTCAAGTTCACTGATTCTTGTTTGCTCTCGATGATCACTCTCTTCATGATCATCAGCAGATCTTACATTGTTATCCGAAATATCCTCACGAGTAATCTTAAGAGGTGGCACTGAGATCTCATCATCGTCGTCACTATCATCATCAATGATAATCTTAGACGCTTGATGACATAGATCTTCAACTCCTACATCATTCATATTAACCTTACTCGATTCTTGGTGAGCATCATCAAAAACAACATGAATAGATTCCTCAACCTTCAATTTGATCTTGTTTAAAATGCGAAAATTCTTTCCATTCTTGGCGTAGCCTAGAAAGATTCCCTCATCCGCTTTAGGATCAAATGTCTTTAGGCTTTGGGATCCATTGTTATGAAAAAAACATTTAGAACCAAAGACATGAAAGTATGAAACATTTGGCTTACGTCCCTTCCACAATTCATATGGAGTTTTCCTATGCTGTTTGTTGATCATGCAACGATTTTGAGTGTAGCAAGCTGTGTTGATCGCTTCGGCCCAAAATCTAGGAGCAAGCTTGGACTATGCAAGCATTGTCCTAGCAGCTTCCTTTAGCGTTCTCTTCCGGCGCTCAGCAACACCATTCTGTTGGGGAGTTCTGGGAGCTGAATACTCATGATGTATTCTATTCTCTGCACAAAACTTCTCAACAACTTTGTTAGTAAACTCAGTACCCTGATCGCTTCTTATTCTTGCAACCTTAAGATTTTTCAAAGTTTGAAGTTGCCGAATAAGTGTTATTAACTTGTCACATGTTTCATCTTTTGAAGAAAGAAATTCCACCCAAGTAAATCGAGAGGAATCATCCACTATCACCAATGTATACTTTTTACCGCTCACACTAATCGTTTGAACGGGTCCAAACAAATCAATGTGAAGTAGTTCAAGTATTCTAGAGGTAGATAGATGATGTTTTCTCTTGAAGGATGATTTGACTTGTTTTCCCATTTGACAAGCATTACAAAGGCGATCCTTGTGAAATGGTCCTTTTGGTAATCCCTTTACAAGATTTAGATTTATAAGCTGAGAGATTGTCAATTCTATGCCATAACCAACCAGTTTTAGATTCATTTTTAGCAACAAAACATGTTGGGTTGTTATCAAGTGTTGAACCCCAATCTACCAAATATACATTGTTTGTTCTTTTACCTTTCAATTTAGTAGACTTAGTCTTAGCGTCATTTATATAGCAACAGTCACTTGAGAATATGACTTCAAAGCCTTTATCACAAAATTGACTTATGCTTAATAAATTGTGCTTTAGACCCTCAACATAATAAACATCACTTATCATGATGTTCCCCCTATGAGTAGTACCTATACCTTTGGATTTGTCACCAAATACAAATTGAGGACCATTGGTAGCTCGATAGTTGATCAGAAGATCTTTGGAACTAGTCATGTCCCTTAACAATCCACTTTCGAAGTACCAAACAGATGTATCGGCTTTAGCTCTAGGTACCTGCAATTAAAAGGAAAGTTCTATTTCTGTTTAGGTACCCATTGTTGCTTGGGTCCTTCAACATTAGTAGCATTGTCAGTTTGAATTAGAACTTTAGGAACCCATATTTGCCTAATCTTCATTATAGGAATACTGGCCTTCTTGGGTTTCACATTGTGTTGTGTGTGCTGCTTGGGTGTATAATAATATCCTCGATTATAATAGTAATCATAATCATCATAGTAGCGATAATATGATCTAGACCATTGTGGATATTGAAGCTGGTATTTCCTTGGCGCTGGCTTAGGGTGCACTTTTGATGCTGGACGCTTAGTGCTTGATTCACAGTGGGCAGGTTTATGCTTAGGCTTTTGAGCGTTTGAACGAACCCGTCTTTGTGAATCATTTGCTTTCGCCTTTCCTTTGCCTGAGTTAGCTTCGGCTTTCTCATTTAGCCTCGTACCATTGTCGCTTAGTTCATTTAGCGTTTGTCTTTGTGAACCTTCTTTAACAAAGAAAACACCCTTTCCTTTGTTGTTTGCCGTAACTTTAGATTTGTTTGGTTGTTTACCGAATTTATTGCATCCTAAATCGGTTTTTTCACCAAATAATCTTGTTACCTCAGTCACATTGTCTAGCTTTCTTGACGCTTTAGACCATGATGAGACGAGCTATTCTGTTATAGCAAGTCTAGCAATCAGCTCAGTTTCTCTCTTGACTATCATATCAAGATCACTTTTCAACTGGATTATTTCACTCTCAAGTGATTGGTTTTTCTCAATGCACTGTTGCTGAACTTGCAACTTTACCTTGAGCGTCACTTTATCACTTTTGAGCGATAAAATAATATCAAAATGATTTTGGTATAATTTGGCGGCAACTTGACAATCATTATAATATTCTTTGACTTTGTCAAGTAATTCTTCATAAGAAAGAGGAAGAGATGATTCAGTGTTTACCTTAGGAGACGCTTCATCATCTCTAGCCATGAGACAAATAAGCGCTGAGTTATCCCCTGTCTCATCATCACTACTCTCCTCTGAAGACTCCAAATCTTCAGGTGCGGATGCTTGTTCTGATTTTGCTAGCAAACCTTGTTAACGAAGATTGCTCCTGAATTGGTTTCTACCCAAGTAATCCTGCCTTGAAGGCTTAGATACGTTTGGATAAAGGCAATTTACCTGGTAGTGCCCTGGTTTCCTACAATTATAACAAAGATTAGTTTTCATCTTTTGTTCATTTGTTAATCTTGCATTGTGTGGTTTTGAGACCACTGGCGCTGAGACATTTTGAGCAGACACTTGATACTGAACAGGCACTTGGGATGTAGGAATAGAATACTAAGGTGCTTGAAACTGTTGATGTATTGGAGCAGGCGCTTGATATGAACTATGTCCTTGATGCTTAGGACTATTTCCTTTCTTTTCATATCTCAAGAACTTTCTGAATTTATTTAGAAGCGCTAGTTCCTCTTCATCACTGATATCTGAACATTTTCCCTTATTACCCGATTTACCCTTGATTGATGCTACGAGCGCTCCAGATTCAATTACCGGACTACTCACAACATCACTGGCTGAATTTAACTCAAACTCAAATGCCTTGAGTTCTGAAAAGGCGTCTTCTGGACTCAAAAGATCTAACATATTAGATTCTCTCATTGCGGTTGTCTTCATCAAAAATCTAGTAGGTAGACTTCTGAAAATCTTAACCACCATTCCTCTGTTTTGCAAATCCATTCCCAACGATGTAAGTTCCATAACAAGAGTTGTGAATCTTATGTCCAATTGCTCTAGGGTCTCGTTAGGCAACATCTTAAAGCTGTTAAATTTTTCTTTAGCAATGGAGAGCTTATTTTCCTTGATTTAAGCTGATCCACCACAGATTATGGCCAACTTATCCCAAATTTCTTTAGTGGTATTACATGATTTTACTTTGTTGAATAAATTGTCGTTATCACCAATAGCCGTATACAAAGCATTTCGACCAACATTGTCCAAATTTATTCTTCGACGCTCATCAGTGGACCACTCTTGTTTAGGCTTCTCAACATAGCCATCTGGAGTTTCTTTCGTGGCTCCAGGTGCTCTGGTAATAACCTTCAGAATTTGTATTGGTCCATCTGAAATAATATCGCACATTTCGTCATCACATGAACATAGATATGTAAAAGCTTTGACCTTCCATGAGTCATAGTTTGACTCGGTCAACTTAGGAACTTTAGAAAATGCAATGAAAAACAAATTAAAAGCAACTAAATTTTGAAAAGAGATCTAAACAAGCTGTTAAGCTTGGAAATTTTTAAACTACAACTTTAACCGCTCTGATACCACTTTTTGGTCCTAAGTGGCATACGAAAGGGTCTAGAAGGGGAAGTTGAATAGAGCCTGAAGTCTTTTTTGACTTCAAAAAGATTCGCATTAAAATGTTTTGGACGCTTGAAATGTAGACGCTCGACTAAGCGTTTACTTGAAATATAGACACTTTGCTTGAGCGTCTAATGAAGACTATTTTTAGAAGTTAACTTAGACTTTAAGATTAGAATACTTTAACCAAATAGGTTTAAGCGTTCAGTTCTTGATCAGTGTTAGCACAACGGAATGATTTTGGCGTCTTCCTTTTTGAAAGCTTTTAGCGTCACAAAAAGTATTTTAGTTGCTTAGCATCCACTTGAGTTTTACTTAACAGATTTATACAAAGATATAATAATAAGAAAAATGACTGTAAAGTAAAGAGCACAATATTTGTAAGGTTCGTTAGGTGGTGTAATCCCAACTACGTCCTTCTTCTCCTTGAGCACTCGGAGGAAATCCACTAAGATGGTTCTCAAAGAATCACACAGAAACTTCTACAAATTAGGGAGGGATGGATGTTGATGACTTGAGTTCCTTGATCACACAGATCTCTGCTCCAAATCACTTCTATCCCCTTGCTTCTTTCACCCAGAAATAATGCAAGTATCCAACTTCGACTTCACACAGATCGCGAGGCTTGGATGAGGTTTTTCTAAACAATTTGTTTGATTTTGATAAAGTTCAAACAACTGGGAATATCTCAATAGTAGTGTAGGTTTCTCCGAAAAGAATGTTTGAGATATTTGGTTAACTGTCTCAAGAATTGAAGAAAAGCAAGGAGAATGTTTGCTTGAATATTCTGGCTTTTCTGAGATTTTAAGGAATGAGACTTCAATGCAACAGCAATTTGGCTTACAGTGGATCGTTCTATTTGGCTTGTTGCTAAAGTCCTATTTATAGGCATTCTTGGAAAAAGTGTCTGTTTGACACATGTACAAGCGCGTGTCTCTCACTTCCGCGAGTGAACCACTTTTATCCTTTTTCCTGAAAATCTGCTGCACATAAGTTGGTGCTGCAGTCTGTGAATAGTTGACAGTCCAATAGGGTGGCTCCTCTGTACGTCTGAAAGTGCTTATCACATTTAATTCTCTTAACAACACTTAATGCATTTGAATTAAATGCATGTTGGCACTTAATGCACTGAGAATATTTGCATTAAACTCCTTCGCACTTGGAAATAAATTCAGGTGAAATTCATCATTGATAGACGCTTATCCATCCTTGAATTACTTCTGTCCTATAAGGTGACGCTTGATATAGCTAGTTATTTGGAGGCTTGGAAACTTCATCTTCATTCAGACTTCAAGCGCTTGAGTCTTTAAACTTTACCACTGATAAGCTCACTCAGAATTCATCAGACACTCAGCCTAAGACTACTTAGCCTAATAGTCTAGAATAATAACAAAAAGAAGCCTATAAAGCCTATTATAAATCTAACGCTTCAGAGTTTATACATGATTTCTTCTAAAATCAAACTTACATATTTTGGGGTTTAACATAAATTCCTAATTGTCATCATCAAAACATCTAACATGAAATTCCCAACAGAAATAATCCAGTTGAAAAGCGATCTTGATATGATAGTCAAGAGAGAAGCTGAGCTGATTGCTAGACTTGCTAAATCAGAACAGCTCATCTCATCATTGTCTAAAGCGTCAAGAAAGCTAGACCATTTGACTAAGGTAACAAGATTATTTGGTGAAAAGACCGGTTTAGGATGCAATAAATTCGGTAAACAACTAAACAAATCAAAAGTTACGGAAAACAACAAAGGAAAGGGTGTTTTCTTTGTTAAAGAAGGTTCACAAAGAAAAACGCTAAATGAACCAAGCGACAATGGTACGAAGCCAAATTAGAAAGACAAAGCTGACTCAGGCAAAGGAAAGGCAAAAGCAAATGATTCACAAAGACAGGTTTGTTCAAATGCTCAAAAGGCTAAGGATAAATCTGCCCACTGTGAATCAAGCACTAAGCGTCCAGCATCAAAAGTGCACCCTAAGCCAGCGCCAAGGAAATACCAGCGTCAATATCCACAACGGTCTAGATCATATTATTGCTACTATGATGATTATGACTATGATTATGATTACTATTATAATCGAGGATATTATTATACACCCAAACAGCACACACAACACAATGTGAAACCCAAGAAGGCCAGTATTCCTACAATGAAGACTAGGCAAATATGGATTCCTAAAGTTCTAATTCAAACTAACAATGCTACTAATGGAAAAGGACCCAAGCAACAATGGGTACCTAAATAGAAATAGAACTTCCCTTTTAATTGCAGTTACTTAGAGCTAAAGCCGATACATCTGTTTGGTACTTCGATAGTGGATCGTCAAGGCACATGACTGGTTCCAAAGATCTTCTGATCAACTATCGAGCTGCCAATGGTCCTCAGGTTGTATTTAGTGACAACTCCAAAGGTAAAACCAAAGGTATAGGTACTGTGTGTAGGGGGAACATCATGATAAGTGATGTTTATTATGTTGAGGGTCTAAAGCACAATTTATTAAGCATAAGTCAATTTTGTGATAAGGGCTTTGAAGTCATATTCTCAAGTGACCGTTGCTATATAAATGACACTAAGACTAAGTCTACTAAATTGAAAGGTAAAAGAACAAACAATGTATATTTGGTAGATTGGGGTTCAACACTTGATAACAACCCAACATGTTTTGTTGCTAAAAATGAATCTAAAACGGGTTGGTTATGGCATAGAAAAATGAATCACCTCAATTTTAAGACAATCTCTCAGCTTATAAATCTAAATCTTGTAGAGGGATTACCAAAAGGACCATTTCACAAGGATCACCTTTGTAACGCTTGTCAAATGGGAAAACAAGTCAAATCATCCTTCAAGAGAAAACATCATCTATCTACCTCTAGAATACTTGAACTACTTCACATGAATTTGTTTGGACCCATTCAAACAATTAGTGTGAGCGGTAAAAAGCATAAAATGGTTATAGTGGATGATTTCTCTCGATTTACTTGGGTGGAATTTCTTTCATCAAAAGATGAAACATGTGACAAGTTAATAACGCTTATTCGGCAACTTCAAACTTTGAAAAATCTTAAGGTTGCAAGAATAAGAAGCGATCATGGTACTGAGTTTACTAACAAAGTTGTTGAGAAGTTTTGTGCAGAGAATAGAATACATCATGAGTATTCAGCTCCCAAAACACCCCAACAGAATGGTGTTGCTGAGCGCCGGAACAGAACGCTCAAGGAAGCTGCTAGGACAATGCTAGCAGAGTCCAAGCTTGCTCCTAGGTTTTGGGCCGAAGCGATCAACACTGCCTGCTACACTCAAAATCATTGCATGATCAACAAACAACATAGGAAAACTCCATATAAACTGTGGAAGGGACGTAAGTGAAATGTTTCACACTTTCATGTCTTTGGTTCTAAATGTTTTATTCATAAAAATGGATCCCAAAGCCTAAAGACATTTGATCCTAAAGCGGATGAGAGAATCTTTCTAGGCTACGCCAAGAATGGAAAGAATTTTCGCATCTTAAACAAGATCAAATCGAAGGTTGAGGAATCTATTCATGTTATTTTTTATGATTCTCACCAAGAACCGAGTAAGGTTAATATGAATGATGGTGGAGTTGAAGATCTATGTCATCAAGCGTCTAATATTATCATTGATGATGATAGTGACAACGATGATGAGATCTCAGTGCCACCTCTTAAGATTACTCGTGAGGATATTTCAGATAACAATGCAAGATCTGCTGATGATCATGAAGAGAGTGATCATCGAGAGCAAACAAGAATTAGTGAACTTGAAGCGCCTACGCAAGAGGGTAGTCAAGCGTCTGATCGTCAAGCGCCCGTTCAACCTCTTAACCCATTCCAACCAGATAGACTATGGTTGCATGATCATCCACCTGAGCAGATTATTGGAGATATTGAAGCGCCTGTGAGGACTAGAGCCACTACATTTAATGAGGCTATGTTCGCAAGCTTTCTATCTCAAATGGAGCACAAGAAAATGGATGAAGCGCTAAGCGATCCAAGTTGGATTGAAGTCATGCAAGAAGAGCTTAATCAGTTTGAGCGTAGTAAGGTTTGGACACTAGTACCAAGAACAATTCACCAAGGAGTTATTGGAACTAGATGGGTATATAGAAACAAGATGGATGAGAATGGCATTGTGATAAGAAACAAGGCCAGACTCGTTGCTCAAGGATATTGCTAAGAAAAGGGAATCGATTTTGATGAGACATATGCTCCTGTCACCCGTCTTGAAGCAATTCATATGTTTCTAGCATATGCAGCATTCAACAAGGTTACAGTGTATCAAATGGACGTGAAGAGTGCCTTCCTGAATGGTAAACTCCAAGAAGAAGTATATGTGGAGCAACCACCAGGATTCATCAACAACCATGGTAAGGGTATGGTTTACAAGCTAGACAAAGCATTTTATAAGCTTAAGCAAGCACCCCGACCATGGTATAACACTCTCTCTATTTTCCTTATTGGTAAAGGCTTTTCAAAAGGCAGCGTTGATACAACGTTATTTAAGATTACCAATGATGAAGATATTCTCTTAGTCCAAATTTATGTTGATGATATTATATTTGGTTCTACTAACAACCGTCTGTGTGAGAAATTTTCGAAAATGATGCAAGAACAATTTGAAATGAGCACGATGGGTGAATTAACTTTTTTCTTAGGATTACAAGTTAAACAACTCCATAATGGCATATTTATTAATCCAGCTAAATATACAAGAGATATGATTAAGAAATTGGGTATGGAAAATGCATCATATTCAAAAATTCCAATGGGCCAAATGCTTAAGCTAGATAAAGATGAAAGTGGGAAGAAAGTTGATATCACTAACTATAGAGGTATCATTGGATCACTTCTTTATCTTACTGCTAGTAGACCTGATATTATATTTTCGGTATGCATGTGTGCACAATTTCAAGCCGATCCTAAAGATTCACACTTAATTGCTGCCAAGAAGATCCTTAAATACCTAAAAGGCACACAAAATGTGGCCTTATGGTATCCTAAGGACTCTCCTTTTGAACTAATTGGTTACTCAGATGCAGATGTTGCAGGTTGCAAAATAGATCGTAAGAGTACTAGTGGTACATGTCAATTTCTAGGTGATAGGTTAGTTTCATGGCATAGTAAGAAACAACAATAGATAGCTACCTCCACAGCCGAAGTTGAGTTTGTAGCTGCAGGAAGTTGTTGTGCACAAGTGTTATGGATGAGACAACAGCTTAGAGATTATGGTATAATCCTAGGTCGAACCCCCATTCATTGTGAAAACCAAAGCGCTCTAACCATGACTCAAAACCCTGTTCTTCACTCTAGAACCAAACATATTGACATTAGATACCATTTTCTTCTTGACCATGTTCAAAAGAAAGATATCTCCATGCATTTTATTGGAACTGACAAACAATTGGCAGATATCTTCACCAAAGCGCTCAACGAACAACGATTTCTTACTTTGAGAAGTGAATTGGGTATGATCGAGTTAAATGCGTAATCACTATGCATCATATTTTATTAGACATATAATTTAGGGGGAATCCACTTTATTTATGTCCAAAAGATTTTTGAAAAGTTGTTACAAGTTATCAAACTTAAGGGAACCTTAAAATTGCACTTGAAACATATACCAAGCGTCAATGATCAAAATCTTTTATATGCATGATCATCAACGCTCAGAATTATTTATGCACAATATGTTGACACTAAAATATAAAAGGATCTTGATTTCAAGCGTCAATATAAATTTAACAACGAGTGGTATCTGTTAAGCGTTGAACCAATTCCATTAAACACTTAATATAAAATCGTTTATAAAACTCATGCATCAATTTTACAAGCTTCTTGAAGTAGTGGATAGACTCAGCAGTCTATGTTGTACTCTATCTACACGCTTCCATCACATCAAACTGGCTGGTAATCAAAACTTTTCAAAATGGCGGTTCAGAAATAGCACGTGTCTATGTACGTGTCTATGTATGTGTCAGTGTACCATTAGGCGCGTGTACTACACTCTGAAAATCCCAAACGTTTTTCAAATTTTAACTCTCGGATGTCAAATCATTATATATGGGAGTTATCAAATGTAACTTCTCTCTCTTACACAAAACTCGCATCTATAGTTAATACTATTCATGGCTGAGATTAAGCCACTTTACATGTGTCTACATCTTAGTGAGACGAGAGAACACAAGTTTCAAAATTTTCCTTCTGTGTCATTTAAAACACAATTTTTGCAGAAAATTATTTACTTTACTCTCTGCACAATTGCTCTGCAAATTTTACTCTCTCTCTCTCTCTCTCTCTCTCTCTCTCTCTTTCAAAGCAAAATAAAATCTCAGTTCATCTCTTTCACTAAAAATGGCACCAAAGAAATCTGCTTCTACTTTGGCCGAGCCTATCATCAAGGTTACTGAAGGCCTTGTTGTCGATTGAAAATTTCTTTATGAGCAACCTCAGATCAATCTAACTGATATGATGGACATGGTAACCAAGGCTGCGCTCAAAACATTCTTGACTAAGTATTCCTATTTGTTTCCAACGAAAGTCGACATCTTCTCGAAAACTGCTAAACTCTCCACAGACAGGAAGTCTATCTCTTGTCTCATTCCTCTATCCAAGAAGGAACCACCAAAGGAATTTGTTTTGTCTGCTACTTCCATTGCTAAGAACTTCAATCTTCCAAATAAAGGTGAGGCATTGGACAGTGTAACTTTAGAACAAATCAAGAACGCCTGGACAACTATGAGTGCTTATGATGGAGTACCATACAAACAGCACTTTGAAAAGAAAGATTTAGTGTCCAAGTACTGACTGATGGCTGATTTCTGTAGCAAAATTATAGAATGTCGAGTGGGTACCTTTGATAAAGTAAACCTAGTTCAATTTCAGATGATGACGGCGATACTCCTCAACCTCAAGATAAACTGGAGTGAGTATGTATTTGGAAGGTTTAGAGACTGTTTAAGCACCCCAAATAAACCTTATGGGCTTAATTTGAGCGACCTATTGTATCAATCAGAGTCTGTCTACTCATCTGGTCAACCGCTGAACAAGACCAAGATGCTGGGAAGAAGAATTCTGAACAATCTGTTCAATCCTCCCAAGGTTGTGGTGCTGCTAGACCACTATCTGAGCGTCTGGAAGTACGTGAAGCGTCAGATGAAGAAGCTGAGCGTCCAGTTCCAGAAGAATCAATGAACCGTCCGGCTGCTACAAAGAAGAAGGCTCCCAGAAAGTTCAAGGCTCAAGTCATTCCTTCTCCTCAAAAGGATGATGAGGACACTGATGAGGATGCAGAGGACAAGATTCCTCTCATCAGGCGTAAGAAGCTGGAAGGAATTATTAAACAAATTGACTTTAAGGAACCATCTGTCGCTCCTCCCGCTCAAACGCTAAAGCTCGTTGAAGAAGTCAACGTGAAGAAAATTTTCAAGCGTTCCAGGACAAACAAGCGTCGAGCTGCTCCTGTTCCTAAAGAGCCTAAGACTGTTAAGCCAAGCGCTCATGTTTTTGTTGAGTCAAGCGCTCAAGTTTCTGTTGAGCCAAGCGCTCAAGTTGCCGTTGAGCCAAGCGCTCAAGTTGCTGTTGAGACAAGTTCTCAGGGTAAGTTTATTTCTTCCCACAGCATTTCCTTTCCAACCTCTGTAGAAGATCCTGCTCTTATAGAGGATAGTTCTTATGTTACAGCTGTAGTTCCAGCTGTTGCTGAAGCGTCAACAGACGTCCACCTGGATGTTGAAATGACAAATGTTGTGGCTATTGCCAAAGATGTTACCACAGAAGTTGCTACACTTGAAGTAGAGGAACCTGCTCCCAAAGAGGTTCAAGCGTCAATTAGTGTTTCGGCTATAACAGAGGCACGCTCAGAAAGTCAGAGCATTGCTGAAAAGTTACAAAGCCAAGGCATTTCTTCAAGCTGGACCCACTGAAGACGATTGATCATTCAATCAATTTTATGCCCCCAGCGCTCGAAGAAGACTTCATTCCAGCAGGATATAAGGAAGAAAGATACATTAATGCTGAGAATGAGATAGCCTCGCTAATTGACATAGACAATCAGATCAGGGATATAGTGTTTAACAGTGAGCTAACAGAAATTGAGGAGAAATACTATCTGGCAGTTCAACTCGGTAAAACTCCTGATCAGATACCGTCTTCCCTTATTCTTCAGCAAGATAGACAAGGAGGCAGAACTCCTAAGTGTGATGTGGATCTGGCATACTATCTAGACTATGGGCACAACAAGTCAACCGGTTTCGCTCTAAGGGACTACAACATCAGAGTGTATGATCCTTTTCGCCCAACTTTTCTCAATCCATCTGAAGCCGTTTTGAACAGAGAAGGCTACACACACTTTCCTCTCATTGCACACAGTGAAGAGAACTTGAATTCTGCCAATCCACTTCTCCTATGGAAGAATAAAGGAATTCACGCCGGTGAGCGTGTAGCATCTCTCACAGATGTGATCCAGACTGAAGCTGATGCATATTTTGATAGCGTCTGGAATGCTAACTATCAAACTGATAGATATCGCTTTGAATCTATCAGAGATATTCATCATGAAGGCGCTAGAACTATGATTAACACTGGGATAGATTACTGTATGGCCGAGGTAAATTGGGTTGAAGCGTATGTGGGTCATAGATACACTTTCCCGGAGTTAGTTCAAGCTCCTCACTTATTTGGCATAGGCGTGCACGACAAGAAGCGTCAGTTTGCCAAGTATTTCCTTAAGAAGCGTCAACTAAGAGTTGGACCTGTTCTCAAGCTCCCACTAATTCGACATCAATTTGAGCAATGTTTACGTTAAGAGCTTCACAGACTGTCCATTACTCCTCTTCACTTCAACGCTAATACATCAACCAGTGGCAGTACTTCAATATCTAGCTTGAATTTTGCTCCAAGTCACTACGATGATAACTTCAATATGATGGTGAAGATTTTGACTCCCATCTCTCTTTTCGTCAGAATCTTCACTACCAACCTCAGAAACTGGAACGGTTCAATAATCTATCCCTTTTGAGGATATCCCTTGCTCCCATCTATTCGCCAAGAGGTACTCTGTCATTATGAGTTTGCCCTCTCTTTGCTGGAAAGAAATCAGGGACTGGCTGAGGCTATATATCCTTATCTGAAAGAGTATTATAATTCGTATGTTCCTGAATTTCAACGTCTTCAAAGTTTTCCTATAGACAGGTTGATTGGATTCTCTAGGAATTACTGCCCAGATGCGATTTTCTCTATCTGCCAAGCGCCATCCAAAATCTTTCCAAATCATGTCTTGGATATCATTGGTCCAAGGTACATCAGGGCCATAGATAGTCCCCTTCGCACATTTATTCAAGGGACCTGAATCTCTCGTTCCAGGATGACTGAACTTCTGGAAGCTGTTTCAGATTCCTATGCTACTCTCGCCTCTTGGAACTTCCAATTTGATGACTTTTGTCAAAAGGAGTCAGTGCTTGAGGAAGCGCCTGCCAAGTTGGTTGAAGAATCCGTACCAACGTCCACTTCAGAAGTTGCAAGTCTTCCAGCGTCTGCTGAAGAACCTGTTTAAGCGTCTCGACCAGAGTATATTCCCGACGCTCTTGAACTCGTTGATTCTGTTGCTGCTGATACTGCTGAGGATCTTCAAACTGATGTACGAGGTATAATTTTTTATCCTGCATATCAAGCTCCCCTTGACTCACTCAAGCATGCATCCAGATTCAAGCAACCGGCTCCTCAAGCGGTTCCATCGGATGTGGCTGAAATTTGTCTTAGAGGAGATGAGCAATCAAGCTACTCAAAATGAAGAATCCCTTCACTAGATTAAAATAGATCTGGCAAAGATTGAATCTCAAATCATGAACGCTCAAATAGGTCATATGAAAGGTTCTGCTCAAGTGGCTGTTGATGAGTGTCGTAGAGAATTTCAAGAGATGAATGATGCTACCAGCGCTAAGCTTCTCGCAATGAACGAACAGTTCAACAAGCGTTTTAATGATATTACAACTTCATTGTCTCAGATTGCCTCTCAAGTTAGTCTACTCACAGATCATTTTCTAAAGGCTGATGATGGCAATAAGGGGGAAGAGAAGAGAAAAGGAGAAAAGAGAAGAGCGTCTGGTTCAAGAGCTCAAGATCCTCCTCCGCCGCCGAAGCGTCAGCAATTATCTACTCTTTCTGAGTCAAGACTCCCATCTTGGATACCTACTTATGGAGTAAGTGATCCTGCTAGAGCGCCTAGTAGAACGCTAAGAGAACCTCCACTAGCACTTTATCCAAATCTACCAATACCTACTAGAGCACGGCTTGAACAGTTTGACATTCCTCTTCAAAGAGCATCTATTCCTAAACCTACAGATCCAGGAATCTTAGCTGAAGAGAGGCAGATGTCTGACTTCAGCCGAACTTTCAGAATTTGCTTAAGGTATATAGGTATTGACCCGACTGAATGGGACAGACACTTTGTAGCTTTCAAGAAGAGACAAAAGGAAGAGAATAAGCTCATAATAGACAAAGATCATGAAGTGATGATGACTTTGGAAGATAACATAACTGAAGCTATTCGAGCTGAAATGCCCAAGAGCTACATAGTTAGACCAAGTCGTTAAGACTTCTTGATTTGGATTATCAATATTCTTGTCTCTTATGTAATTTTTTGTTTAGTTGTAAAATGCTTGTAAACATTGACATATATAAAATGCATTTTTCAGCTGAAACAACTCGTTGAAGCTTAACTAACATCAACTAACTTTATCTAATCAAAGCTAACTTTTATTTTGGCTGTCTAACTCTTGAACTATAAAAGAGTAAGTATTGCCATCATCAAAAAGAAGAAAATTGTTAGGAATTTCATGTTAGATGTTTTGATGATGACAATTAGAAGTTTATATTATACCCCAAAATATGTAAGTTTGATTTTAGAAGAAATCATGTATAAGCTTTGAAGCGTTAGATTTGTAACAGGCTTTATAGGCTTCGTTTTGTTTTTATTCTAGACTATTACGCTAAGTAGTCTTGGGCTGAGCGTCTAATGAATTCTGAGTGAGCTTATCAGTGGTAAAGTTTGAAGACTCAAGCGCCTGAAGTCTGAATGAAGATGAAGTTTCCAAGCGTCCAAATAAACAGCTATATCAAGCTTCACCTTATAGGACAGAAGCAATTCAAGGATGGATAAGCGTCTATCAATGATGGATATCACCTGAATTTATTTCCAAGTCAAGAAGGAGTTTCATGCAAATATTCTCAGTGCATTAAGTGTCAACAGACATTTAATTCAAATGCATTATGTAATGCCCAATCATCTCTCACGCAGCCAACAATAAGTAGGTCATATAGTTAGCATTTATTATTGACTATAAATGGCATGATTGCACGAACATGATTACTTTTTAATTATATGATAACTGCATTTAAGGTACATTTTTGCGAACGAATATCACAAGTTAAGCGGGCACGACGTCTAAGCAAGCATGACGTCTAAGTAGACACGACGTCTAGCATTTATCGCTAGTTAAATTAAAAAAAATGAAATGATAATTGACGTGCTTCCCAGGTGGTCACCCATCTCAGGATTGCTCCCGTCTGAGCACGCTTAACTTTAGAGTTTTGATTGAATTTGGTACACGAAAGCTTTCCACTAGTCACCGGGTCAATATATTTCATGCCCTACGTGCTCTTACGTGTCATTTATATACCATGATGAATGTAAATATGCGACACATAGAAAATATAAGGCATAAACGTATAACACGTATTAAGCTAGCAGCTGCAAATAATTCATTGAATATAATAATATTATTCTTAACTAAACTTCACCATGACGTTTACCAAACCGCCTTAAGCCTTGTATAAGGCTTTCTGGACGAAAAGAATGGAAAGAAAAAGGTAAGGAAAGAAAGAAAAAGAGAGAAGAAAGAAAATAAAGAAAATAAAGGAAAAAATTCAAGGAAAAATAGGAAAGGAAGAGTAATAGATAAAGGGAGCTAGGCATATCGACGTGGCCGTTACAAGTAAGTCTTTTATGGGTTGTTTCTTCAATTTAATCGGTGAATTTAGAATAATTATAGAGGATTGTATTTAGGTATGTTATATACCTTTTTTACAGATTATTGCACACCTAAAATTAGGAAAAAGTATCATTAGCTAGCTTCGGTAGCGTCATCTTTTCTAGTTCATTCTAAAGGACTTAAGGTAAGTTGAAGTTCGTTCACTGCTTCATAAGGACCGTAGTATGCATGTTTATGATGTTTTAAGATAATTGTTTGGAAATGAATGTTATTACTTGCCTATTGTGTGAAGTGTTGACGTATATATGTTTATGATGTTTTAAGATAATTGTTTGGAAATGAATGTTATTACTTGCCTATTGTGTGAAGTGTTGACATATATATGTTTAAGATGTTTTAAGATGATTACTTGGGAATGAATGTTATTTATTTTTTATTGTGTATATATGTTCATGATGCATGATATTGATGCACACGTAAAGAAAATGATTTGGAAAAAAAAAAGAGGCATGTTATTTGATTGATGGTCGGGTAGGCACGGGATGCGGGTGGGAGCAGCGGACCCAAAAGACTGGTGGTGAATACCTTGAGGTGTAAAAGCCAAGATAGATAAAACCACAATGTACAGGTGGTGAATACCTTGAGGTGTAAAAGCCAAGATAGATAAAGCTGCGATGTACGAGAGAGCCAGCATTAATATCATAGGGCCGAAAAGTCGATTATGAGAACCTCGTGATGCTTCTTTCATTGGCCAATTATTATGAACAGGTTCCGAAAACAGACGCCTATCACTATCCGTCGAATACCACACCTCGAGGGTACCCAAAAAGGAAAGGATAAAGAGGAAAAAGAAAAGTTTTAACTGAACTATGCATTATTGACTGTCGTATGTGATATGTGAAATGTTGTTTTTAAAAATATGAGTGTGTTCTTACTGAGCCATTAGCTCATTAGGTTCTTATGATGCAGGTGATGATCATGTTAATATGTGAAGGTTGCCCAAGTCTCCAGAGCGGTCAGACAGGGCTATGTTTATATGCCTTGCTTCGAGCACTTTTGTACTCTGATGTTGATTTGTATAACCGCTCTGTTATGGTTTTGTAAACATAAATATGTTAATACAGGAATGAAGGTACTGGGTTTTGATGTATATAAAAAAAATGATTTGCTTTTATTTTTAAAGGGATATATTTTATTATTTTAGAAAATCATAACATTTCAAAGGAAGAAAATGGGTCATCGCCCCTCGGCCTGAACGTGTGGCTTATATGAGTTACATGTATGGGTCGGGTCGGGGTGTGTGATAGTTGTGGTATCAGAGCGGAGGTTTAGTCTTTCCTGAAGACAGAAAAAGGCATATGAACATATTCTGGCTGGAAAACTTGGTCAACTCTTTAGTTTATTATTTTATGTTTGGTCAATGCATATTATTGTCATTATGGTGCATTCATTATTGGCTAGTGAATGGGATAAGTTGGGCAAAATATAGGAAATCATGCCGCCAAAAAGAAAGGCAATGGGTGCCTAAGAGGGTGGCAACAATGTGGTGGGTGATCTAACTAATCTGATACAAGAACAAACTAGAATGCACGGTGAGCAAATTCAACAATTACTAGACATGCAACAGAGAACTCAAGAACAGAATCATCAAGCTCAAGCACCTCCTATTCGACCTGACAATCCACAAGTTGTGTATGAGAAGTTCAAAAAAATGGAACCATCTGATTTCTTTGGTAGTTCGGATCCCATAGTTGCAGAGGAGTGGGTTAAATCATTGTAGACCATCTTTGACTACATGCGTATTGATGATGCTGATAAGATACTTTGTGCAATCTTCTTACTGAAGTAAGAAGCAAGAATCTGGTGGGAAGGAGCCAAACTTGCCGTGGATATGGAGATATTGACATGGGATAGGTTCAAGGTGATCTTTTATGACAAGTACTTCACCCGAGATGCTAGATCCCTTAAGGTAAAGGAGTTCTTGGAGTTGAAGCAAGGAGATATGACTGTATGTGAGTATGTTAGAAAATTTGAAGAAGGTTGCAGATATGTACCGTACATTGCAAGAGATAATACTGAAAAGATCGATCACTTTTTGAGAGGATTGAAACCTGAGATTAGACGGGATGTAAGGATGTCTTCGGCAACTCAGTTTAGAGAAATTGTGGATAAAGCTTTAATGGCTGACCTGGATGAAAAAGAAATTTAGAAATCCTATCTACAAAAGAGACAAATGTTCACTCCAAGAAACCCAATACAATGGAAGAAACCAGAGCAGAAACCAAGTCAAGGAAATGACAAGCATCCTAGAGTTGGACAGACCTCCAATGCAATTGAAAAACCTAAATGTACTAAATGTGGGAGGAATCATTTTGGTGAATGCCAAATGGGTTCCTACAGTTGTTTCAAATGTAAGAAGCTTGGACATTTTGCAAAGGATTGCCCAACCCTTCAGAACAGAGTGCAGGGGAGAGTTTATTCAATGACAAATGAGCAAGCTGAGGCAGATCCCTCAGTCGTTTCAGGTACTATTTTGATATCGGGTATGCCTGCATTTGCATTGATAGATTCAAGTTCTACACATTCATTCATATCGAATGCATTTGTGAGAAAATTGGGTACTACACCAGATTTGTTAAAAATAAGATATAGCGTGACAATTCCATCAGGGGAAGAAATGGATTCCAGTCATGTATTGAGGGCTTGTTCTATTCAGATTGGTAGCCGAACACTATATGTTGATCTTGTTGTTCTACCAATTTCAAATTTTGAGGTTATTTGGGGTATGGATTGGCTTACAAAATATCATGCCACCATTGATTGTAATAAGAAAGTCGTGATCTTTCAGCCACCAGGAAAAGAACAATTTATGTTTGGCGGCACTTCAGGTTCATTTTCCTTGCCAATTATATCAGCATTGAAGGCCCAAAAGATGTTGAACAAAGGTTGTGTTGGATATTTGGCAAGTGTGGTGGACACTTCAATTGAGACACATTTAAAGCCGGAAAATGTGGAAGTGGTTAGAGAATTCCTAGAAGTATTTCCAGATGATTTACCAGGACTACCACCAGATCGAGAGGTTGAATTTGTGATTGATGTTGTGTCAGGAGCTGCCCCTATTTCTAAAGCACCATATAGAATGGCACCAACAGAGTTAAAAGTGCAACTACATGATTCGCTTGATAAGGGTTTCATTCGCCCTAGTTATTCTCCTTGGGGAGCTCCTGTGTTGTTTGTTAAAAAGAAAGATGGAACCTTGCGGTTATGCATTGATTACAAAGAACTAAATAAAGTAACAATCAAGAATAAGTATCCCCTTCCCAGAATAGATGACTTGTTTGATCAATTGCAAGGTGCATCGGTGTTTTCCAAGATTGATTTGCGTTCTGGTTATCATCAACTAAAAATCAAGGAGGAAGATATACGGAAAACTGCATTCAGAACAAGGTATGGCCATTATGAGTTTCTAGTAATGCCCTTTGGTTTAACGAATGCTCCTGCAGCTTTCATGGACTTAATGAATCGGGTATTCAAGCAGTTTTTTCATAAATTTGTGATTGTATTTATTGATGACATCTTGATCTACTCACACGATGAACGAGAACACAAGGAACATTTGAGACTTGTGTTGCAAGTTCTCAAAGAGAAACAACTATATGCTAAATTCAAGAAATGTGAATTCTGGCTGGAACAAGTGGTATTCTTAGGGCATGTAGTATCCAAGAATGGAATCTCAGTTAACTCGAATAAAATAGAAGTTGTGCATAATTGGCCAACACCAACAAATGTATCAGAAGTTAGAAGTTTCTTAGGATTGGCAGGACATTACAGGAGATTTGTTCAGGGATTTTCAAAATTGGCCGTTCCATTGACGATGTTGACAAGAAAGAACATGAAATTTATTTGGACTGATACTTGTGAAAAGAGTTTTCAAGAGTTGAAACACCGATTGACTACCGCTCCTATTCTTTCTATTCCAACTGGAACCGGCGGATTCGTTGTGTATAGTGATGCTTCTAAAAATGGTTTGGGTGTTGTGTTAATGCAAAACGAGAAAGTAATTGCCTATGCTTCAAGGCAATTGAAAGAGTATGAAAAGAATTATTCAACTCATGATCTGGAACTTGCTGCTGTTGTCTTTGCCCTGAAAATTTGGAGGCATTACTTGTATGGTGAAAAGTGTGAGATTTACACCGATCATAAAAGTTTGAAGTACTTCTTTACCCAAAAAGAGCTGAATATGAGACAACGGAGATGGTTGGAACTTGTCAAAGATTATGAGTGTGTGATTAACTATCATCCGGGTAAAGCAAATGTGGTAGCTGATGTGCTGAGTAGAAAGTCCATGTCTTCTCTCCTTATCACACAGAAGCCATTATTACTAGATTTGCAGAAATTGGAACTTGAAATTGTGCCTGAAGGGAAAGTATGCTTTTTGTCAGCTCTGATGTTGAAGTCTGCACTTCGTGATAAAATTATTGAAGCTCAGAAAGGTGATGTGTATATATCTGAGATAAAGAAAAAGATGGATGAAGGGAAAAGGACAGAATTCTCAATTTCTAATGAGATGTTATGCAATATAATGGGAGGCTATGTGTGCCATCTGATCAAGCGATCAAGGAAGATATACTGAAAGAAGCTCATACTAGTCCTTATTCAGTACACCACGGTAGCACAAAGATGTATAAGGATTTACAACAACATTATTAAAGCCTCTACCGATCCCAGAGTGGAAGTGGGAGCATATTACTATGGATTTTGTGGTTGGATTGCCTAAGACTCATAAGGGATACAACTCTATATGGGTGATTGTCGATAGATCAACAAAATTAGCTCATTTTCTTGCAGTAAGGTCGACATATAATATGGATCAATATGCTCATCAGTACATTAAAGAAATAGTCAGATTGCGTGGAGTGCCAGTTTCCATAGTATCCGATAGGGATCCTAAATTCACTTCTACATTTTGGAAGATTTTGCACAATGCCATGGGAACAAAGCTTGCATTCAGTACCGCATTTCATCCATAGAGCGATGGGCAATCTGAAAGGGTTATACAAATACTTGAGGATATGCTAAGAGCGTGCACACTAGATTTCCAAGGAAGTTGGGATGTGAAATTACCATTGGTAGAATTTACCTATAACAACAGCTGCCAATCTACCATTGGAATGGCACCGTATGAAGCATTTTATGGAAGAAAATGCAAATCTCCAGTTCATTGGGATGAAGTTGGAGAAAGAAGACTACTTGGTCCAGAATTGGTACAACAAACAACAACGGTTGTGGAAAAGATACGTGAAAGAATGAAAATGGCACAGAGTAGGCAGAAAAGTTACGCAGACATACGGAGAAGGGATTTGGGATTTTCTATTGGAGATCATGTGTTCCTGAAAGTGGCCCCAATGAAAGGAATCATGAGATTTGGGAAGAAAGGAAAACTGAGCCCGAGGTATGTTGGTCCGTTTGAAATTCTTGAAAGAGTTGGAGATAAAGCTTATAGAGTGGCCTTACCTCCTTCATTAACTGGTGTTCATAATGCGTTCCATGTGTCCATGCTAAAGAAATACATTTCAAATCCTTCTCATGTGCTAAGTTACGAGCCGTTGGAGCTATCTCCAAATTTAGCTTATGAAGAAAAACCAGTTCAAATCCTTGATCAGAAGGTGAAACAATTGAGAAACAAAAGTATTAATCTGGTAAAGGTTTTGTGGAAAAATCATGCGGTAGAAGAAGCTACAAGGGAACGAGAAGAAGAAATGCGGAACAAGTATCCAGAATTATTTCGGTATGTCAAATTTCGAGGACGAAATTTTTTTGAAGGAGGTTATGATTGTAATGCCCAATCATCTCTCACGCAGCCAACAATAAGCATGTCATATAGCTAGTTTTTATTATTGACTATAAATGGTATGATTGCACGAACATGATTACTTTTTAATTATATGATAACTGCATTTAAGGTATATTTTTGCGAACGATTATCACTAGTTATGCAGGCACGACGTCTAAGTAGGCATGCCGTTTAAGCAGACACGACGTCTAGCATTTATCGCTAGTTAAATAAAAAAATAATGATAATTGACGTGCTTCCCAGGTGGTCACCCATCTCAGGATTGCTCCCGTCTGAGCACGCTTAACTTTAGAGTTTTGATTGAATTTGGTACACGAAAGCTTTCCACTAGTCACCGGGTCAATATATTTCATGCCCTACGTGCTCTTACGTGTCATTTATATGTCACGATGAATGTAAATATGCGACACATAGAAAATATAAGGCATAAACGTATAACACGTATTAAGCTAGCAGCTGCAAATGATTCATTGAATATAATAATATTATTCTTAACTAAACTTCACCATGAAGTTTACCAAACCGCCTTAAGCCTTTTATAAGGCTTTCTGGACGAAAAGAATGGAAAGAAAAAGGTAAGGAAAGAAAGAAAAAGAGAGAAGAAAGAAAAGAGAGGAAAAAATTCAAGGAAAAATAGGAAAGGAAGAGTAATAGATAAAGGGAGCTAGGCATATCGACGTGGCCGTTACAAGTAAGTCTTTTATGGGTTGTTTCTTCAATTTAATCGGTGAATTTAGAATAATTATAGAGGATTGTATTTAGGTATGTTATATACCCTTTTTACAGATTATTGCACACCTAAAATTAGGAAGAAGCATCATTAGCTAACTTCGGTAGCGTCATCTTTTCTAGTTCATTCCAAAGGACTTAACGTAAGTTGAAGTTCATTCACTGCTTCATAAGGACCGTATTATGCATGTTTATGATGTTTTAAGATAATTGTTTGGAAATGAATGTTATTACTTGCCTATTGTGTGAAGTGTTGACGTATATATGTTTATGATGTTTTAAGATAATTGTTTGGAAATGAATGTTATTACTTGCCTATTGTGTGAAGTGTTAACGTATATATGTTAATGATGTTTTGAGATGATTACTTGGGGATGAATGTTATTTCTTGTTTATTGTGTATATATGTTCATGATGCATGATATTGATGCACACGTACAGAAAATGATTTGAAAAAAAAGGAGGTATGGTATTTGATTGATGGTCGGGTAGGCACGGGACGCGAGTGGGACCGGCGAACCCAAAAGACTAGTGGTGAATACCTTGAGGTGTAAAATCCAAGATAGATAAAACCACGATGACCTGGTGGTGAATACCTTGAGGTGTATAAGTCAAGATAGATAAAGCCGCGATGTACGAGAGAGCTAGCGGTTAATATCATAGGGCCGAAAGGTCGGTTATGAGAACCTCGTGATGCTTCTTTCATTGGCCAATTATTATGAATAGGTTTCGAAAACAGACGCCTATCACTATCAGTCGAATACCACACCTTGAGGGTACCCAAAAAGGAATGGATAAAGAGGAAAAAGAAAAGTTTTAACTGAACTATGCATTATTTACTGTCGTATGTGATATGTCAAACGTTGTTTTTAAAAATATGAGCTTCTTCTTACTGAGCCATTAGCTCATTAGGTTCTTATGATGCAGGTGATGATCATATTAATCTGTGAAGGTTGCCCAAGTCTCCAGAGCGGTCAGACAGAGCTATGTTCATATGCCTTACTTCGAGCACTTTTGTACTCTGATGTTGATTTGTATAACCGCTCTATTATGGTTTTGTAAACATAAATACGTAAATACAGGAATGAAGGTACTGGGTTTTGATGTATATAAAAAAAATGATTTGCTTTTATTTTTAAAGGGATATATTCTATTATTTTAGAAAACCATAACATTTCAAAGGAAAAAAATGGGTCATCGCCCCTCGGCCTGACCGTGTGGCTTATATAAGTTACATGTACGGGTCGGGTCGGGGTGTGTGATACATTAAATGCTGATAAGAGCATTAAATGTGATAAGCACTTTCAGACGTACGGAGAAGCCACCCTATTGGACTGTCAACTATTCACAGATTGCAGCACCAACTTATGTGCAGCAGATTTTCAGGAAAAAGGACAAAAGTGGTTCACTCGCGGAAGTGAGAGACACGCGCTTGTGCATGTGTCAAACGGACACATTTTTCAAGAATGCCTATAAATAGGACTTCAACAACAAGCCAAAAAGAACGATCCACTCTAAGCCAAATTGTTGTTGTATTGAAATCTTATTCCTTAAAATCTCAGAAAAGCCAGAATATTCAAGCAAACATTGTTTTTCTTCAATTCAAGGGACAGTCAACCAAATATCTCAAATATTCTTTTCGGAGAAACCTACACTACTATTGAGATATTCCCAGTTGTTTGAACTTTATCAAAATCAAACAAATCATTTAGAAAAACTCATCCAAGCCTCGCGATCTGTGTGAAGTCGAAGTTGGATACTTGCATTATTTCTGGGTGAAAGAAGCAAGGGGATAGAAGTGATTTGGAGCGGAAATTTGTGTGATCAAGGAGCTCAAGTCATCAACATCCATCTCTCCCTAATTTATAGAAGTTTCTGTGTGATTCTTTGAGAACCATCTTAGTGGATTTCCTCCGAGTGTTGAAGGAGAAGAAGGACGTAGTTGGGATTACACCACCCAACGAACCTTACAAATATCGTGTTCTTTACTTTACAGTCATTCTTCATATTATTATATCTTTGTATAAATCTGTTAAGTAAAACTCAAGTGAACGCTAAGCAACTAAAACACTTTCTGTGACGCTAAAAGCTTTCAAAAAGGAAGACCCCAAAATCATTCCGCTGTGCTAACACTGATCAAAGAACTGAATGCTTAAACCTATTTGGTTAAAGTATTCAAATCTTAAAGACTAAGTTAACTTTCTAAAAACAGTCTTCATTAGACGCTCAAGCAAAGCGTCTATATTTCAAGTAAAGGCTTAGTCGAGCGTCTGCATTTCAAGCGTCCAAAACATTTTAATACGAATCTTTTTGAAGTCGAAAAAGACTTCAGGGTCTATTCAACCCCCCCCCCCCTTTCTAGACCCTTTCATATGCCACTTGGGACCAACAATTGAGATTTCACTTCAAGGTTCACCCCACCAAAGGGTGAATTGGGCCTAACTACTCTAATGACATATCGAATGTCACAAGCACATTGATCGTGACCCCCCAGCGCTAAGGCTCACACATACTATTATGATCAGTATTCCAATCATTGACAGTCACTGAGTAAATACCCATGTGATTGGATTACTACAAGCTGTGTTTTAATATATCAATTTCATTAATATATCTATGGCACTAGCTCTCACTATCTCATAGTGTCCGACTCCTTGTCAGAGCATGTGTCATACAAGTCGAGTCTTAATGCCCAATTAAGACCCCTCAACTTGTGAACATTTTTTAGTGATCAAGTACCCAACCCTGCTAGTGCTCATTTCCTTATCCCATAAGGATTAGAGGGTTTCCCTTAAGTCAATTGGACTATCTGTTCAACACTTATTATTGCCATAAAGATTTATACGAACAAAATATAAATGTCTTTCTTTGTGAACATTTTTTAGTGATCAAGTACCCAACCCTTCTAGTGCTCATCTCCTTATCCCATAAGGATTAGAGGGTTTCCCTTAAGTCAATTGGACTATCTGTTTAACACTTATTAATGCCATAAAGATTTATACGAACAAAATACAAATGTCTTTCTATAAATAGATGAAATGTTTGTACAACTTAAAGAAGTGCCCTATACAATCTATCTCCTCATTGGCATCGATGGCACACATCTAACAACTAGAAGAGTTTGATACTTGATTACTTTTTCGTTCGAAAGTCATAGGAGTTTCAATTGGGTATTGAAGTTCAGTAAGACTTGTATAACATTAGCTTTGACAAGGGAGCATCAGTCGAACACTATGGGTTACACATCAGCGGAACTTATGGGTTCGAACAAGACTCACATCAGTTCTATCTCATGGGTTTCACTCTATGATAATCAATGACTGAACTGATTAATTGTGATAGGTATGCATTGTTAGTGTTAGGTGACCGGCTACTCACTTAGTGGCGTTGACAAACCTGTAAACACTATTGTTACAATCTTGTTTTATATATCAATTATTTATTTGACATTTATCTTATCTATAAATTTACGCGGTAGTTGATAGAGTCCCAAGGATCATTTTATAACTATGGGAACAGTCACACACAAGAGGTGGCAATTGTAGACGTTCTCCAAGGTTATGATCCTAAACTAGTTCTAAGCCTCACATCAGTTCTATCTCAAGGGTTTCACTCTATGATAGTCAATGACTGAACTGATTAATTGTTATAGGTATGCATTGTTAGTGTTAGGTGACCGGCTACTCACTTAGTGGCGTTGACAAACCTGTAAACACTATTGTTACAATCTTGTTTTATATATCAATTCTTTATTTGACATTTATCTTATCTATAAATTTACGCGGTAGTTGATAGAGTCCCAAGGATCATTTTATAACTATGGGAACAGTCACACACAAGAGGTGGCAATTGTAGACGTTCTCCAAGGTTATGATCCTAAACTAGTTCTAAGCCATAGAGATATGAGAAAAAGGGAAATCATTGTCTCGTCAAGGCTTGGTCATGCAAACATTTTCTTAGAGAGAGTGCATTGTTCCATGCAAACATTCACTGTATGCATAAAGGGTCTGTACATGGAGATGCGTACGACTGAGTCTGAACCCCTTGTATGATGTCATGTTGGTTTTATGTCGAATTTGAAATCCTAAGGATTACATAGTGTGAGATAATCCTAATGACCTCAGATGTCATTGCTGCAACATGTGCATAGGCTCATTATGCTTTGACTAATTCCAAATTCCAAGAGAATCACGAGATAGGATAATGTTGAGTATAGTATGGTTGTACGACAAAGCAGGAGACATCAAGATGGGATCCTTCCACAGACCCAAGATATTTCAAATGTTGTTGTTGAACATAGATGACCAATAGTTTATGTTCATCATGTTGGGTTTCGTGAAAAATAACATAAACACAGCGGAAGGATTTCAAAAAATATATTTTAAAACCCAAAGTTGAATTCAATGATCGCATAATCAAATTGAACGATAAACTTAACGAATAAAACTTGCTCGTTAAAACGAAGTTGTTGGAGAATCCAATTCTTCTTCAAAACTTCGAATTGATGTTCTTGAATTCTTCAAGTCTTGATTTCTTGAAGTTTCTTGAAAATTAATCCAAACAACGAAGCACGTTGTTTCTAAATTATCACGCACAAATTAATTATTAAAAATTCCCACTTCTTTCTCTATAGGGGGCGACAGCTAGCTTGTGTATAGAGGGGGAGGATATTTTTCCTTTTTCTTTTCTTGGAGAGTTACAATGAAATTGATGTTATTATTATCTAGGTTAAAGTCAAGAGAAGTCTTTTATATCTCAATGAATTATTGACCAAGACAAAACAAAAGACACCAAATTGATCATCCAACTTAGCCCTAATGAGGACGACCCATATGGGGCCCGGATTTTCTTTTGCTTTGTTTAATTAATTCTTTATTCAATTAATAATTTATTATATCCAATAAATTAATTAATTAATCAAATAATAAAATTAGTTAGATAAATTAATTCATTACTATATTTCTCTAAGAAACTAATTAATAATTAATCTTATCCTTTTAACTAATTATCTTATCTAATAAGTAATTAATTAATTACTTAATTTATCCAATAAATTAAATCTCTCCAAAAATAAAATAGAAAATTCTTTTTCAATTTTTCTTCATCAATTCTTTAGCGCGACTCTTTAGGTTCGTTTCATTTGGCAATGAGAGGAAACCAAAGGAAGTGGGTAACACTTAGCCAGTCATGTGGCCCACTTCGTAGCCCAAATGAAAAACGAATGAATGGATCATTCCACAACCTTCCAATCGTAAATACCGTATAAGTATAAACCCTTTGTTCATGTACCCAAGTCAAGTGAGAGTCATGGCTATGTCAAACTTACTAGACTTGACCACATGTATTAATTATAATAATACGAAATCATTGAGATCGATTTAGTGCCTAGCACAATCGTCTTTTTATGCTTTAGCCAAAGACTTTGATCTCTATTTATCTATAATCACATAGGGTACTTTCTCACTCACTTATGAGACAACAAATCCTATCTAGATATCAGCTAAGACTACCATTTGCCAATCAAGCCGCATTTTGAGGTCGATCCCACCAACGGGTGAATTGGGTATAACTACTCTAATGAAATACTTAACGTCACAAATGCATCTTCAGCAAGATGTTTCAGGTCAAAGGTTCACTTACACCTATTACGCATAATAAGGTTTGTCATTGACAGTCACAGAGTGAAAACCCATGTGACAGAACCGATGAGAGTCGTGTTCGAGCATATCAATTCCACTGATGTGCCTACAATCTTAATCTTCTACCATCCCATGGTACTAGACAAGCACTCCCATGTCAGAGATAAGATTGTACAAGTTTACTAAGTCTTTATTTGTCCATTAAAGACTTCACTTTACTTGCGAACTTGTTTTTAGTAATCAAGGTCGATCTCCCTAGTGCTAATCTTCCTATCCCATAGGAAGTAGAGGGATCGCACTGAAAACACGGACAGAAGCATTTTACACTACTTATAGATGCAGATAAGATTTAAGTAAAAACTAAATAATGCCTTTATTAATAATATGAAGATAAGTTAATTACAAGATAAATGCCCTATTATTCTATCCTCTATGGCATCTGAGGGCATAATCCTAACAATCTCCCACTTGCACTCAATGCCACTCATTGTTGTATCTTATACCCATCCCTTTCAGGTGTCGGTCCAGAACAGCCTGAGGTAGTGGTTTGCTGAACGGGTCAGCTATATTGTCAACTGAGGCTATTTTCTGCACTGCTATCTCTCATCTGCTAACGATCTCTCTAATGATATGAAATCTTCTCTCAATGTGTTTAGACTTCTTTTGAGACCTTCGTTCCTTAGCTTCGCGATTGCTCCATTCTTATCACAATAAAGTGGTAACGGGAGCTGTGAGCTAGGAACCACTTCAAGTTCTCCAAAGGAACTTTCTCATCCAAATAGCTTCTTTGGCTGCCTCCGAGGCTACCACATATTCAGCTTCAGTGGTGGAATCCGCGGTTGTGCTTTGCTTAGAACTTTTCCAAGACACCACCCCACCATTAAGCTTGAAAACAAACCCTGAACTGGATTTACGGTCATCGAGACATCAGACTGGAAATCCGAGTCAGTGTAACCCTCCATCTTCAGATCTCCACCTCTATAGATGAGAATCATATCCATAGTTCTTTTAAGATACTTCAGGATATTCTTCACAGCTATCCGATATTCCTTTCCCAGGTTTGCCTGAAATCGAATCACCACGCTCACGGCATAGGTAATGTCGGGTCTTGTACACAGCATTGTATACATTAGGCTACCAACTGTAGAGGCATAGGGTACTTTACTCATCTCCTCTCTATCTTCCTCACTTTGAGGACACATAGATTTGGACAAGTGTACTCCATGTCTCATGGGAAGGAACCCTTTCTTAGAATTCTCCATCCTAAACCTCTTTAGGACCTTTTCTAAGTAAAGGGCTTGGGAGAGACCTATCATTCTATTCGTTCTATCTCTATAGATACGAATTCTTAGAATGTAAGTTGCTTCTTTCAAGTCTTTCATGGAAAATGTACTCGAAAGTCATTTCTTGACTGTGGTGAGCATTCCTACGTCATTTTCTATAAGTAAAATGCCATCCACATATGGTATTAAGAACGAGATTTTGCTCCCACTAGTCTTCTTGTAGACACAGGGTTCATCTTCGTTCTTGATGAAGCCATATCCCTTTACTACTTCATCAAAACAAAGATTCCAGCTTCTAGATGCTTGCTTGAGACCGTATATGGACCTCTCAAGTTTACATACTTTATGGATATTGGTCTCGGATACAAAACCCTTTGGCTGTTCCACATAGATATCCTCCTCGAGGAATCCATTTAGGAAAGCCGTTTTGACATCCATCTGCCATATCTCATAGTCTAAGTATGCAGCTATGGATAACAGTATTCGGATGGACTTTATCATGGCCATGGGCGAAAAGGTTTCTTGATAGTCAATTCCTTCTCTTTGACTATACCCTTTCGCTACGTGCCTGGCTTTAAAGGTGTCAACCTTACCATCGCTACCCATATTTTATTTGTAGATCCACTTATATCCTAAACCTACAGGACGATCTACCAAAGTCCAGACTTGGTTAGATTGCATAGATTCCATCTCTGTTTCCATCGCTTCTCGCCATCTTGAAGCGTCGACATCCACCATCGCTTGATCATAGGTACAAGGATCATCTTCATGACCATCTTGTACTACAGTGTGCAGCTCTGGCTCCCCCTGCAGTAGATACCCATACCTCTAAAGTTCATGCGATATTCTACCGGATCTATGTGGTGGTTGTGCTACTATTGGGTTAGGCCTAGGTCCTTGGACAGATATCTCACAGGGAGTTTCATTTTGTTCTTCTAGAACAATCTTTCTACATTTGCCCCCTTCCAAGATGAATTCATCTTCAAGGAAGTGGGCTTGTAGGGCCACAATGATTCTCTGATCATCATGTAAGTAAAATAAGAATCCCATGGAATCTTCAAGACAACCAATGAAATGTCCCATGAGGGATCTTGTCTCTAATTTGTCCACTTTAGTCTTCTTGACATAAGCGAGACATCCCCACATCTTAATATGATTAAGACTCGGTTTCCTATTATTCCACATCTTATACGGAGTCTTAGAAATGGATTTGGAGGGACATATGTTCAATATATAAGCAGCAGTAAGGAGCGCATATCCCCACAACGAAATAGGTAAATCAGTGTAACTGAGCATGGAACGAACCATGTCCAACAGAGTTCGGTTCTTTCACTCGGCTACTTCATTTAGTTGAGGGGTTGCTAGCGGTGTTAGTAGTAACATTATTCCTTTTTCTCTAAGGAATTCATCAAACTCGGCACTCATATATTCTCCTCCACGATCCGATCGCAGAGTTTTTATATTCTGCCCAGTTTGATTTTCTACCAAAGCTTTGAATTCTTTGAACCTTTCAAAGGATTCAAACTTTTGCTTCATCAGATACACTAGACCATATCTTGAATGATCGTCTGTGAAAGTGATGAAGTAGTAGAAACCCCCACGAGCCATTTCTCCAAATGGTCCTCAAACGTCGATGTTCACTAATCCTAAGACATGAGTGGCTCTTTCAAAAGTCCCTGTGAAGGGTGATCTAGCCATCTTGCCTAAGAGACATGATTCACATGTTGGATAGGGACCCGATCCCGGTGAGCTTAAAAGCCTGTCTTTTTCCATTTTGTGAATCTTGTGCTCTCCGGCATGGCCTAGTCTTAGATGCCACTTGAGTCTTAAATTAGCTTCTTGCCTACCACGTATCTTAGTTACAACATTCACATCAGATGAATTACGGACATTTAAATAATACAAACCATTAGCTAAAGAAGCATTGCCAACTAATTTATTTCCATAATAAACGTAGCAAATTAACTTAGAAAAATGGAATGTATACCCAATCTTAACTAAGATGGGAATAGATACAATTTTCTTAAGCCCCTTTGGCAAAACTAAAACATCATCTAAAAATAATAAATGTCCAGAATTCAAATATAAAGAAGTGGATCCTATTCTAGTAGCTGCAAAGCTTTCCCCACTGCCTACTTTGATCATCACTTCTTCATGGCCAAACTTTTTACTTCTCTGCAGATCCTGTTCCAAACAACACACATGGGCACAAGCCCATGAGTCTAGAATCCATGAAGTAGAAAAAACGTTCACAGAACAATTAGTTTTAAAAAAAAATAGTTCCATACATTTTGCGCCTTTGCCTAATTTGGGACAGTTCCTCTTCTAGTGGCCTAGCTCACCGTACTCAAGACATCTATCTGTCTTCTTAGGTCCTTTGCTCTTACGCCTATGTTCTGATTTTTTTTGAGTTCTTGTGGATATTCCTAATTACCTTTTCCTCTTTCCACTTCTTTGATCATCCAATGAATCATTTGTGAAATAGATAGAAGAATCCTTCGTCTGATTCATCCTCATTCAAGCTTGTTCAATTTCAAGCTTCTTTGATAGCCCAGCTAATGAACAATCGATATCATTGATATCAAACTTCATGACGAAGTAGTAGAAGTAGTCGGGGAACGACTGTAGGATGAGATCAATTTGAAGATGAAGATCCATATAGAAGTTCAATGATTTTAACCTTTCCATTAGGGTCATCATCTTGAGAACATGGTCTCCCACATCCTCATCCTCTTTCATCCTCGCTCTGAAGAGATCCTCTGATATAAAATATCTTACGGTCCTACCGTGATCTCCAAACATTTCCTCTAAATGAAGATTATGTCCCTAGCATTGCTCATTGCATTATGAGAACTTTCTAGTTCACTGCACATTGAGCTTAGGATGTATCCTCTAGCTTTATAGTTGTCACAAGTCCAACTAAAATGAGCTAGTTGAACTTTCTCATCCTCATTCCTCTTAGGAACAGGAGGACGATCCATTTCCAACACATATTCAATTGACACTTCTCTTAGGACATTCCTTAAGATCGCGAGGCAATCCATGTAGTTGGGTCCAATCAGAACATTTCTTTCAAGTAATTTCATAAGTGGGTTTGTCATTTTGAGAGAGATTTAACGAGAAAATAACTACAGAAATAAATCAGATTAAATTAGATTACATGTATTTGACTTAACCAAGAAAAATTAAGGACTTAAAATTGATCTTGGCTCCCACTGCATTTTTCGAATCCCACACTCCCATGTGAAAATCGGGAATCATCATTGGCATCGATTCCACAGCGGGTATTGAGGTCCTCAATTAATTACATGGGTTGCAACCTAACCTATTTCTGGCCCATCAATTAATTGAAGTGATGTATAACATCAATTTATCCAATAAATATTTCAGTACCTTTCCCCATAGTTCACCAAACCGCAACCGAACAGGTTTCTAAGCTCGTGAACTACTCGAGTTCATTCCCACTAACTCCTATAATCTAACATTTGAATTTCACCTTGCAACCGAACAGGTTTCTGGGGTGAAATATGCTTCAATTAAAGCATTCCATGCACTTAATAAAATTTCAAATTATTTGTAAATGCATAACCCCCATAACTCGGAAACATTACACATTTATAGTTATTTTAATTTTGGAAAGCTTAGTGGAGGGCGAGGATGTCATGTATCCTTTTCTAACTCGGTATTATTTATTTGGAAGAATTTAAATTGTCAAATGTTTGGTCTCACTTTGCACATTAATCAATTTATATAGCGCAACTATCACATATTGAACATGCATAAATTATTCTAGGGATAATTGCATAAAACCCCACCGTAATATGCGAAACCTGCGCCAAACTCCCCTGTGTTAATTGTTTTGCGAATCACCCCCATGTGTTATTTTTTATTCTGCATATTCGCCGTTTTTCGATTTTTTTTGGTGTTTTTTTCCATCAAAAATGTTCTAAATCCAACCCAAATCAAATTATTTAACTATTATTTAATTGACATTTATGATGAAAAAAATACCAAAAAAAGGGGAATATGCAGAATAAAAAATAACACAAGGGGGTGATTCGCAAAAAAATTAACACAGGGGAGTTTGGTGCAAGTTTCGCATATCACACGGGGGTCTTATGCAATTTTTCCATTATTCTACTAATAAATATGCCTATCAATATTATCATGGAATTAAATAAATAAATCCATATACACTCGATCATGGACTTTTCTAGAGGTCCTGAGCCAATAGGTCATCACATATTAAGGTAAAGCGGAAAAACAAAACTTTACGAGCTTAAATAATTCAAAATTATTTAACTACAACAACCCATGCAAAGATAAGTAAATCGAACATAACCTAAGTCCATGATCGGTGTTTCTATCACATAAGACATGCTCCCATCAATTAATACATGCTCGCATTATTAAAACACTTATGTTAATATTAAAACTTTAGTCCAACTAAAAAATCCTTTAATAAATTCTCAATTTTTACATATTATTTATTTCAATTTAAATCTTCTAGTCCTACTAGGTGACTTAGATATACAAAATTCAAAATTAAGTATATCTACCTTTAGTTAAAATAATATTAGTCCAACTAAACAAATACATAAAAAATATGGAATTCTATTTTATTATGATTTAAAGAAATCATTATATGGAAAAAAATTTATTTGATTAAAGAATTAATTATTAATCATCCAAGAAAAATAATATCCAATTCGAGGAAAAATTAATAATATTTAATCCATAAATTAATTATTAATCTCCAAAAAATAATAATTAATTATTCTAATTAAATACTTAATTCCAATTAATCTTATTGGGCTCGATTTCATTAAACCCAAGTTACCATCCTTTTGGTCTACTTGGATTTAATTTAATTGGGCTCAAATTAATTAATTCGAAAAAACATACACACTTTATTAATTTCTATTGGACTATTTTTAATTAAAGTCCAAATCACCTATCCAATGGGCCCATTTGGAATTAATTAAAGTAAGCCCAAACTAATTAATAAGTCAAGATTGATTAAATTTCTTGTTGGACTTAATTAAATTATATCGGGTCATCATCATTTTGACCCACCCGAATAATTAAATTTACCCAAACCCAAATTTCAATTTTGACCCAACACAAAGCCCATTTATCGACTCGGATCCCGGACCCAAATCAGCGAATCGGGTGTCGAAAAACACGACCCGTCGGGCTGAGCACACGACCCGACGGGCCGTGTGCAGGTGGCCAGGCCACATGACCTGGCCATGTGCACGCTGCGGAGCTGCGGCGTGCTTTTCGAGCCCTGTTTTTTTCTCATTTTCAATGTTTTTACATGCATCACAAATATACCCAGATATACAATAAATATAAAAAATCAAAATCAATGCTTTAAACCATAAAAACGCAGATTTAATTAACACATAATCGCATGTTTCAAAAACACATACTATGCATATCATAAATCACATAAACTCAATTAAATATGTGAATCAGAGATTGACTCTGATACCATTATTGGGTTTCGTGAAAAATAATATAAACGCAACAAAAATTTTATTTTAAAACTCAAAGTTGAATTCAATGATCGCATATTCAAATTGCACGATAAACTTAACGAATAAAACTTACTCGTTAAAACGAAGTTGTTGGAGAATTTGATTCTTCTTCAAAACTTCGAATTGATGAACTTCTTGAATTCTTCAATCCTTGTATTCTTCAAGTCTTGATTTCTTGAAGTTTCTTGAAAATTAATCCAAACAACGAAGCACGTTGTCTCTAAATTATCACGCACGAATTGATGATAAAAAAATCCCACTTCTTTTTCTATGGGGGGCGATGGCTAGCTTGTGTATAGAGGGGGAGGATATTTATCCTTTTTCTTTTCTTGGTGAGTTACAATGAAATTGTTGTTATTATTATCTAGGTTAAAGTCAACAGAAGTCTTTTATATCTCAATGACTTATTGACCAAGACAAAACTAAAAAGACCAAATTGATCATCCAACCTAGCCCTAATGAGGACGCCCCATATGGGGCCTGGATTTTCTTTTGCTTTGTTTAATTAATTCTTTATTCATTTAATAATTTATTATATCCAATAAATTAATTAATTAATCAAACAATAAAATTAATTAAAAAAATTAATTCATTAATATATATTTCTCTAAGAAACTAACTAATAATTAATCTTATCCTTTTAATTAATTATCTTATCCAATAAGTAATTAATTAATTAATTAACTTATCCAATAAATTCAATCTCTCCAAAAATAAAATAGAAAATCATTTTTCAATTTTTCTTCATCAATTCTTTAGCGCGACTCTTTAAGTTCGTTTCATTTGGCATTGAGAGAAAACCAAAGGAAATGGGTAACACCTAGCCAGTCAAGTGAGATCATGGCTATGTCAAACTCACTAGACTTGACCCTATGTATTAAGTATAATAATACGAGATCATTGAGATCGATTTAGTGCCTAGCACAATTGTCTCTTTATGCTTTGGTCAAAGACTTTGATCTCTATTTATCTATAATCACATAGGGTACTTTCTCACTCACTTATGAGACAACAAATCTCATCTAGATATCAGCCAAGACTACCATTTTCCCATCAAGCCGCATTTAGAGGTCGACCCCACCAACGGGTGAATTGGGTCTAACTACTCTAATGAAATACTTGACGTCACAAATGCATCTTCAGCATGATATTTCAGGTCAAAGGTTCACTTACACCTATTACGCATAATCAGGTCTGTCATTGACAGTCACAGAGTGAAAACCCATGTGACAAAACCGATGCGAGTCGTGTTCAAGCATATCAATTCCTCTGATGTGCCTACAATCTTAATCTCCTACCATCCCATGGTACCAGAAAGGCACTCCCATGTTAGAGATAAGATTGTACAAGTGTACTAAGTCTTTATTTGTCCATTAAAGACTTCACCTTACTTGCGAACTTGTTTTTAGTAATCAAGATCGATCTCCCTAGTGCCAATCTTCCTATCCCATAGGAAGTAGAGGGATTGCACTGAAAACACGAACAAAAGCGTCTTACACTACTTATAGATACAGATAAGATTTAAGTGAAAACTAAATAATTCGTTTATTAATAATATGAAGATAAGTTAATTACAAGATAGATGCCCTATCATTCTATTCTCTATGGCATCTGCAGGCATAATCCTAACACATCATAGTAGTCTAATTCGACCGTGGCACCAACGACCGTGGCATCGAGTCTGTTACGAACTAACTCAAAAATGCATTATAGCTTGAAAACCCCCTATGGTGAGTGTTATTGTAATCTGATGGTACCATGCATTCTGCCCACTGTGCATCACTCTTAGATTAATTTTTAATTTGTTGCTTGTGCTGCGTTTGCATAGTTAGGGAAATGCTTGTAGCCTTACATGCGTGAACCTTAGAACTGAGGAATCACATTGAAGATGTACTTGTGATATCAAGTATGTCATTAGAGTAGTTAGACCCATTTCACTCGTTAGTGGGATCAACCTCGAAGTGCAACTTGATGGGCAAGGAGCATTCTTAACTAATTACTAAGATGTGATTTGTTCTCTCGTAAGTGAACGAGTATGTATCTTATGCAGTCATGAATAAATGAGATCAAAAGTCTTTGGCCAAAGTAGTGGAACTGCTCATGTGAGACACGAGAGAAAGCTCGGTGATCTCATTGTTAGGTGTTATGCCCTCTATGCCATTGAGGAATTAAATTTTGGAGGGCATTTTATTTATATTGTATGAACATTATTAATCACTAATAAAAGGTGTTGAGTTTGTTCTTATAAATCTAATGTGGCATTGAATGTATTGAACAAATAGATCCTTAAGATCAAGGTGTACTCACCACTACTTATTTGATAAGTAGGTGTTGGGTTGACTCATTCCCTCGGGTGGCTCGTGGCAGCGGAAATTAAAATTTTACAAACGTAAACATACAACCACCCGAAAACAGGAATATGGAATTGGTTTGATCAAATTTAATAAGGAGGTAAACGAAATTATACCTTTCGAAAATTTCTTTTCACCTCGTACTTTGGATCTCAGCAACCCTGTGGTGCAAATCCACACAATTTCCCTTGGGTGAGAAATTGCCCGTCGTTTTTCGTATCTCCCGGTTTAGAGTGCTCCAAGCGTCGCACCTCTAAGATGTATCCACACCTCGTTCAAGTCACCAATCGTCTTGCCTTGCATGCTAGACAACAAAACGATTCCAAGCTTAACATAGGCTTGATTATGTGAAAGGTAGGAATATTTTCTAAGTTGTTTAATTCAACACATGAATAGAATGACGTCTTGTTGGAAAGAGGAGAGAGGTGGCCGATTTTAGGTGTAAGAGAGGGAGGCGGATTTTTCAACTTTTTCATCATCTATTTTAGTCTCCTTCATCTCTTATTTATAGGTGAAGATTACCTAGAGTCCTATTAGGAAAAGAAAACTTCCTTTCTCCCAAACTCTCTAGTAATCCTTATCCTATGAAGACTTGGAGGAGGGCCTTTTTCACCACACATAAAATCGCCCCCTCCCTTATTTACACTCACAAATCGGTCAACTCCATTTAATTGGACTTTAGGATTTAATTTTGACTTCTCAATTTAATTATAGGTGCAACCCATCAATTAAATACAAGTCAAATTACATCCAACCAACTAATTCCAACATTTATTTATTTAACTTGGGTTATTTATTTAACTTGGGCTCCACCCAATCAAATAAAATACTTGGACTCTACTAGGTCCATTAATTTAATTAATTCTACAGGATTACTTAAAAGAGTAAAAGTAATTGAATCCTTCAATTAATTTATATTCCATATTAGGAAAGTACTAAGCTTTCCTAATTCCCTCAATTTCCTCGAAATTGATTAATCACATCTATTCAAGCAGTGACTCTCTCGAGTTAGTGTGTGACCCCTTAGGCTTGTTTCTATCTAGTAGTAAGTACACCTTCCCACATTGCTAGTGTACCTTCCTAAAATGGAAAGTACTAGATTAAATCAATCCTTTGATTTAATCAAGCCTCGAATTAGTCACCAAGCTAATTCTCGGCACTTACAAATCGCGGTTGCCCACCTAGCATAGGGTCCCGAAGACCTAGATAAAATGAAAGTAAAGATACGCCTTTTGCGATCTTGATCCTCGCATAAGTAAGATCTCTCTATCTAATCTCCCGACTGAATCTAGAGCATTGGCTAAGGTCGAAGCTCTATTAATTCAAGACTGTGTTTCCCACGTTATGTGAAATCGACTTCGACTATCTAAACGAGGAAACCCTACGCCTCTTTAGATATCATACTTCGGCCGAAGATTCCTTAAGTCGATTCACTATGTAACCATAGAAGATTAAACGCTTGGCTAATGTCAGAGATAGATTCCTCTTGATTCTCACGTCCCTTACTACGTAAGACGTGCATGTCTGAGTTTGCCCATATTCGATCATCTAAAGTGATCATGTAACAAATCAAGAACATGCGCGGTTACGCATAAGACATCCGATGGAATTTTAGGTCCATAAGGATTACTCTTATACTACAAGACCACTGGAAGTTCCACATTCGACTGGGAATCCATTTCAGGAACTTCCATGGGGTTGTTCAGTTCGCCCATTACCACAATGGCAACCCTCATATATGCATGGGCTTTCACCGTGCTAGTATCTATGGAACGAGATACACTTCTACCAGAGTATGCATCATATGAGCAAGTCTTTTGGGTTGCATCGATATCCCTTTATCTCGATGAACCCTTTCACAACTTGGAACAATGTTTAAAGATCACAGCCTTCGAGACATATTCCATCATTGCCACACCTAATGTGCAATGATGTTCCATAGCTATGTGTGATCCTTCGGGACTTTATTCTAAGCCAAAGTAAAAACTAATTTAAGAATAAAGGCATGCCACACATAAAAAGAGATTGACTTTATTTATAAGAAAACGATAGTTCAACTCTAGAGTTACTATTACAAAGAATGGCGCCCAATAATTGGTGCGCCGGGCACTAACTCTAACAGTAGGAGCACTGGTGGAGTTAAGTGCTTGATCTTATAAATATGGTTCGCAAGTTAATGTATATAAATTGGGCGTTTAGGTTCAATTCGTATGACACTTGCTTTAACAAGGAAAGTGCTAATCTTACACTGATTCGATAGTGTAAGCTGGTGTCATGAATATGATTAACGGAGTTGACAAATTCGAACATGACTCGTTGTAATCCTATCACATGGGTTATTACTCGGTGACAGTCAATGATAAGGATTACCGGTTATAATAGCATGAGTGAGCTTTAGACCTGAGGAATCCTTTACATTGTGCTCGTTCCATTGAATAAGTTATTAGAGTAGTTAGGCCCAATCACTCGTTAGTGGGGTCTACCTCGAAGTACGATTCAATGGGTGCGTTCTGGGAAGTGGACTGCCAATAAGGAATTCACTGTCCCAAAAATAAAAAAGAAACAACCTGTACGTCATAGGTGTTGTGAAATTAAAATCTTTGGCCGAAGCATTTATGACTGACTTGTATTGGATACAAAAGACAGTTTGGTAATTTCACATAAGTATGATTTAGTATAGTGTCAAGTTATATGAGGTTGACATTCCATGACTCTTACTTGATCGGATTGTGTCAGTGAAGACTTTATACTCATATGGTAATTATAACTTAAAGGTTCGTGATGAACTATTCCTCTCGTACTTGATTGGGTTTGGGTATAGCTTCACAGGAATGACTTGGTGATAACTATATCCTTGGAATCCTCCCAATGCCAATCAAGACGAGCCTAGAGAGTCACGCTATATATAGATGATCTAATAAAGGAATTTTACTTCATAAAGGGTATTTTGGTAATTTCACTTAGAGTGGAAATTATCAAAGGGCTAGTATTGATTATAATAAATATAATTAATTATTGAAATTAAATAATTTTATTCAATCAAATATTAAATAGTATTATTAATTTAGAATTAATAAAGTAATAAAAGAAGTCTAGTATTTAATTAATTACCAATTGGATTGGACTGAGAATATTATTTAAATACTTAACACTAGGCTTGGAATTGGATGAAGCCCAATGAACCTATCCCTGAGGTCAAATCGGCCGCCCCCCCTCTTTAGGCAAAGGAGTACTTTTTATTTAAAAACTAGGTACTTAACTAAAAAGAGAACTTATGTGATATTTTTCATCTTAGAGAGTGAAAAGAAGTGAAACATTAAAGTCCTTTCTCCCTCCCCATAAACCCTAGTCGTCCAACCCCGTTTGAGATAAAGGAGGTTGAGCTTCAAGAATTGAAGATCATCTTTAGCGTGATAATCTAGAGGAAGGAACGATCCGTTGCTTCTCAAAGCTTGGCTTAAGAAATTCATCGAAAAAGGTAATTGGATTACATCTTCTTCTTATGTTTTGATTTTAATGTAAATAAAATTGTCAAAACATGAATTGAACCTGGGCTTTGTGAATCGAGAAATTTTTTTTATCCGCTGGTTCAATTCACAACACTCATCTTATTATGACACATGCATATGGTCAAGTCTTGTGAGTTTGACAAGTCCATGACTTTCACTTGACTGAGATATGAGAATAAAAAGTTTAAACACATACTGTATTCACAATTGGAAAAGTTTGGAATGATCCAATCATTCGTTCTCTTTTAGGTTATGATGTGGGGCCACGTGACTGGTTATGTGTCACCCACATTCTTTGGTTTCCTCCCATTGCCAATTGAGACAAACTTAAAGAGTCGCGCTTAAAGGATTTGCAATGAAAAATAATGGGCTTAGCTTGAAGGGCATTTTGGGTATTTGATAATGGATCAATTAGATGAGATGAATTAATTAATAATTCATTTGATGAATTAGTTACTTGTGTGATAAGTTTAATTAATTAATTAATTTCTTGAGAAAATAAATTAATAAATTAAATCATCAAATTAATTGATTAATTTATTGGATAAATAATTAATTAAAATAAAACCAAGACCTAATAAGTGCACTCGCTCGGGACAAGTGCAGGCGTTGGACGCCCACATGAGCTTTTGACTTTACTTTGGTTAGTTGTTTAAGTGATATAATTATATCACCTAAGAGTTTAACTTAACAACACATAATAATCTCAGTAGCCCCCAAGCAAGCTTTTTCCACCCTCTCTCTTTTCTCTCACCGTCCAATGTAGAAGAAAATGAGGAGATTTTTCTATTAGTGTGTATGCCCTCAAATGCCATAAAGAGGATAGATTAATAGGGCATTGATTTGTAACTAAACAATATTATTATAATAAAAGGCATTTTCTTGTTGTTTTCTTATAGGCATTTGTAAGGTTTTAGTAAACAACGTAAAGTTCTTGATAATACGGCGAACCTTCTACTCCCTATGGGTTAGGGAGAATGGCACCAGAAGAGTTTGATCCTTATTATCTAAAATTGGTTCGCAAGTCGAAGAAAGTATTGACTGGACATCAATACTAGATAAAGACTTGTATGATATAAGTTTTGACAGGGAAAGTGTCAGTCAAACACTATGGGAATGGTAGTGGAAACTTATGTCATAGACACCTCAGTTAGACTGATGTGTTTGAACACGGCTCGCATCAGTTTTGTCACATGGGTTTTCACTCACTGATAGTCAATGACAAAACTAATAAGTTGTGATAGTTATGCGTGAACCTTAGACCTGAGGAATCATGTTGAAGATGTACTTGTGACATCAAGTCTGTCATTAGAATAGTTAGATCCAATTCACCCGTTTGTGGGGTCGACCTCGAAGTGCAGCTTGATGGGCAAGTAGCAGCCAAAAGGTTTTGTATCCGAGACCGATATTCATAAAGTATGTAAACTTGAGAGGTCCATATACGATCTCAAGCAACCATCTAGAAGCTGGAATCTTCGTTTTGATGAAGTAGTAAAGGGATATGGCTTCATCGAGAACGAAGATGAACCCTATGTCTACAAGAAGACTAGTGGGAGCAAGATCTCATTCTTAGTACTATATGTGGATGACATCCTACTTATAGGAAATGACGTGGGAATGCTCACCACTGTCAAGAATTGGATTTCGAGTACATTTTTCATGAAAGACTTGGGAGAAGCGACATACATTCTAGGATTCGTATCTATAGAGATAGAACGAATAGAATGATAGGTCTCTCCCAAGCCCTTCACTTAGAAAAGGTCCTAAAGAGATTTAGGATGGACAATTCTAAGAAAGGGTTTCTTTCCATGAGGCATGGAGTACACTTATCCAAATCTATGTGCCCTCAAAGTGAGGAAGATAGAAAAGAGATGAGTAAAGTACCCTACGCCTCTGAAGTTGGTAGCCTGATGTATGCAATGCTGTGTACAAGACCCAACATTGCCTATGTTGTGAGCGTGGTGAGTCGATTTCAGGCAAATCCGGGAAAGGAACATTGGATAGCTGTGAAGAATATCCTGAAGTATATTAAAAGAACTATGGATATGGTTCTCATCTATGGAGGTGGAGACCTGAAGATGGAGAGTTACAGAGACTTGGATTTCCAGTCTGATGTCTCGATGACCGCAAATCCACTTCAGGGTTTGTTTTCAAGCTTAATGGTGGGGCGGTATCTTGGAAAAGTTCCAAACAAAGCACAATCGCAGATTCCATCACTGAAGCTGAATATGTGGCAGCCTTGGAGGCAGCCAAAGAAGCTGTTTGGATGAGAAAGTTCCTTTGGAGAACTTGAAGTGGTTCCTAGCTCACAGCTCCTGTTACCACTTTATTGTGATAACAATGGAGCAATAGCGCAAGCTAAGGAACGAAGGTCTCAAAACAAGTCTAAACACATTGAGAGAAGATTTCATATCATTAGAGAGATCGTTAGCAGAGGAGAGATCAGAGATAGCAGTGTAGAAAATAGCCTCAGCTGACAATATAGCTGACCTGTTCACCAAACCACTACCTCAGGCTGTTCTGGATCGACACCTGAAAGAGATGGGTAAGATACCACAATGAGTGGCACTGAGTGCAAGTGGGAGATTGTTAGGATTATGCCCTCAGATGCCATAGAGGATAGAATGATATGGCATTTATCTTGTAATTAACTTATCTTCATATTACTAATAAAGGCATTATTTAGTTTTCACTTAAATCTTATCTGCATCTATAAGTTGTGTAAAACATTTTGTCCATGTTTTCAGTGCGATCCCTCTACTTCCTATAGGATAGGAAGGTTGGCACTAGAGAGATCGATCTTGATTACTAAATCTAGTTCGCAAGTAAAATGAAGTCTTTAATGGACAAATAAAGACTTAGAACACTTGTACAATTTTAGCTCTGACATGTGAGTGCCAGTCGAGTACCATGGGATGGTAGGAGCTTAAGATTGTAGGCACATCAGTGGAACTAATATGCTCGAACATGACTCGCATCGGTTCTGTCACATGGGTTTTCACCCTCTGACTGTCAATGACAGAACTGATTATGTGTAATCGGTATAAGTGAACCTTTGACCTGAAGTATCAGGCTGAAGATGCACTTGTGACGTCAATTATTTCATTAGAGTAGTTAGACGCAATTCACCCGTTGGTGGGGTCGCCTCATAATGCGGCTTGATGGGCAAGTGGTAGTCTTAGCTGATATCTAACATGGGATTTGTTCTCTCATAAGTGAGTGAGAAAGTACTCTATGTGATTATAGATAAATACAGATCAAAATCTTTGGCCAAAGCAAAAATAGAAGTTTGTATGAGACACTAAATCGATCTCAATGATCTCGTATTATTATAATTAATACATATTGTTAAGTCCAATGAGTTTGACATAACCATGACTCTGACTTGACTGGGGTACACGAACAAAGGGTTTATACTTATACGGTATTTACGATTGGAAGGTTGTGGAATGATCCAATCATTCGATTTTGTTTGGGCTACGAAGTGGGCCACGTGACTAGCTAGGTGTTATCCACTTCCTTTGGTTTCCTCTCATTGCCAAATGAAACAAACCTAAAGAGTCATGCTAAAGGATTGATAAAGAAAAATGAATAAAAGGAGTTTCTATTTTTCTAAGAGTTTTAATCTATTCGATAAATTAAATAATTAATTATTCATTGGATGAAATAATTAATTATAAGGATAAGATTAATTATTGATTAATTTCTTACGGAAATAAATTAATGAATTAATTTATCTAATTAATTTGATTATTTAATTAATTAATTAATTAATTTAATATAATGAATTATTAATTAAATAGATAATTAATTAAAACAAAAAAGGCACCCCAAAACCATAATGGGCGTCCAAGAGGACGCCTATTAAGTCAAGTTGGGCGTCCATAAGCATGCCCAACATTCAAGGTATCTTTTGTTTGTCTTGGTTAATAAGTCATGAGATATAAAAGGAGTCTTTTGCCTAAAACAAGACATAGATTTTCATAACTCTCCTAGAAAGAAAAGAAGAAAATCCTCCTTCCCTCTCTATACTGTAGCCGTCACCCCCTTAGAGAAAAAGTGGGAATTTTTCGTCAATCAATCTGTGAGTGATGATTTAGAGACAGCGTAATTTCGTTGTTCGGATCAAATTCAAGAAAGTCAACGAATTCAAGAATTGAAGATTACACGAGGATTGAAGAAATCAAGATTTCATCAATTCGAGTTTTTGAGGAGGAATCGGATTCTCCAACCACTTCACTTCAACGGGTAAGTAGTTATTCGTTATGCGAATTAAAGATTTGAATATGCAATCAAAGAATTTAAACTTTGGGTTTTTAAATTAAAATTTTTGAAATTATTCCGCTGCGTTTATTTGTTTTTTTGCGAAAACCTAACAAGCATATGGTCAAGTTCTGTGAGTTTGACTAAACCATGACTCTCACTTGACTGAGATATATGAATAAAGGGTTTATACTCGTACGGTATTCACAGCATGAAAGGTTTGGAATGATCATATTCATTCGTTCTCAGTTGGGATACGATGTGGGCCATGGGTGGCTAGGTGTTACCCACATCCTCTTGGTTTCCTCCCAATTGCCTTTGGAGACGAACCTAAAGAGCCGCGCTTGAAGGAATTGCAAAAAGGAAAAATCATGGAATTGACTTGAGAGAATTTTCGGTATTGGAGCCGCGCTTCTGAAATATAGTATGCAATATTAATTAAATATTGAAACACAATTGGACTAAGCCCAAAGGGCTTTGAAACGCCCAAAGTGGGCATCCACTAGTTGGTTGGTCACTTAGGTTTATTAATTTGTAGTGTAGTATAAATATACTACTTAGTGAAAATAATAACAAGCCTCAATCATAAACTTTCTCTTCAAGTCAAAGTCTTCCAAACTAGCTCTCTCTCTCTAGCCGTCTCCAAGGAGGAAGAAAAGGAGGATTTTTTGCTTCAATCCCGGCTTTGTGATTTAGAGACAGTAACAGATTTGCTGTTCGGAAAAGGATCACAAAAGCTAGTTCAGAAATCCAATTACGAGAAGAAAGGTGCATAAATTCTAAACCCGATTTAAATACATGAAATCGAGCTGAACCATTTGGGATATTTAAATTTCCATTGCATTTTATATGTAAAAACCCAACATTTTCATCTACTTTCCGCGCGTGGTGATTTAGAGGTAGTGATTAGTTGGCTGCTAGGATTGAAAAAAATCAAAGATGCTCGAAGATTAAAAAAATGAGGGATTTTCTCCAACCACTTCACTACAAGAGGTAGAGCCATCTAAATTAACTGGTAAATTTGAATATGCCATCCCAATTGTCCACTTGGGAGTTTTATTTTCCACTACATTTTAATATTTACACATTTCCCAACAGTTCTAAGTCACAGTCTCACCAAGACTTGCATGCTTGTGTGTGACATTATTGTTGGGAGACTACCTTATTCTATGGGTGTCAATCTGGTGATCAGTTCATGCATAAGGACCCATAATTGGAAGTGTGAGATTGAACGACCCCGCTAGGATTCCATATTGGTTTTGTGTTGAACTTAAAATCATAGGTTTGTCTGGTTGTGAGATTAATTCTCAACGACCTGAGTTGTCACGACTGTGACATGTGCAACCTTCACTTTGATCTTTTCCACAATTCCAGGAGAATCCCGAAGTGAGATATTTTGAGTTAAGTATAGTTATATGATGGAGCAAGTAATATCAATATGAAATCCATCAAGGTAGGATACTTGTAACTTTCCTATGCTGTTGAGTAACACAGATGAACGATAAAGTTTTGGCTTGAGCAATATCTCCAAGAGGGTATTGGTGGCCCTGCTTGGTAGACAAGGTCATTAGAGTCCTAACACAATCATAACTTCTAAGTTAATAGGGTTTCGGCTGATACCGAAAGCCTAGACTCATATGGGAAAATGATGGACGGACTTTACTCATGCGAAGATCATAGCATGGATATGTTTGTCTTGATGACATTGCTAGACATTGAATCACGACCAATATGTGTTAATACTTGATGAATTAATTCAATACATAATTAATTATTTGCCATAATAAATAATTAAGGCAATTTGGTAATGCGTAGCCATACGGGGTTTGGACCTATTATTAGCACATTAGTGAACCTAAAAGGCCACATAGTTAACTTTAAGTACCTTGGTTGGTGTATTATCTAATTATTGGATGAAATAAATTGTTAATTATTCTTGGGAATTAATTAATTAATTCTAGGAGATAATTAATTAAGTCTTGCAATTTAATTCAATGGATTGAATTGGGTTAAGACCATTTGTTTAATTATTAAGCTAATTAAATAACTGTATTGGGCTAAAAGAATAGAAAAAGAGAAGGAAGTCTGCCAGGGATGAGGATCCCTAATAGGAACGGCTACACTAGAGTCTTTAAGACCCCGTATATGAATATATATATTTTTTTTTTCCAAATTTTGGTGCTAATATAAACTATATATACATATATGTGTTTCATATATCTAGTGATAATGCCAGAGCAGTTCTCTTAATGCCAGAGCAATTTTGTGTCATTTCTCTATAATGCCCCTTAGTCAATAGTTTCTCTAATCTATTTGCAGAATAGAAAATAGCTGTTACAAGAAATGTGGCATATTGATAAAATTGCTCTGTCATTAGGAGATATGCTCTGGAATTATCACTGACCATATAATTAATAGTTGCATTGCATGTTAAGCGAATTACCCATCACCCAACCCGAAATTGATAGGTCATTAGGTTGTAAACTGTTATTATTATTTAAAAATTTTAAATCAACCATTTTGAGACGAATCGACTCAATATGAGTGGTTCGACAGGGTGGTTGTGCAAATTATGCGAACCCTTATTACAATCCAAAATTCTAGTGGTGCAGCCGTGAGGCTTGGGGTTCGATTATTACTTCTTGTCGTGGATTTTAAAACAAAAAAGTGTTATTGCAAAAGTAGCATTTGAGTAAAAGCGGAATTGACTCTTAGTCTTTGCTAGCCCGATGTCGCCGGGTTCTTTTGCACGCTGTCACCAGCTCCTCTACTAAAACCCTGAATTAGGGCTTTTCCCGCCCTTTAACACTCCTCCTCCTCCAATTTCCAACAAAATCTGCCATTTTCCTTGAAGAAGAATATCAACCAACTAGGAGCAATGGTGTCGCCCAAGCAACTGTTATCGGTTATCGAATCCACTCTACTGGGGCGGACTACACCCACAGCCGCCCACAGAATTGAGCTCGTTCACGCCATTCGTAACTCGCTCCCTTCCCTAAAGGCCCTCCTCTCCTTCCCGGTACGCATTTGCATTTAACCTTTTTCTTTTTTTGGTATCAAATACATTGTGGTAAATCTATATATAGCTGCGAATGTATATATATATATATATATATATATATTATTTTTTTCATTTCCTTGTAAATTAAATTCATACTTCTTAGGTACTGTTAAGTAAGCATATATATATATATATATATATATTGGGACGCGATGCCTATCATTAACAAAACAGATTGTTCAATCTTATGCTGGAGTATTATGTTTTGAACGATTGTGTTGAAGTTGGCTTCTTCAATATATAATAGTTTAATTGGAGGAGGTTTCAGACTCAAAGATTTTATTTTTCAATATTCTACTTCATGTCATTTACACGTGTTTGTAAATGAAATGTCAGCCCTTTGAGCTGGTTGAAGATAATCCAGGGTTGTTATCTATCCATTACTAACAGTAAACTGGAGGAAATTTGATATTCAATTTTTTCTTTAGAAATTATAGCTCATCTCATATGCATTTCTTTATCTATACAACGCTTATAGCTGCATTAAGCAATAAACATAGTGATCAGCATCGTGATCTCTGGTATTGTTTCAACGAATTTATTTGTTCTCTCTCTTCCTTGACACTTTTAGCCTCCAAAAGCATCAGACAGAGCTCAAGTCCAGTTGAAAGAAGTCAGACTGCCAGATGCTGGGCCAATCTCACTTGATGATCAGGATGTTCATATAGTTAGTTTCCATCTCTCCTTTACTTTTCGTTATTTGGTATTATGTACACTGGATCAAAAGTTATATTATTGAAGTGCATAAAATGAAATGAATACCATTGGATCGTAGAGTTTTGACACTGATGGCCATGTGTAGGATATGTGAAATGCTAGAACTGCAAATTGTTAATAAAATAAAAACAATGATTGGTTTAAGCCTTCTGAAATATAGATTGGTTTGAGTCTTCTGAAATATAGTATGCAATATTCTTTTTGCTGCAAACTTCATAGTCAATCGCTTTACAGATCATTCGTAATGATATAATGAGCATATGAAAATGTATACTCGACTAGGCTGGCATTGTAAGCAAAAGGAAAAAAAAAACTAAACTGGCACAAGATCTGAAGTATGGGAATGGGATGCATATATATATATATATATATATATCCAGGAACTGATATCTTGTTGACCTTGCTGTGTTCTTTGTATTCTCTATTCTGTTTCTATATCCATGAGTATTAACTGTTGAGTGGTTGTGACAGTATGCACGAACATGCAAACGTGGTCACAATTTAAAATCTTCCTGTCCTTTTTCTCCATAATCTTACTAACAGACATGTGCATATCTTATTATTTAACATAACTAGGTACAACTTAGAGTTGGGTTTAGAAATTGACAGGAAGTATGGGCATTGGATTGTAGCATAACAAAAAGTTTAGACAAAGATGTAATTACTATAAGAAGTGCTAACTATTTACTGTTCAAATACTTTCTAAATAATTTTATTTTGTGATAGCATTTAATTTGCTTTTGTATAAGATCAGATGCAGTACCATGTAGGTTACATCTTCGGTTTAGGTCAGTCCAAACAACCAAAGTCACGGTAGTACTATGCTTTCTTGTTGGATAACATTTACACGTAGGGTGCAGGTGAGCCCATGACCTTTTTGTGGTGTTTGTGGTCTGGAATTATGAATATGTATTTTATCTGCCGTATGATTATGCTTTTAATGGTTATCTTTTATGGGGCTTACTGAGAGCCTGTTGGTTACTCCCGATGGGCTAAAATTGATGAACAAGAATTGTAGATCTGTTAACAATCTTTTTTTATATTGTAGGATAAGTTTTAGTGCGTAATAACACTATTAAATTATGATTTGTTGCTTTCTTATTTATGAAAGCTAAAATAATCCATAATATCATGGGCACACAAGTTTAAATTGACTTATATCTTGTTGGGCACAACTTTAAGTTGCTGTCTGATTGTGCTCCAACTTTTTGACTTGTTTTTAGCTTTTCAGTAACTACTTCATCATTTTTGGACCTTAGGCTTTAAAATTGAGTGAAGATCTCCATCTCAATGAAATAGACTGCGTGCGTTTGCTTGTTTCTGCCAATCAAGAGGTACATTTTTTTTTGACAAGTTCTCTTGTAATATTACTCTATAATAGACATGTTTGTTTTCAGTTAGCATGTGCATTTTTTGCATTTTTCTATTTTTCTATTTTTGCTTGAAAGTATTATGTTTGTTCTTTCAGTGGGGATTGCTAGGTCGAGAGCCATTAGAAATTTTCCGCCTGGCTGCAGGACTTTGGTATACAGAGAGAAGAGACCTACTGACGGCAGTTTACACGCTATTTAGGGTATTGGTTTTTTGTAGTTGCATGCCTAATAAGAACAAACTTTATAGTACGTCCTTGAGAGCTATCTTTTGGCTTGTTGCAGGCTGTTATTCTTGACCAGGGTCTTGAAGCTGATCTTGTGGCTGATATTCACAGTTACTTGCAGGATCTCATTACTTCTGGACTTAGACAGCGTTTGGTTTTGCTTATAAAGGTTTAACATTGTTTTGCTTAACGTTATTCATAGGAATGAAGCAATTTCGTATGCGATATCCTTGCAGTTTCTTGTCGTACTGATATTTAGTTGTGTTTGATTTTCATTTCGCTCTAGTGGTTTGTTTACGTCTAAAATTGGTAGAACTGCGAGTATGTTGGTTGGAAGGAATCCCTATAGTGTAAAATGTCAAGCAAATTCAGGTGCTGATTGCAAAAGCTCTAAATGAGTGCTTTTCGGATTCTAGCTTATATTAAGCAGGAGGTGCTTGTTTTCTTAGACCTTTTGGCGAAGTTTCCACTGAAATTAAGCCTAAAATAAAAGCTGAAAGCAAATATGGGTATACTTGTTATATCTTTGCATCATCACTATAAAGATATTGAACTTCATTTTGACAACTACAGCGTCATGAAATTTTCAATATCCTGGATTACCTTTTCATTCAGGTATCTTATAAGTAAATTAAACAATTAGCGATAGTTAAAAGAATATAAGTAATATAATTGCTTGTTAACTATAAGTAATTAAATCTTTACTATTGAGATTATTATATAGTTAATAGTATTATTTATTCTATAATTGTGAATATCAATGATATGCAAATTTGATATTATTATTATTAGAGCTATTGGTATTATGAATATTAATATCACAAGTACTATTGTTGTTATGCTTTGAATTGATTGTTATTTTGTTATTATTATTGATTATTCAAAAGCTAGTTAACCTAAAAGAAATAATAATATGGACAGACAAGAAGAGACACAAATCATTAATAGTAATAAGATGTTTATATTATTTATTAGTATCATTTAATCATTAATTAAGGTAAAAAATGTGTAATAGCATTGTTATGAAATAATAATAATAGTTAATTTCATTAATTTAACAAATAAAGCATATGGAAAATTAAAATTAATTAGTAAGAATATTAAAGTTATAAAATAAAGAATTGGTTGCGGTAATTGTGATAGCAGTAATCATCATCATGATCATGATGATGATCATCATTATTAATATTATTATTTATATTATTATTATTATTATTATTAATTTTAATATTATTATTATTATTAGGATTTTCGTCATCATCCTTAGGTATAATAATACAGAGAGAGGAAAATGACTTGAAGAAAAATCATTATGCACATTAGATTGATGAATATAGATTGAAGTATTTATAATTGTAATATGATTAAAATCTCACAAACATTATCATCGTGAATATAACATTAGAATGAGGACTATAGATTGAAGTACTTTTGATTGTAATATGGTTAAATTTAATTATAAATAAAAAGTAATACCGGTAAATTTCACTATCGTCATTATCATCACTAACTACTTAATTAACTTAACAAAGAAAGAGATGGATGAAAGGAATTAATCAGTCATCTTAACATGAAATTTATAGTATACTGATATAAAATTTAGTTTGTTATTTGGAGGATTAATAAATTTTAAGTCAAAATTATGATTTTTAAAATTTGCGTATGTATATGCAAATGTACTATTTTATGGAATTGACGGACAATTTGAGTATTAAAAATACTTTACCAGGTTGCTTTACAAACCTGAATTTCAAGCGTATTCCTACTTATCGATAGTTCTTGGGACCCAGAAAACTTTTGCAATCTAAGCACTTCTATTGCTTTCTTTAAAGGCAACAGTTCTTCCATAGTACAAGTTTTTGCAAACAATACTAAAGTTACTTGTTATCCTGAGTAAATACAAGGAAATTGTGTGAAAGGATTTGCTTCATAAGTTATACTAACAGTATATCCATATGAAGGCATGATTATCATACATTTTTTTTGCTCTTATGTTTTTCGTTTTTCAATCTTTTCAATTCTTGTACTCATTGCGCCCCCCCCCCGCCCCCCACCTCCAAAATATTAATATTGTATTCTTCATGTTCATCATCATCTTGTTTCTCTTCTTTTTTTTAAATAGGAACTCAGTAGAGAAGAACCAACGGGTTTGGGCGGGCCTAATTCTGAGAGCTACATTCTTGACTCAAGGGGTGCTCTAGTGGAAAGGAAAGCTGTAATTTCTCGGGAAAGGCTCATTCTTGGGCATTGCCTTGTTCTTTCGGTTTTGGTTGAGCGAGCAAGTAAGCTTAAGAAAAGATGTTTTTTACTGGATTATTTTGTTGACTGCTACACTGTTGTCATGCTTCATACTAAGAAAATAATGATATCTCCTCTGGCTCGGGGTCTTGATGTCACTAAATCTTGCCTCAGCCCTTTATCAAACTCTGAGTGATTATAGAAGAATCATTTTCTTTCTAGCCTCCCTAATGGCCTATAATATGTTAATCCCTACAGTCTTTAAACATGTTTTTGTCTGCTATTTGTCGCCTTTTATTCCCTTTCTTTTGTCCATCTTTACTTTAGAACATGTTGTTTTCTGGTTTTGCTGTGTTGTGAAGTAGATTTTGAGGAGTATAAAGAAAAAGAAGAATTAATTAATTATGTCTTATTGTTTTATTTCCTAATTTGAGTCCTTATTTAATTGTGTTTCCTAGTTGGTTTAGGTAACTCATTATTTCATTCCTACTTTGTTAGGAGTCAGTAACTTGCATAGCAAGCTACCTTATGTTTTAGTAGTATAATAAATAGGGGTCTTTAGGGTTCATTTTCATTATTTAGTTTTTGAATCAATAAGGAGTCGAGCTTAGGCTTGGGGCAAGATTTATTCTTGTAGGACTTTCCATTTATCGAAAGTATTTTTATTTATTTTGTTCCTATCCATTTATAAAAATTTGTTTCTATCAATTTGGTCCGACTTGACGGATTCCCACACCACGAAGATGACGAACACGAGATGATCTACGGAAGATCGCCTTGACAAGATTGAGAAGTAGTTGAGGCTTTGTTTGGATGTGTTTTCATTTCATTTTCAACCGTCATTTCCTTAAATGTATGAGAGAACGTGTTTTTTGATTTTCGTGTGAGAAAAGTGAAAAAAGTAGGTGTGTTTGGTTGTGTTTTTGAAAATGGTTGAAATTTGTGAGTGTGATGTGTGAAATGATTGAAAAGTAATGATTAGATGAATAGTATTAGATTTGATGTTGAATATTGATGAGAGAGGAGAGAGAGAGAGAGAGAGAGGAGGGTGATGGGTGGATGGGAGAGGAGAGAGAGAAAGGATGGTGATGGGTGGATGAGAGAGAAAATGTGAGATAAGTGATGTGAAATGTAATTTAAATAAATGATTGAAATTTTTCGGGAACGTAAAAACAAGAATGAAAATGCGAATATTCTCAGTTAAAAACAGTATAAAGTGTGTATTGCCATTTTCAAACGAAAATGGAAATGGAAAAAGTATAATGAAAATACAAACAAACAAAGGCTGAGCCTTTTGAAATAAGAACAAGCGCTCATGAAAGAAGAATGAGCGCCCATGAAAGAAGAACGAGCGCTCATGAAAGAAGATCGAGTGCTCATGAGGAACTAACCGGGTGAGATGTTGGCTGCCCTCGCAGCGTTGAAACCGGCTGGGCCACCCGCGCCGTCATCTGCCGAATCGTTGGCAGCATCCCACATAACACCACACACGGACAGAGTCGCCGTCCCGTCCGCCGCTGACACCCTTCCACCTCCCCCCAGTTTTATCTCACAATCTGCCCCACCCGTGACCGCCCCACCCTGCCAGCACCACCCCCTATCGCCGCACCCTTGGTCGCGCCTCATGCGGTGGATTTGCCCACTTTTACTTTTGATGGTGCTTTTCCAATAGGTTGGTCAGTTCGTGCCGACCAGCAATTTGAGAGTCAGGACGCGGCCTAGCGGAAAGTTCAACTTGCCTTGGTCGCCATGGAAGGATCAGGATTGCACTTGTTCCATTGGTCACGTCACCGCAAGCCACACACTACTTGGCTTGAAGTTTCCCAGGAAGTCATGGTGCGATTCAATGATCGTTATTCGGGAAGCCCTTACAAGCATAGGCAACGGGACAAGGCTATTTTTAAGAGGGGTGGAATTGTTGTGAAACAGATTTTGAGGAATAGAAAGAGAAAGTAGAATTAATTAATTATATTTTATTGTTTTATTTTCTAATTTGAGTCCTTATTTAATTGTGTTTCCTAGTTGGTTTAGGTAACTCGTTATTTCATTCCTAGTTTGTTTAGGAGTCAGTAACTTGCATAGCAAAGCTACCTTATGTTTTAGTAGTATAAATAGGGGTCTTTAGGGTTCATTTTCATTATTCAGTTTTTGAATCAATAAGGAGTCGAGCTTAGACTTCAAGATTTATTCTTGTTGGGCAAGATTTATTCTTATAGGACTTTCGATTTATCGAAAGTATTTTTATTTATTTTGTTCCTATCAATTTATAAAAAAATGTTTCTATCATGCTGCATCACTAATTTCTTGCAGTAACCTGAGAAACAGGTGGTGATTTTAAATTTACCACTATTCAAAGCCACCTCTAACATCCGAATGTTTAGTTCCAGCCTAAATGAATGTTTACCTCAAGTTCGTGTCTATGATTTGGCATGAGAAAGGATTGATTGTTTCCCTCTCATGCCTTTGATTATGAGATTTATGAAGTTGAAGTAAAAACGCTTGCGTATGAGGAGTATTGAACATATTTTGGTGGTTCCTTAGAACGAACTGAAATTCTAACATGAACTGTCTACACTTGCTCCCTGCAGGTTCCAAAGATGTTAAAGACATATTTTTTGCTTTAAGAGAGAGCGCGGGTGAATACAGTGGGAGCACGGATTCCTTGAAACATCAGGTCTTGGTTTCTTGTTCTCTTTTTCTTTATTTTGTACGGCTCCATAGTCGCACAAAGACATTTCATAATTGCATAGTTTTAAAATGCTCTCATATAACCATGATTTTATTGGGCTATGCATCTTGGAGAGTTTATCTTCTGCCCAACCACATTTATTTATTGTTTTTTTGAATTTCTCATCCACTTCACTGAGTTTCTATTTGTGTTTCTTACACAAATACTGATCCTACTGTCATTACTGCATAGGCTTGCTAGAATTCTGTATTGTGGATGCACACTGAGAACAAAGAATTGAACAGGCTGGAGCACCTTTTCTACCAGTGTCCAAAACTTCTATTCCATTTTATTTATGTTGACGCTATAGAATGTGTACCAGTGCATGATTTCTTCGAAGGGTTCAATATGATAGTTTGCTCACAGATGTTTACCGTTAAGTGTTTAATGCTAAATTCATCTGGGTAGTTTGAGTTTGATCTATCAATTAAGCCATATTTTTGGAAAAACATAGTCTGCAGGGTTGTCTGTGTTTTTCATTATATTAAAAATTCCAAAAATTTAATTTTCATGTAGAGCATGATTCTGCTAGAGCCAAAAGTTCCTTTCAGCAACAAACTAGTATCTGCTAATACCATTTTGATAACATGTGTCGATTAAACACTTGCTTTGCCCTCCAACTTTTCCTTTTTAAATCTTTTTTTGGGTTAGGGAAACATGTGATGGGTCTCTAATGTTTAACGCTAATTTCCTTCTACCTTTTCGGTTCTGATAATATAAATTTATATACTTTTTGCTGCAGATTACATATAGCCTTCTTTTTTCTCTTGTGATCGCTTTCATATCAGATGCTTTGGGCGCAGTCCCTGACAAAGCATCCTTGTTGTCTCATGATGCTTCTTTTAGGCGTGAATTTCACGATATTGTAAGATAAACTGTACCTACTTATCTGATATTGAACTTGTACCTCTACCCTTATGAACCTTACTTGAGGTAATGATTCCTTCAGGTAATGGCTACTGGAAATGATCCTGTAGCTGAAGGCTTTGTTGATTGTGTAAGGCTTGCATGGGTTGTACATTTGATTTTGGTACAAGATGGAAATGATGCCAATGAGATAATAGCTAGTACTTTGTCTAGCGATGTGAAAAGTATTTGCTCATGCTTGGAAGTCATCTTTGCCAATAATGTTTTCCAGTTTTGGCTGGACAATATACTTCGCACTGCAGCATATCAGGTTGGTGATTAATGTATCTTTTGCACAGATGTAGAGATAAAACGAAGCATTGATGAACAGTTTACATATCAATTTGATTAGTGAATGTTGCAATATCCTTAATTTAATCCCGGCGAGCCTCTTGACTGGATGAGAAACTTCCGGATGTCCTGGATTATTAGTACAACCATTTCAGTATTAAATCGAAACCTCTTTGACTACCTTTTCCGTGGGTGGATACTTTATAGAAACCTTTGGTTTATGTTGCCATATTTTTATTCTACGAATCTTGTATTTGAATTATCTAAAGTTGTTCTGTTACTTTTTTCATTTCTTTTTTATCATGTTTTGGGTAACTTAATGTTGGTGGGTTCGAAATTGTCTTTTCATCATCTTATTAATGTGCACTGCACAGCAGTTACTAGTTTCCAATTTCAGTAACGGCTTCTTTCTGTGGTACAAATGTAATACTTGCACGTTTGATTCTTGACAGCAAGGGGTTGGCAGCATCTCTGGTCCTGACCTTTTTTCTTTTCCAACCTGATGTCAATAAACCATAAAAATATGGACTCTGTTTTTTGGTTTCTTTTTTTCCGTTTGATGAAATGTGACATAGTGAAGACATACTTCTTCAAAAACCAACTAATGTAGTTTTGAGTTATGTCCTCCTAAGAAATGCTGAAATGATCCAACATTTAGTGTCACTACCGTCTTTTTAATTGGCTTCTGATTTGGGGGTTCTGGGGTTTAGACAGGCAATGGTTTGAGACGTGTTCGGGTTATCGTTTCTTGTTCATAATTCGGTGCTCGAATATGTGAACACGGGAATGGCACGTGTCCCAGAGTCCAGAGACCATTTTGGGCTAACAATAGTTCTGTTCTGTTACTTGGTATATGTGGCGCCTACTTTGTTATTTTGAGTAGCATACATCGGTCTTAAAGGTTGTTGTACGGCTTGCTTCATTGAAGTGATTTGATCTTAAAGCTAAGCTAATAGGTGAAGTTAAACACCAATGATTTTCTCATGAACGACTAACCACCAACGATGTGCTAGAAATTAGGAGAGCTTAAGGTACTTTGTCCACAGTGCTCTGTCATGTGGCGGATAATCATGGACATGTTTTCTTGCATTGTTTCTTTGTGAACATTCATTGGGCTTGACATTTTGATATATAAGAGCCTGTTAATGTCATATCTAGTATAAACAAGTCTTCTTAATTCAGGCTCGTGGAGGTAAAGAGTCTTTAACATATCATGGAAATCAGCTGTTTTTGCTATGAATTGGTGTGTGTGGGTCGAAAGGAATGCACGTATATTTAGGGACCACTATTCCACTATTAGTTGGATTTGGCAAATAGTCACACACTTAGACTCTGTTTGTTGCAAGGCATTAGGTTTCTTTAGGGGTTTACCTCTAGGAGTTCTGTGGAGAGATTGACAATTAGTTTTTGTTTAACTGTCTATACCCTTTTTGAGGACATCTTGTCCTCTTCCTTGTATTCTATCCTTCATTTTTACTGTCAAAAAAAACAAGTGAAGTTCCATTAAAGGTGCAAAGATGTTCTGGCTTTTTCATGATTCTTTGCTAACTTTTGATTTTTTTCTCTCCTCCAAACCAAAAGTTTATGCATGTGTTTTTGCTTGATTGGATTCTGTATCTGTAGTTTAAACAATGTTATGAATGTACAAGAAATTCTTTTATAATTAATATCCCAAGAAATTCTTTTATAATTAATATCCCAAGAAATTCTTTTATAATTAATATCCCATTTTACTTTCACCTAAGGTACTCGATTCATGCGGTTAGTGAGTTCTTGACACTAACTTGTTGTCCACTGTTTAACCAAAACCAATAAATTCTATGTGATCTTTTGTTGTTCATGTTGTTTTGTTTATTGGTTCGTGATTGTTTTCGACTTTTACATGTTCTAGGTGGAATCTAGTGCCTAGAGTAACTTGGTAATTGCTTTTCAGTCAAGTAGATATTACTACTGCTTATTGCCGGGCTTCCCCTCAATTTTTTCCTTTTCTTCCTTTAAGTTGGTGTTTGTTTTTGCTATACATCTTAATTTGCATTTCTTGCATCAATCTTATGGTTGTAGCTATATCATCTCTTTTCCCAATAGGACAAGTATCATTTTGAAAGGATACTGTGATATTTGGTTGACTATGAGAGCTAGATTGTGTTTCTATATCCATCTTCTTGAGTTGCAATCAACTTCAGTTGCGTGTTTTGGTGCAGAATGACGATGAGGATATGATCTACATGTACAATGCTTATCTTCACAAGCAAATGACATGCTTTCTTTCTTATCCACTTGCCAGAGACAAGGTTAGTTGAGTTAGGTTCTTGTTCCAAGTTGTATAAATGTCAAATTTTATTGATGAATGGAGTTTAGAAATTGTCCCCAGTATGAGTTCTTTCCAAGGTTGTACATATTTGCAATTTTAGCTCATTGTTTTGTCACGTCTATGATTTTGATTTATGGGATCGATAAGTCATATTGCAGGAGCTATCTGAGCTTAAGCCTGATTGTCTATTTGAGTAGTGCCTCTGGGTTGTGTGATTGACTATTTTTATATTAAAAATAAACTTAGAAGTTTGTCACAATCTACTTGTCACATTTCAGTGGAGATATTTCATTATTATACTGTGTCAAACAGAGAACATAATATTTGGGCTCAGAAGCCAAGCATTTTGATAGAAACACATGACCGGTTGCTTTTGCTTAATTGTTGAATTAAAGCATAGGATTATCATGACATTGGACACACTATTACAATTTGCATTAGAACTGAACAAAGTAATTTGTGTATTTATGTTTTTGGAGCAACCTGTTGAGTATATCTTGAATGATATTGGAGCTTATATAGGCTCTAGAATAGTTGCCAAGGCTTGGAAGACCCCTCATTTGTCCGCCCCTGCCTACACACTGTAGATTCTAACCTCTATGCAACGAAGAACAAATATGTATGCATATTTATAGTAGATAACTACATACAATATTACATATAGATATCTATACACCTGCACAGCTTATACATTATACGTATATATATGTGTCTCTGTGTGTGCTTATATAAATGAGAGAGATTATCACTTATAGGGGTAGTCTGGTCATTAAACTTTTTCCGAATGTTGTGACCTTTTTTGGATGACTAGCGGATAGGTAAGAAAGTGATTTTTCTGAAATTGTTAACTCCTTTGGATGGCTGTCATGATAGGGGGTGTCAGTGTAGTTATTGAAACAGTTGAGGGGTTTCTTCAATCATGATATATCCAGGGGGTGTCTATGTAAATATGTCCTTTATAAATGGCTCAGGGGATGTGATATTAGACCATATTCACCTCTCAAAACAAGTGCTCCCCAACAGTATGAAGGCTGAGATAGGATTGTTCATTTGGATTTACGGTTAAATCAAAATGATCATATTCACGAGTCAGTTAAATGGTATTTGTCGGTTGTAATCTGTTTGAAAACTGACTAAGATGTTTTGGGTATCTTCCACAAAGATGCGGGATACAGTAGTTGGAAAAATTATGGGAATCTTCAAAGAAGAGGAAGAGGTGAATCCAAAATTTTAATAATGTAATTTAGAATATTTGGGCCTTTGTCGCTTAACTTTGGAGGTGGTCCTTGGTTTGGAGAGTGGAAGAGGACCAGTGTTGTGGAATGAGCTAGTTAGGGTTGACGCTTTATTTAGTTGTACTGGATGCAAGATTAACATAGAAGTTTTTTTTTCACATAAAATGACATCAGTGTAGCTTTTGCATTGTTATAACTTCAGTGTGCTCTGTAAGATTGTTAGCCGCACGTTTCATTATTACTCTTTTTAGGATCTTGTCAAACATTGCTACTTTGATTCGAAAACCATTTGACAGGTTAAAGAAACAAAAGAGAAAGCTATGAGTATGCTTAGTCCATACCACACTGCTGGCACTCATAATCAGATGATTGAAAGAAGTGGGCATCCTCAGGAAACCTATGACATTGCACGGCAACCTTTTGTCTCTCTTCTGGAGTTTGTGAGTGAAATTTATCAGGTCAGCATGCTAGTTCCTTTTCTGAATCTCATAAGCAAATCGAAAAGCAATTTTTTTGTGGTCTATCATGTGGAGTAGGTGTCTAATCTTTATAAATTTGTATCTAGTAATTCTTTAGTGAATACAGAATTGTCAAGATCAAGCATGAAAAAGTTGTCCGTGAGATCACAAATTGCTCAAAATATCGTCATTTATTTATACATATCTCTTGATGTAAGGATACAAATGCTGTCAAAGCTGTCAAGTTGGCTTCTACTTGAATTACATTGCGGTTTTATTCACAAAATTTATTGATTTATGTGTCTTAAGTTGGCATTTTAGTCATAATTGCATGATATCAGGTCTATTCAGACGTTGATGTGGGATGACGTGGAAAACTGTTTGACGATAAAGTCTCCACGTTGTTGTATTGCAGTATAATGTTCCTACCTAAAATTTAGGATTTAAGTTTGTAGTAAGTTCGACTAGACACCAGTGAATAGAATCTTCCAGTTCTGTTCTATTAGATCTCTGTCAATAGAATCTTCCTCATATATTCATCAACTAAGAGCCCATCTGGATCTGCTCAAACTGTTCCATAAAGAAACTAAATGATCTTTGGCTATTGGTCATCATATGTTTCTATGATGAATTTGATATCTATTTCTTTTCCACTTTGTAAATCAGTTATGTTCTTTCTATATGTTGCGCAAGTTACCTCTCATATATTATAAGTTGAAACTGGAAAAAGTTATTCAAATGAAGACCACTTTGCTGATCACAAACATTTTTACTACTAAATTGCACTCCAGTTTGGTAAGCTATAACTTTCTTTTAAAGGATTCCAAGCTATTTTCATGATAGGTACCTGGTTTCATAAGACCTTCCATGTTTGGTGAAAAAAGTAAGAACAAAATGCTAAAGAAGTTGACACTTATAATTCTTTGGTTGTTGCTGGATTGCTTCTCAGCTCTTTTATATTTCTGGGACATTATCTTGGTTTTTCTGCTTTTGATTGTATATTTAAGTTTTGCACCTGACGAGGGAAGTCTTTTTGGATCTCAAGTATCTTATATTTCTTTTTGAAAGTTAGAATGATATGATAATAACATATTCCTATGTTTGATATTGGATCTTTTTTGTGGAATAATAGAATATCTAAATATGCTCGACTTCATGTCACTATATTGAAAATATATTTGCTAGCAAGACTTGGTATAATTTCTCTCAAGCATTCAACTTTAGCTATATATTGTTATTTTTAATTTCTGATACATTGCCCAAGCTGCTTTAATTTTTTCAGAAGGAACCTGAGCTACTGTCTGGTAATGATGTTATATGGACGTTCGTGAAGTTTGCTGGAGAGGATCACACAAATTTTCAAACACTTGTGGCATTCTTGAAAATGCTGAGTACCTTGGTATGTGAAGTGAACCCAGACCCCCATCTCTGGCTGAAAATCATTCAAAATAATGTTAAAATCAATTTAATCTTATCCCTCACTTGTTTGATGTTGATTCTTGCAACTAGGCTTGTAATCCGCAGGGTGCTTCCAAAGTTTTTGAGTTGCTCCAGGGGAAAACATTCCGCTCTATCGGGTGGAGTACCTTATTTGACTGTTTGTCCATTTATGAAGAAAAGTTCCAACAGTCTGTTCAGAGTCCTGGAGTAGTATTGCCGGAGTTTCAGGAAGGAGATGCCAAAGCTCTAGTTGCATATTTGAATGTTCTAAAACAGGTGACAAATAATTATGTTAGAAAATCTCGAATATGGTTTGCACTTATTCAGTTACTCCTTGGTCATCTGAGGACAGAAAATTGAACATATGTTGTTTGGTCTGAACTTTCTTTTTCCTTTTTCTAGTTTATAATGCATTCATAAAGAGAATCAATTAACTGTCTATGTGTGCAAAGAGATGGTGCATGTTCAAGTTGGACACATTCAAATTTGTTCCACTTCTGCACTGTGTAATACAGAAAATTTTAACAATACTTCTATTATATTAGTTTTCAGTTGTTTCAATGCCACATGATAACATGTTGCAGTGTTGCTGTTTGTTGGATCGCATCATATTAGATAGTGTGTAAAATCCATAATCTGTTGAGAGTTAAAATCTGATATGACTCAATAAGCAAGATGCATTAATGAATCAGCTTAACTGTATTGTCTCATCTTCTCTCAACCTGCATCCGTGTCCCAACTTCAACAAATTCTCGATTTCTTTGTTTGGTGCATCAATCGAACTGGCTGCAACCCCATCCCTCATTCACCGCCTATATTTTACAAGTTCGCAATTTAGATCCTGTTCCGCTGGCTCTGGTTCATACAATCTCCAGACTGTCTCAGTAGAGTCGCCAGTTTGGGTGAACCACTAATGTATAAAGTAAAGCGGGCCATGGCTCTGGTGAATTAAGGCTCTGAATGTTGGGGGGATCTTCTTACTGTTTAATTTGCGACAAAAATACCGATTCTTTCCCTCGTCATCGGTTCTGGCTCACGTCCACAGGAATCTGAATGAAACGGGTAGGATGGACGAACATGCCCTGCAACTGACTGGAAAAGTGTTTCCTCTGTGGGAAGTCCACCGGAAATCCCCTTACGGTGCAATCTGGCAAATGAATAATTTTAGGGTGCTAAGTGCAAATGACCCTATTTCATTGGTGCTAAATGCCAATTACCCTACCCTGTTAGAACTAAAGGTGTGGCTTCTCACTTCCGTTCTATCTTTCATGTCATATAGGTTGTGGAAAATGGGAGTCCCATTGACAGGAAGAACTGGTTTCCTGACATTGAGCCGTTGTTCAAGCTCCTTAGTTATGAGAATGTGCCTCCTTATCTCAAGGTTGAGCTCTCTCTTTTGCTGCTTTCCCAGTTTTGACTTTGTTCCATTGTTGATGATGTTCAAAATTATTTCTATTGGGGTCTGCACCTGACCGTATTTTGCATTTATGTTCCATAGGGTGCATTGCGTAATGCCATTTCTATGTTCGTGCATGTGTCTCCTACTATGAAAGATACAATTTGGAGGTACTTAGAGCAGTATGACCTTCCAGTGGTTGTAGGACCTAATGTTGGTCACAGTGGGCATGCAATGGACACACAGGTAACTTACTTGGCCACTATGCTAGTAATATTTGATTTGATTGAGTAGGCTCAGTATAGTTATCTTCTCTCTGGAAACTTTGTTTAGTAGTATCTTCCCCATTTATTTCCCTTGGGGTTTCTCATTCTCGTTCTAAAATTTTGTTTGGCCACTTGAAGCAAGAATTCAGCTAAATATAACTTCACCTGTGACAAGGACAAATTGTGTGACATCCTTAAACTGTTTCTGTTTTCTTTTCCGTTGAACGAGTTTGTTTGTAAAACGGAGGTAGTTTGGATGCAGGAGTGTACTAGGATGCTTTTTTTTATTCTTTGAGTAAATATAACTCAAATAGTTTATTTCTATTGCCTTGATTTATTTATTTTATGAATTTTAGCTGCAGAAGCATCTGAAGACTTTTGATTTGTCGTTTTACATTTTTATGGCTTTGTTTTGCAGGTTTATGATATGAGATTTGAGTTAAACGAAATTGAAGCACGGAGAGAGCAATATCCTTCAACTATATCATTTATCAATCTATTAAATACACTTATTGTTGAGGAAAGGGATGTCAGTGACAGAGGACGTAGGTATTGTCTCATAACAAATTATGCTAACTTATTTTATTGAAAAGTTTTCCCTCTAACAACTCGCTTTTATTTGTTCAGATTCATTGGCATCTTCAGATTTATTTGTGATCATGTATTTGGTCCATTCCCACAGAGAGCCTATGCAGATCCTTGTGAGAAATGGCAGTTAGTTGTAGCTTGTCTCAAACATTTTCAGATGTGAGTTGTTTTACTGATTTCTGGATAAAGCAATCTTTCGCAAATTCTCATTTTTTTGATCCCAGTCTCCTTTTCTAGTGTATATTTGTTAATTTTTCTGATTTTCATTGTTATTTGTATTAAATATCCTAAACTGAGGATTTTAATCAACTTTTTAATAATTAACATTTATGTACAATTATTACCTTTTGTAGGATGTTAAGCACGTATGATGTTGGAGAAGAAGATAGTGATGCTGTTACTGATCAGTCTCAAATTTCAGTGCTGGGGCACTCTTCTCCTATTCACACGCAGCTTCCTGTTGTAGAAATTATGAAGGTATTGACCTAATATTCACGTTCATAGATCTTTTTACCACTGTCTTCCAATTCTGGCCTTTCCTTGTGGTATTATTGTTGCTGGAAAATGCTTTTTGCCTTTGTTATATAATTTGTTGGATAATAAATCTTTAATTGCCATTTCCTTCTCGAGTGCTTTTTTTGTAGTTCTAGCTCTATGTCAGAGGAAGAGGAAAAGAAATTGCGTTGTTCTATTATTCCTAGATCTATTACCTCATTTCCCATGTCAAATTGTAATGTTTTCCAAGCTCATTCATCCTAGAACTGTTTGTTTTGCAGTTGTCATTTAAGTTTGACATAAATATAGCATGTGGTTTTAGATAATCATTCTTTCTCAATGTGGATGGCTTGTACACTGTTGGAATTAATAGTTTAAATGTTGGTTATTTGGGGATCGTGCATCTGAATAACTGGAATTTGCATAGTCCCTCATGTTAAATAGTATCTTGTAGGACTTCGAATGAAGTTAAAGAAAGCTCATGGCAATGTGGTAATCATGGTCTTACAAAGTTCATTTTAAATCAGGTGTCAGCTACAGGTCAAATCTTGAATGTGAATTTGAGTGAAGCATGAGCAAGGGTAGTCTTACTCTAATAAGCCTCACGTGCTTGTAAGTTAGTGTTAAAACTTTATATTAACACTGTAGACCTCAAGTTCAGCAGCCTAATACTTGCTTCACACAGATGTTAAATACAGTTTATTGTCCCCAAGCCAAGTTTTTTGTAAATACTTGATTGCTTAATGATGAATTGAAAGAGGGCATGGACTTTATTTCTTAATGATGAATGGAGAAAGGGTATTAGCATGATCTATCTCAGGTTTGCCTCGAGGCTTTTAATAGCTTCTCAAGTAAGACCAAGATGTAAGGAAATTTTTTGTACTAACCGAACCCTTAGGAAGAATATGCTCATTTTAGTTTTAGGTGATGTGAGTGTAGAAAACTGCTAGTTACTCGGCTTGCTTGACCTCTGAGTTGCTTGAAAACTCTTGTTTTGATAGATCAAAAGAAGTTATGTTTGACCAGTTTGATGCTCAACGTCGGGTAGATTGCTTTCAGGAAAAGTACAATTGCCATATACTTGAATGACTTGATGCCATGTGAAGTCATAAAATTATTTGTCAACAATCATGTTAGTGATTTACCATGTACGTCACGGTCGAGTCTCTTGTGTACGGCAAACATGCGCACTCCTTTTCACCTGTAGTTACCACCTGTCACAGAGAAAACACCACCACTGCCTACTCTACCTGCCTAGAGTAATTGTCATTGCATCAGTGAAACAGCGAGCGGTTGAAGAAAGAAAACATTTTGATATATATTCATTTTGAACAAAATGTTTTAGGCCGGAAAAAGTTTTTATGTGGAAACAAATGAGGGTAAGAGTAGAAAGTGAAGCGACAAAAAATTCAGAACAAGATATCCCCTACAACAAGCAGCATAAGAAAAGTTATTTGCTCACAAGGATTGTTATAATCACAATACAACTCCCCCATTGTAACCTTTATAAATAAAAAATAATCACAATACAAGTGATACCCCAAAAAACCAGGCGCTTTGGTGCATAAGGATATAAAACAGATAATGTTCTCAAATAAGTGCTAAAGAAGATGTTTTACTCATTGGGAGTTCTGGCATTCTTCTGCTTATAAAATGTCAACCAGGGCAAAAACATTCCCTTTTTTTTTCTTTTCTTTTGTCTTCTTAACAAATAATGCATCCTCTTCGTTGAAAAAAGGGCTAAAATATCCTTCCATAAAATCTAACAACCCATCTCCATAATTTCCTTGCACATCCAGCGTATTTTGTGATAGATCATGCATATCACTTTTTTCGTTTTCACGAAATGCAATTACCTGGGAAAATATTTTATTAACTTCCTTATTTTTGCAAGACTTTTGGAGCCATAGGCCATATAAATCTGGATGGCACTTTAGATTTACGCGGACCATTGATGATCATCTATAATGTTAGAAGATAATGCTTAATATTAGAGAATCAAGAAGCCTTTAAACCCAACACCTTCAGATATCCAGTTAGATTTGTAATCCTTCTTGTAGGAAGTTCTTGCAGCAATTATACAAGGTTATCAGTGTTGCTACATTCAACTTACTTAGGAAATGGTAATTGCTTGTAGCGATGTCATTACTTAAAGCAGTTGATTGTAGTTTTTGTTGTTTTAGATGTTGAAACTGCTTTTCGTTGTCTTTGGGTCATCAGATTCTGTGGTTATCTGTATATTTATATATATGGCATCAATTTTGGTGCTTATCTCAATTGCTTGTTTTGTTTATTAATGGGGAAACCGGGAAATTGGTATGATCTTAGCTCCTGAACATTCAGGCATTAAAAAGAAAACATTAAGAAGTTAAAATTAGATGATTAAACGGAGTGACACCTGACTTGCTGTGTATTTCTCATTGTCTATTGCTGTTGGAATCTCTGGAATTGAAGAATATAAATTCTGTTATAAGACATAGTCCTCATCCGAAGGATTTGGGAGTACCCAGAAATGACTCAAGCCAACACTGAAGTAGTGTATTGTGCTTCTAAGCAAATTTCAGCACTAAGTATGCAAGTCACCTTGTTGTTTCTACTATTCAACTTGTGCTAGGAGGCTAAGCTTTAATTAAAACAGCGATCATGGTCCCAAGCTTCCCAGTACATCTGTTGTTCATTCACTTTTAATTTCCTTCCATCTTTATCTGAAATGCCTTTGCAATTCATGCACATATAGTTTTCCACCGTGCTTTCATATAGAAATAAGCAGGTGCATATGTTTTTGAATGTGGTTCATCTTTAAGTGAACTAGCTTTCATCATCATGGAGAGATTTTCTGATAATTTTACTATTTGTTTCTGTCCTGAACCAGTTTCTTACGTGGTAACATTGTTTTCTGTGCAGGATTTTATGAGTGGGAAAACCCTGTTTCGGAATATAATGGGTATTGTTCTACCAGGAGTCAATTTTCTAATCACTGAACGTACAAATCAAATTTATGGACAGCTCCTCGAAAAGTCTGTACTGCTATCTTTGGAGATAATTAATCTTGTTATGGAAAAGGATTCGTCTGTTTCTGATTTCTGGAGGCCTCTGTATCAGGTATTTATTACAAACTCTTGTCTGTAGTAATATAATCTTCAATGCTTTACTCTATCCCAGACTTTAAATGATATTTTGTGAGGCAAGCCTGGCCTTCTCAGTTTTGGAACAATGCCATTATGCTAATATCTCTAATAATTACTCTTTCTCCAAAGAGGTTGCTTTCAATAAGTTTAGTTTAAATCTATTAACGTCGTTGTGGGATTCATACTAATATGTCTAATAATTTTTGCATCATTTGAGCATATCGAGAAATAAAAGTCCAAATCCAAATTCCATTTGCATCTCTCTCGACAGTGTTAATTAACTCCAATATGTCTAATAATTTGGTCTACTGTTACCAGTACTATCATGAATATCTTTCTTCATGCTAGTACATCATGCACCTCAAATCTAGTGCCTTGTATGGGAGTTTCCCTAATTTGTCTCGTTGATGCAGCCTTTGGATGTCATACTCTCTCAAGATCATAATCAAGTTGTAGCTTTACTGGAATATGTTAGATATGATTTTGAGCCGCAAATTCAGCTATGCTCAATCAAAATCTTGAGTACTCTAAGGCAATCATTCCGTTCTCTGTCTTTTTACCTTACACCTTTGATTATGATCTTTAGTTGATAATGCTCTATAGCTTATAGTAAATTGTTTATTGTTTGCAGTTCTCGTATGGTTGGGCTCTCACAGTTGCTATTAAAATCCAATTCTGCAAATGGCTTGATTGAGGATTATGCAGCCTGCTTAGAGCTACGGTCTGAAGAGTGTCAAATTATTGATGACAGCAGTGTTGATCCTGGTGTACTAATCATGCAAGTAAGTTTTTGTTTATGCTGTTTCTTTCCTTGGCATCAATTCTGGAAGTACAAATTTGTAGTTCTTGCGATTTTCTAAAAAGCTCTAATTTTCTGAAAGAAAAGCGGGCCCAGGGAAAAATTAGTGAACAAATGCTATAATAAGATCATAGAAAAATTTAATGTGCTTTGAATAGGTAGAAACTATTATTATGTGGCCTCACCGGGATGCACTTGGCTTGTAATGTGAAAAATAGACTATCATGGGCGTAGATCAGGTTTTTATTGGTTTGTGCAGTTCTGGCTGGCTACCTCAATTTTCAGTTAGTACATACTTGAACTCGAACTGAGTTGCTGTAATGCCTGTACCAGCACCTTCATGTACCTGATCAGATTGCTTTAATTCTGTTTCATTTTGCGCTTTTTCTTTTTGGAAATTCTTGAGCTGGCTGCTTGATGGAACTTGTACTAGTGTCCTTACTCTTAGGTCTGTAACAAACTCATAAGTCAATATCCTAGCACAACTAGAAACACACAGTCAGATAATATCACATGAGAAATAGAATACAAATTTCACTTTATTTAACCATTAAAAGACTATAATAACAAAATCACTCACCTTTTCCAAATTGAAGATATCATCCCCAGACTCCAGTTCCCATGTTTTGTAAGCACAGGCTGATATATGGAAGTGAAGAGTGGTGGACAAGACAGACATAGAGAATGATAGGCCCAGAGGGAGAATCTGGCAGAGCCGAGGAGGTGTGATATCCTGTTGTCAATGATCTGCATTTTCAGGAGGATAGACAGCAGCGAGGGTTGAGGGAGGACATTGATGGATGCACTGGGTGCTGGAAGGAGCCCTCCCTTCCCCTGGAAACATTCGATATATAGAGAACATATATAAATCAAGTGCCTGCCGTCCCACGCCAACCCCCAATGGAGCCATATATTTATGTATCAAATGACTGACCCTAATCAAAAGCAAAACCCAAGTCCCAACATGTTTATCCAATAGCTTGATAATTTTTTATGCACTTATGCTTGTCGTTTTACTTCAATAAAAGTTTTTCAATAAAATTTCTTGTTAGGTCCATAAAATATTCAATTTTTTTATCGTTAGCACATAGCATTTTATTTGCCAACACATGAAAAACAACTAGTACAACTATTCAAACTTTGAACCCAAAAAAAAGGAATTCCTATGGCGAAAACCGAGTTCACTAGTTTCTTAGTTTCACAATCGCAAAGTTAAGTTAGCCCAAAAACTATAACATCATAACTGTTATGTGTAAAAGTTAACTGTGGGGTTTTTGGAATAAAAGTTGGTGAGATTAGTTTTTAGGATTGGGAATATTTTTGTGGTTGTTTTGGAATAAAAGTTTATTTAGGGGTTTTTAGTATTTTATTCCATAATTTTGTTGGGCAAAAACCTTAAATAAATCCAATCTGCACCCATCTCTATGTCAGCTGTAGCGGACCATGGTCTACTACATTTAATCATATCCTCATTTTGTGCATCTTTGCATATTAAAGTTAATACGATTATCAGAAGCTTTGCTTACATTCTCTACTGCAGTAATCTGGAATAATGTGTTTGTAAATAATAATTGATATTATATACTTAGCTTTTACTGCCCCAATCTGTCAATCTTCAAACAAGATTGCTTAAGTATATACTTGCTTTCATAAAATTTATATCTCAGCTGTCACCAATGTTAGTTGCAATTCAGCTGTAGAAAACTCCTCAACGTTCCTCCTCTTTGATATTGCCATAAGTAACCTTTTGGAGCTATTGGTTCTTTTCGACGATTGCACATGGATGTTGTGAGCCATATATATATATATAATATGTAATAAATGTTCAACATTAATAGTCAAACATTATGACTCGACAAGTAATTCCAAGAAACCACTCAGATGGAAACAAATTACAGCGCAACCTATGTGATAAAAATTAGTATTTCTAGGATGCATGTGTAGGTTCTCTCTAGTAATTGACATGGAAGAAGGTAAATTTTACTTCCGATAAATAATAAGAGACATGACATGTGTTACTACTATATTGTTGTTGGGGCTTATATTGCCAGAGGTGGTGGACACATGCCCATTTAGTATCCGATGGTTTCAGATCACTTTCTGGCGGAGTCTTGAAATTAAGGTGTATGAACTATACCTTATTCTAAGAACATTTCAGAATTAGCTTTCAGAAATGATACCACTCATTTCCTAGTTGCTCTGTTATGCCAGTTAGCTAGTCAGTATTACAATAAGCAGCTACTGACCTCCGGTTTTAGCTTAAGGGCGTTTGAGAAAGCAAGCAGGATGGTCCTGATAGTTGCTGTCGTTTTTAATACCATGCCCAATAAACAAAATCATGATTTAATGCAAATATTCGTCATTCTAGAAACCATGGATGTCATACTTACGTGGTGATTGTAGAGATTCAGGTTATGTTTGAGTCAGAGCCCTGAAAAGTTTTTATTTCAATATTCCACAAGGAAAATGCAATAAATGACCTGAGGGATAAATATCCTGGGAGCACATAGTCTAGAACACTTTGTGTGAACTAGGAGTAAACTGGATTTTCTGACATTAGTTGTATGCCTTATCAGTTGGGGTAAAGTTTGTTCAATTCTGTTTCATATTTTAATGCACCTGTGATCTATCTAAAAAGTTGCAGAAATCTTTTACCCTTGTCAATTGCAGCTCCTTATTGACAATATCAGTAGACCGGCCCCGAATATCACTCATCTATTTCTTAAATTTGATGTTGATGGCCCTGTTGAAAGGACATTGCTTCAGCCAAAATTTCATTACAGGTGGTTATTAAAAGCTTACCTATGAAATTTTCCACAGCAATTATTTGTCAATTCATCTGATTTTCTATTGTTTTACTTTTTCAAAACATATAACATGATATTTTTATCCAATTTTAGTTGTTTGAAGGTCATCCTTGATATTTTGGATAAGCTTTTGAAGCCTGATGTCAATGCCTTGCTTCATGAATTTGGTTTTCAGGTTCGGAAGCTCTAGTATGATGTTCTAAATTTCCTAGTTATGATTTATATATGTGGATGTCAGTCTCCTTTTATATTTTGTCAGCTTACATTAAGTCCTTTTTGCAGCTCCTTTATGAATTATGCGTGGATCCACTGACTTCTGCTCCTACTGTGGATTTATTGTGTTCCAAAAAGTACCACTTCTTCGTCAAGGTCTTCCTCCTCTGAAATAAGTTAGAATTTTTGTTTCTCTTGAATGGGCATGCTTTGATTAATGTTAGATTGTGACAATGATGTTCTATGTTCAGCACCTGAATTCAATTGGTGTTGCTCCCCTTCCAAAGAGAAATTCCAATCAGGCATTTCGTATCAGCTCACTTCATCAGGTTTTTGTTGCCTTTTCTTTTGGGAATAAGTCAATTTTTTGGTCCTATAACATGTTCATATTGAATACTGTTCCTCTTTTATATTCTTCCATTGTTTTTTCCATAGTGCGAAAATTCTTCTTAGTATGACACTGGAAGTATCCATCTATTTTTATCCCTTGCTTGTACATGTGCATGGTTTCTCTTGCATATTTTATTTTCATTGATAATTGAATAAACTGGGTGACACCAAAATGGTGCTAACCTGGCGTATAAGAATTAATTTGTGATAGTTCTCCTTCGTACACCAGATTACGTGGGTGCTATCAAGATTCTGTATTCTGTATTTTTCTTGGAATGGATTAGAGTATGTCATAGGACTTCATTGTTGCCTGATTGGGTTAATGGAATCACACAGTTATTCGATGGTCTTTCCCCATATAATAAATTGCATCATTACTTATGGTGGATAAATTTCTTATTATGATGTTTGGCTGATAAGAAGTGGAGCAACGACAAGAATTTGAAAACATGTAGTCAATGGTAATTAATTTGAAAACAGAAACATCTTCTTGGAATATCATTGAAGCTATTGTCAATGGAAGATGACCCTATATTAAAAAGGGCGTTGCTCTATCAGAACATTAACTTTGTGGATGGATGTACTTGCGGTTCAGTCCAGATTCTGTGAAGTGCTGGAGAGACAGTTCCTTTCTCGACGGGATGAACACATGTCATGCCATGTTAGAAACTAATCTTTGTCATTAGTTCAACTTCAGTCCCAGCGGAATAGCATATGTAAAAGGCACTAAAACTGTAAAAACTCTAAACTCAAGGGAACCCGATTCAAGCTTATAAGGACCAAAAGTGCAAAAGTTTCAATCCTCACGACCTGAGCTATGATATTCAATGGTAGTGTGCATTTTACGAAGCCGTTGTGTTGAGATTCAACGAATATCAAATATCCAAGACTATTATAGTCCAACTAAATAAAATATAAGGAACTCAATTTGATATTTGATGAGGGCTAAGCAAGAGACTTAATTGTCCTGGAATTAGTATTGTTGGTGAACTGTGTGTATTTAGCGTCAAAGATGAAGGACGAAAGATGATTGTCCTTGAAGTTAGAATTGTATGGTGAACTGTGAGTATTTAAAAAAATTAAGATATATGACTTCATTATGTTGAGAGACCGGGGCAGGGTGGTGCTGCCTGGTGGCAGCCCCCCCAAATAGAAAAGAAAAATGGTAGTTGCTTTAATATTAAAATTCTAATAATATTTACAATCCCCTCAAACCCCACCCCACCCCTAAGAAACACCAAAGAGAAAAAAAACCTTTAAATAAACCTAGCATTTATGTATAGAATTATGATATTACTTACATATTTTCTGCTCCACAAGACTAAAATCCTAATTCTGCTCATCTCTTTCCACACCTCTGCACTCTACTTTCCTCTATTGAAAAAAAAGAACCTATTCCTAAACAAAATCTCCAGAAATGTATACCTTTAATCCTCATCTATATGAGAATACTATGACAATATCAGATAGTGGAACTCATAAGCTTTATTATAATTACGGGTCAAGAAAGTTATCACTTAGTAACCTTTTAAATCTTATTTTTATTTATTCTACAATGTGTTGCGTATTTTAGTTCTTGTTTAATTCTATTGTCTCATTGTATTCTCATTTCTCTATTATGTTCTATAAAAGTCAACTTGAAAAAGCTAAAAAATTTCATAACCATGTACACATACCTCTTCTTTTGTCCCCTGTTCTTTTTTTGTATTTTATTAATTTACTCATTTCAGCTCGAAATTACAAGTACTTAATAATTTCTGGTGGATTAATTTTTCCATGTTTTTCAGTCAGTTGACCTTTTCATTTTTGACAAGAATTTGGAGCTCATCAGCTTTGAATAATCTCCTTAACTTTTGCATCGACTAAATATTTTTATTTTAATGGAGTCATAGAGATAGATAATTATTATACCATATTATATAATTTGCTTATTACGAGTATTGCTTTCTTTTTTATTATTATTTTTTTTTGAAAAACGAAAGGTGACTTAAACTTGCTACACAATAATAATAATATCTTGTGGATGGCTTCAACCATTTATTACTGAAACCTTGTATTATATATATACGTACATACATACATACATATATATTGCAATGCAAAGAAAAATTTGATGTGTGGAATCATAATCAGTATAATATCTTTGTCTTTGGGAACTCAATCTCGCTCCCAACATAAAAGTCCTGGTTCCATTCTTGATTATGTCCTTCCATTTGGAAAACTTCTGGTTTGGCCCTATAGTTAATGAATCTTATTGATAACTTAATAATCTATATGGTTCACAGAACTGTACATATTGTTCTACAAATTAATCTTAACTCAACAACTTCTTGGGAAACCCCACGGTTAATCTATAAGGCAGTGAAATTACGCAGGAAATTCAGCCAATTTAAAACCAGTTGGCTATAGTTAGTTAGAGGAAATCTTTCTTTAATTCTTGGTTTTGTAGGGTGAATATTCCAGAAAAGAGATATTAAGCAAAATTTTAAGACTCCGGATACTTTCCAGGTCTTGGTCATTCACTTTTACATGTTGTAGGATCATGTTTTATGACTTCTATGTTGCCAGGTATGCTATTCCTAGCCTTCCTTTGAGTATCCTGCATTGGCGATGGAGAGATCTTCCTAATGTTGTTGAATTCAGATTCTTTCTCTTTCTGACATTTGACATTGTCGTATATCCGTATTTTTCAGATGATTATTCCTTTCAACCAACAAAATTTTCATAAACTGTCTTGATTTCACATATTATAGTTCATGATCTTTTCATAGTTGCATTTGTACTTAAAGCTACATCTTATGCGACTGTATGTTTTGCCATTTGTTCACTATTTAGCTAAAAAAATTTCAAGTTGCTGTTCATCAACTCGTATGTCTCATTGACCATATGTTTTCCTGTTCTAAACTCGGTGCTTGTTGCCTTCTGTAGAGAGCATGGTTGTTGAAACTTTTAGCTGTAGAACTACATTCAGCAGACATTGCAGATTCCAATCATCGAGAAGCATGCCATAGTATCCTCGCTGAGTTGTTTGGCCAGAGACTAACTGAGTATGGCATTGATAGTGATATGTCGTCCTTTATCCCTCAAAATGACACAACAATTGGTGGTTCAGTTAGAAAGAGCAAGGTATTTGTCAGGACTGCAAAAGTCCCACACTTGTTTATGTGACTTAACACTTGTTTATGTGGCTTATTTTTGTGAAATGATTGGAAATGCCATACAGATCAGCAAGCATGCTTTGTTCACAAATACTAATTCTGCAAACTTATAGCACATATACCTATCAGGAGTTGAAATGTACTCACTTCTGAACTTTCTGAAATACACATTCTTTCTCTCAATTGTTCATAGTGATTGCATTCTGTATTATGCTCGACGAATTAAACTATATTTGGTTATAATATTAAAAGTTCAAATTCCATTTAGAATATATTTCCTAATAACATATGCTTAGTGAGAACTATTATTGGATTTGTGGGTTAGTGCTAATTTAAGTATGCTTATTAATTTTTTTTTGGAATAGCTGTAAGGCAACTTAGTAAATTAAGTTGTTATTATAGCGCGTGCTTTGACTTGGCGATCAATCAATCATTAATTTCCTATTTTACCACTGTCTCACTTTTTCCTTTCACTCATTCTAACTGGATTGTATGGATTAAAAATAAACTCCATCGTTTGACTAAAATAGATTGATTTAACAAAACAGCAAGATTAATATTGGAGTATCGTTTGATGGGAAATTTCTTTTGCAGTTTGCTTATTTATTTGTTCATAGAATATTATTGTTCTGCCATCAGCATGATCCAAGTTTTCTTCACAAAATTCTTTAATCTAAGATTTATTTGGACAATGAAAGTTGATGGATTAAATGGATAGATTTTGAGTTTTGTATTGAATCATTGCTGACCTGATAGAAATATATTTGGTATTTGATGGTTTTGAGCCTTTTTGTGCTTGTGCTCCCAAATTAGAATTTATACTTGGTCAATTGGATTCTCATATATAGGTTGCTTAATTGTGGGTTAACTATTGTATGCCACAGTAATCCATTTGTCATGTTTCTCTCTATTACTAGTAGTTGATGAAGACTCAGTTATTTTGAAGGTTGGTTATGGACGTTTATTCAGAGGCCAGCATGATCTTCATCATCCTTATTTTCGTTACGAAATGTTTGAACATCATGTTTAGTGTGGAGATAACCTTCTCTGGTTCTTGGAGAAATTTTGAAAGTTGAGAAAATGTTTCTAGAATCTTTATAACTCAAAAGTTTTCCTATCCATTGAAATAAGTTTTCTGCAATATTTGAATCCGGATCAGTGATCTTGTGTCGTGGGTGTGCTCCATTAGAAATATACTGTTTTAGGTAGTTTGGCTCATGTTCTTTAGGTCGTAACCAAAACTTTACCTGCAATCAACAAAACAAATTTGAAATTCCAGAAAGCACCATGTTTTTTTCTTGCTTGTGACAGTCACGGGAGTTCTCTTTTCATAATTTCTCATTTCTTCTCATATGATACTATAATATTTTGGTGCTTACTAGTTGCTCAATTAAGTTTATGCATAATCTTCTCCTGGATCTATGTCGTATTAACAAACCAAATATAGGTACCCATTCAAAGCTTTTTGCGTCTGTTTAATTTACTACAGTTTCAGTGATAAGTTCTACCATGGCTCTGTTTCATAATTACAAGACCTTTCAATGAACTTGTCCTTATTACTTAACTAATTTGTCTTCTCCATTATTATCTCACTCAAACCTCGATCTCTCAATTCTTTTAATTCCAATTACAGGTGTTGGAAATGCTTGAGGTTGTCCAGTTTGAATCACCTGATATCACGCTGAAGTCATCTCAGTTTGTCTCTAGTCTGAAATATTCTTCTCTGGTAAGATCAACACTGTTTACATCAGTATCTGGTTTATTTCGTATGTCATCCGTGCAATATGTTTCACAGGCCGAGGATATACTCACCGACCCAACAGCCTATTATCATTCAGAACGTGGGGATCGTCTTATTGACCTAGCTTCTTTTAGAGATAGACTTTGTCAGGTGATCATCTGGTGTAGCAAAACCCCCTTACCCTTTCTTCATGACTGACTTATTGATCTTCTGATATCACTGAACAGAAGATAATGGTATTGATTAGTTATCATTATTTTTATCTACAGAAGTGCAACTTATTTAATTCCCAGCTTAACTCTTTTGGGAGTGAAGTTGAGTTGAATGAAGTCAGAGATGTGATCCAACAACTATTAAGATGGGGATGGAAATACAACAAGAACCTCGAAGAACAAGCTGCTCAGCTACATATGTTAACAAGCTGGTCTCAGATTGTTGAGGTTCACTTTTGTCTTCTGCAATTCTTCCATATCTTGTTACTGATCAGTGCCCTTCTATTCAGGGATTTTTGTTGATATTGTGGCTTGGAGGGTGGATTTGTTGCTTTTTGTGGGTCTCGTTATCTAATAAATGTTAATTCTTGTACCGTATATATAATTTCTTGATGTGTATCGTAACTTGAAACAAATGGGGTATATAAATGACAATATGCAGCAAGGTTATTAAAAATAATCCTTACCTATTCTTTTAAGATCAGTTCTGTTACTGGTTAGGATTAGTGATTTATGTATAACCTTTTGTTCTCTTTTGTCATCTATTGTTCTTTTCTTCCTTCTTCAGGTTTCTGCATCCCAAAGGATTTCATTCCTTGAAGACCGATCTGAAATGTTATTTCAGTAAGTCGGTCTTCTGCTCTCTTATCTCACCATACATCTTTGGTTTTACTCAGTCGACATCCATATGTGCAGGTTGCTAGCTGGTTCCTTGAATGCTTCTGGTTCCCCCCACTGTTCCCTAAAGATGGCACTAGTACTGACACAGGTCAGTGTGCTAATACTATAAATTTTGGCATTATGCTTCCATATTTTTTCAGTAGCTTCTATGTCATGGATATTAACTTGATTTTTGAAATATTTCAAGGTCGGTCTGACATGCATGGCCAAATTACGCGATGAAAGATTTGTTTTCCCCGGTGGCTTAAATTCCGACACAGTTACATGTCTTGACATTTTTCTGACTAAACAATTATCCAGTGGGGCTTGCCAGTCTATTTTATTCAAGCTTATCATGGCAATTCTTAGACATGAATCTTCAGAAGCATTGAGGCGGCGGTAATGACTTTTATTAAGCAAATGTTGTCTCTACATTTCATCATAATAGAAATGGGAAGAAGTTCTTTAGTGACCTTTTTATTTATTTCTTAATGCAGCCAATATGCTTTACTTCTTAGCTATTTCCAGTACTGTCGACACATGCTTGATTCAGATGTTCCGATAACTATTCTTCAGTTCTTGTCAGTTGATGAGCAAGATGACGGAGATCTGGATCTAGAAAAGGTTTCAGATCTTCATAGCCTAAAGTCCTTCCTTTTCTTGTATTTTCAACTTATATAAACTAGAGACTTATCTTTTACAGATTGATAAAGATCAGGCTGAATTGGCACATGCAAACTTTGCTATCCTAAGAAAGGAAGATCAGGCGATTCTCAACCTGGTTGGTGCTTTTTGAAATTATCTTTCAACCTTTTTGTTTTTATTTATTTATTTTTTAATCTCTTATTCTTCATTCTCATGAATATTATATAGATACATTCACTCTATGGACAATGCGGTAGGGAAATTCCTTAACATACATTTTGAGGTTCATGGTGCTAGAAATTCTCTGGGCCTTGTATCTATTTGACTGTGCTCCAATATTTAAGTGATCCAAATCAATAGATTGTTTAGTTAATAAATCTACAGGTTAGTAGTGAGTTCAATGCCATGGTTATGGTTTTGAGTAAAAGGAGAATTTTTTTGTACCTGGATAGACTATAGCTTTTCATCAAACATGCTGCTAAGTAATTGTTTGATCTGCCAGCATCGATCAGTTTCTTCTAATACCTGCATGGGTGTAAACCAACGATGACCTCTTAAGTTACATCATGGTAAGAAATTAAATAAACTGCTGAAACTATGGTTTACATAACTTCTAAATCAGAATCATATGTGAAATGAGACTGGTGTTGTCAGTCATTGGTTATCAACAGGACATGTTAAGCTAAGTCTGTTAGTCTTACTGGAAAGTTGGCATTGTTTATGTAAACTTTAAAACTCGCATAGATAAGGTACAAAGAACTTAGTGGTTGACAGTTAGAAGCTCTGATTTCTTTGAGGCAGATTTCTTTTTTGAACATGTGGCCGTCTAATCTGTTACGCTATGTTTGGTTACGTTTTGGGCCTCTTTTGGCCCAAAATTCTGGTCAATGTATGTTAGGTCTATTCTATTCAGGCCAGAAAAGAACCACAAATTTTTTGTCGAAACTTTTTGAAGCCCCATTTGCAGCTACTGCACATTATCAATATCATTGCCCCACTTAGTCAGTCATGTCGATCAAATTCAGGCTACTCAGCCTACTTCTTTCTCTCCCTCTCTCCCTCGTTCCCATTAACACACAAAAAGCTGCAAAATCCGCCATTAAAACTGCATATCTTCCCTCATTGTGTATATATATATATATACTGAATATTTTAAATTAGTATATATGCACAATATATTTATAAATAAACAAAGATATATATGGAATATATACATATATAAAAATGTACATGTATATATACACAGAATATTTATAAAAGACAAATCTATATATATGTTTGCTGAATATAAACCCATACGGAATATTCCGTATATATGGCATATATATGGAATTTATATATATATATATATATAGAATTTGTATATATATATATACATACTATATATATATATATCCACATACTATAATTATAAATATAATTTTATATATATGCATACAGAATTTATTTATATATACATGATATTTACAAATTAATATATATATATATATATATATCAAGGGTCCGAAATATATATAATACATTATTATATGTATATATATGTGTCGAATGTTTATAAATATATAATATATATTGGGAATAAATATGTATATATTTTATAGTGTGAATGTATTGTGTATATATAGATATAGATGTACATATATACCATGTACATTTTTATATATACATAAACCATAGACCATTATATATATACACATATATCGAATAATTTATTTTTATATATTGATAAAAGTAATAATATATATATTACATACATATATATATATATATATTCATCTATATAACAATTATCACAATTTCAATATTATATATTAACTTTTAACTATTAACTATTTACTAACAAACAAAAACTTACATGATTTGACCGCTCAGTAGCTTTTGTTCCTCTGGAAACAAAACCAAACACTATATTACCAAAAAAATAACTCAAAAATCAACTATCAAAATAAAAATACAATCTCATCAAACATGCACGTTTCCCAAAAAATTCTCACCAATAAATCTCACCAAAATACAGCCCCAAAACATAACCAAACATTACCTTAGGCTTTGATACTTGTATGTCTGTTCTATTCATTTTTTTGACATTATGATCTAATTTTTTTGTCTTGAATTTAGGTCATAAAGGATGCCACTCAAGGCAGTGAGTCTGTAAAAACTATGTCATTGTATGTTCTAGATGCATTGATTTGTGTAGATCATGAGAAGTTCTTCTTGAGCCAACTTCAGAGTAGAGGTTTCTTGAGGGCTTGCTTCATGAACATCAGTAATTTTTCATATCAGGTAAAGGACCCTAAACCTGTGAACTTCTCAGATTGCGTGGATAATTTTACTACTCCATAACCACTGATGAAAAGAGAATCTTTTGGTTAGAAACTTTTTGAAACAATATTTGTCTTATTATTTCTTTTGAAATATAAAGAATGCAAAACCATGCATGGTTTATATATTTGAACCATTATTATTAATATTGTATACAGCAGAAAAGTTATGAAATATGGTAGACTGTATTTGAACTTTGGGAGCTTTGACTTGATACGAAATCATATTTTGTTGTTAACCAGTTAGCACTAGGTTTTAAAAGCAATTGAATTTGTTTTCATTAAAAAAATTTCCCCAGTATAAGAACCAAATTCAGGTTGATTTCTGTGATGGATGAGTTGGACTTGGTGATCTTTGTCATTATTATCAGTCTTGTGTTCAGGGGCAGGGCATCCCAATGTAAGCATCTGATAAATTCTTTAAGTGATTGAATTTGAATCGAAAGCATCTGATAATTAACCCTTAAATATATATGTTACACATACACGCATATATAACTTTCTCTCTCTTCTCCCTCCCTCTCTCTCTCTCTCTCTCTCTCTCTCTCTCTCTCTCTCTTTATATATATATATATGAACATTCGTGGTGAGCAGTGTCATCTCTTGGTATTTTGGAGAACCATTATGTTTCATGTTGTGTCATCTCCACGTTATACCTAGACATCTTATATACACATTATAATTTGTAAACCAACTAGTTTCACTGTTGTAGTATTTCTGATATTCAGGATGGTGGACTATCTTTAGATTCCATGCAGCGTGTCTGCACTCTTGAAGCAGAGCTCTCTTTGCTGCTTAGAATTAGCCACAAATATGGGAAGTCAGGGTCACAGGTTTTATTTTCAATGGGTTCTCTACAGCATATTGCGTCATGCAGAGCTCTGCATCTTCAAATGAAGGTATTCCACTCTTTGACGTCTTCTTTTAACAAGTATTTTGGCCATCTTTGGTACCTACTTGACTTGAAATAAACTGCAACCATACATCAGGGAAATTTTTGTCGTGCCGATACCAGGATCGGGAAAAACTCTGGTGATGTTGATAAACAGCGGATGGTTGTTGCTCCTATATTGAGATTTGTGTTTTCCATAACTTCATTGGTCGATACTTCTGAGTTCTTTGAGGTTAGACAATTCAACAGATCTTTCCAAAAGAATATATCCATTTGGTTATGCTAGTGTTCAGTTTATTATTATTTTCCCTTTGTCTCATGAGCTTGTGCTGATTTGTCTTTCTGCATTTGGTAGGTGAAGAATAAAGTTGTCCGTGAAATCATAGAATTCATTAAAGGCCATCAGTTGCTGTTTGATCACATTCTACAGGAAGATCTTTCAGATGCTAATGAGTTGACAATGGAACTACTCAATCTTGTTGTGGGTATACTTAGCAAGGTATGGGCCCTGCACGTTTTTCTTAATCTTGTTTTTAATATCAATAAGCTGGCTGTAATTTCTGCGTCGATATTATAATCTCAAACAATAGAGTATGTTCTTCTGAAGTGTATGCAGACTGACTAACATACCTATTGATTAATGATTGAAGATTTTGTGGTGTCAAACATTAAAATAGCATAGTTAAAGCATTAATACAGCTCAACATAGTCTAAAAGTTGTTCTTCATAGGAAACCAAATAGCTATAATTTCTTGCTTAAAGGTTCTTTCTAACCATAAAAGCTAAATGGTATTGAAAAGGTTTGGCCATATGAAGAGAGCGGTGAATATGGATTTGTTCAAGGGCTATTTGGGATGATGCGTGCTCTTTTCACTCGTGATCAACACATTTTCACTTCTAAACAAGCTGTCCGATCAGAGGTAATCTAAACTTTTCCTCCTAGTTCAGTAGACATACATAGAGTTACGATTTTCTTTTGTTCTTAAAATTCAAAATGCTTTTCAGATCCAGCAGAAGGCTGATGTGAGCATATTGCGCCTTTGCTTTAGTTTGAGCTCTTATCTTTATTTTCTTGTTACAAAGAAGTCCCTAAGGCTAGAGGTAAATAAGAACTCTAATCTCGTACTAGTGCAATCAACGAAGGAGTTCCAATCGATGAAAAACGATCTTCCATGGTATATTCTTTTAGGTCTCAGATAGTCCTATAGACTACAGTGCTTCTGCTGCAAATCAACAGCCCACGCTGGCTTTGCTAGTCTCTTTCCTTGGTTCTATGGCAACTGCACTTGAGAGAGCTGCAGAGGAAAAATATTTACTGCTCAACAAGGTCCGTGGTGTTATTTGTTTACATTATCTCTCTGATATAACGTTCTGATATATTAAAAGTTTGCGAGTTTTATGTATTTTCTAGATTAAAGACATTAATGAGTTATCAAGACAAGAAGTTGATGAGATCATCAATTTGTATGAACCGCAAGATTATGCTTCATCATCTGAAAATATACAAAAAAGGTATTCATCTCTCTCTCTCTCTCTCTCTCTTTTCACACACACACACATGCAGAGGACGTTTGTGTTTCTTGTTGGATGGATGGGAATTAATAATTTTCATGAAGATACTATTTGTGATCATATGGCAGAGTACCTTGGGTGTGGCCTTTCCTAAGGTCAAATTTAGTAATTTGAATGTAGTGAACACAATTTGTTCTTAATACATGATTGGTTAGGTGCAACCTTTTCTGTTGGTATCCCTCTTATATAGCAGAGATTTGTGCTTCCCAGGTAACTTAAGCTACAAATAACAGAATTTTTGAACTTTTGTTCGGGAGGAATAATCCCGACTAAGCATCAGGCTCAATCCGGGATCATTAATCTCTAATGGAACCAGAAAGAAACCGAGTTTCCTCACTAACTTGATTTTGCTACCTACGCTCATGAAGAACCTGGAATAATGTAGATCGGTTCGTGTTCTGCTTCCAAAACATCAGTCATTTTTGTCCAATTGTGAACTGTAGACGACTCTCCAGTCGTTCCATTCCTTCTTACTGTACTTCTGTGTCAATGGTCAACCCAATGCGAACGGAAAGAAGAGGGTCAGCCAAACTGCAGTCCACTTGGTACGTTTGCTGAGTAGACCAACCAGTCATTTTAGAGAAGGGAAGGGAACTTCTCGCCGAAGGATGCGGGAGGCTACCACTTCTAAAATGAAAGCCGGCTTTGAACTGATGGGAAGGAATTCTAACAATCGTAGCGTAGACCAAGATGGTAACTCAATGAGACTATCCTGGTAGAGATGGTGGGTTTTAGCCCCTTTCTCTCCTCCTTAAGAGCCCTTAACGCATTCCATAACTGAATTGAGTTTTCCCGGAGTCAAAGTCCATGGGTGGGACAGCTTTCACTTTCAGTGCGCTGCTTTCTTTCAAAATCAAATTGTACCCATTGATTCCCACCTGGCTGGTACAGTCCCAAATCAACACACTTAAGAATTACCTGTGAGACTTCACAGTTAGATTTGACCATTTAGTGTTAAACCAACTCTAAAGGGTGGAGTCAGTTGCCTATTCGTTTTAGGGTACAGACGGTACAACACAAAAAAGGAACGAAATCCTTTAAGGGGTGAGCTAGGCCATACAACACACATGTTGACCGCTCCTCAATTCTGACTTTTGATGGGAACAAGGAACAGTTGTGGCAATCACATCAAGGTCTTCCGTCGGATAGGGGCAGTCATTTTTCTCTAATGCGCTTTACTAGTATATATCAGCTTGATTTTGTTCAATCTGGTTATAGTATTAACTAAAATTTGATGGCTTTGACCATTATCTTTTTTTTATGTTCTCTCACTATATCCTCATGTGCTCTCTGTTTTCCAGTTCTTTCTCCTTCATGCAAACCATTCTTTCTGGATTACTAGCTCCATGTCATTTTAGAAGTTTGAGTAAATTACCAGGAAGTCCCTCTCGCTTTATAGACAGTTTGACAATTTATTTGATAGACAGTTTTACAAATTCCCACTGTAACTTTTTCCGGCCTTGAATTTGCTGATATCAGTGAAAAAAGGTGGTGATGATTTCATTTTGTCCTTGGTTCAAATCTAACCGTATAAGTTAAATTTTGCATGACAAAAATACCCCCCCCCCCCGAGCGTATTGGTAATTTGATAATAATACACGGGGTGTTTATGTAAGAAATCTAACTAAATTGAAATTATTTTCCTTTTCAAGTTTTTACTTTTAATTTTAGCTTATTAATTAGTGAGTGCATCTGTTCAATTTTTTTTTCTTCATTTTATTAGCGACCGCATCTGTTCAAATTTCATCATCTTTGTCATTATCTTTTTTCCTCCTGTCTTCCTCCTTTTTTTCACCCAAAACCCTAACCACCACCCTCGTCCCCACTCCCATAGTCGAACTGCTCCGTGCCACTGCTCACCCAACCCTCCTCTACCCTCTCCCATATATTGCGCATATCTCCCACATCCTGCCAACACCGCCTACCGCATCTCCACCCCAATCCACGCCTCTCCGTCGCCCCTGTCTCCATGGCCTTTGGCCACTCATCCAGATTCCCTTTCCCCCAACTCGTCAACGCCCTCCTGCCCCGGTCCCCGCCCCCGCGTCATGACTTCAGATACACAAGTGGGATTGGTAACAATGAACAGAGAGTGAAAAGCCACTGTTTTAATTATTGATATTGCTGTGGTACATAGGGATTTATAGATCCCATCTAGGATAGACAAAAGGAAAATGATCTTCCTAAAAAGGAGAAAATAAATCTGATCCCTAGAAAAACTCTAACAGATCATATCTACAATATCTATCCAAAAATAATACATATTTCTATAAATCATACAAATCTTCAAACACTCCCCCTTAAGCTAGCATGAAGATACCACTCATGGCTAGCTTGCTAACAAAATTTTCAAATTGTGTCTTGGGAAGTCCTTTGGTGAAGATCTCCGCAATTTGGCTCGTGGTTGGTATGTAAGCCATGCATATCACACCACTGTCCAAATTCTCTTTAATGAAATGTTTATCCACTTCCACATGTTTTGTTCTATCATGCAAGACCGGATTGTGAGCAATCGAAATCGCTGCCTTGTTATCACAATAGACCTTGATAGGTGGTGAAGTAAGAACCTTCAACTCCTCCAAAAATCTTTTGATCTAGAGAACTTCACAAAATCCATGTGCGACTGAACGAAACTCGGCTTCAGTACTACTCCTTGGCATCACACTCTGTTATTTGCTTCTCCAAGTAACTAAATTTCCTCCAACAAAAGTGCAGTAACCCGAGGTTGATCTTCTGTCACTTATTCTACCTTGCCCAATCCGCATCAGTGTAAGCTTCAATCTGAAGATGATTCTTGTTTCTAAATAGAAATCCCTTTCCCGGACTCCCTTTGAGGTGCCTCAAGATTCTGAATACAGCTTCAAAGTGTGTAGACCCAAGTGAATGCATAAACTAACTAACAACACGTGCAGTGAAAGCTATGTCCGGTCGTGTATGAGCTAAATAAATTAGCATTCCAACTAATCTTTGATATTGTTCTCGATCTACGATTTCATCAATGGCTGCTGCTTCCAACTTCAAATTTGGTTCGATTGGAGTTTCTGCATCTCCGATGCCATAACATTATTTGATCGTAGACAGAGATTGAACTAGTACTACCTAATCCCTGAGCTTTTTTATTCCCGAAAGCAGTTTCATCAAAGTAGTACAACCCATTTATTTCTCTAGCAGTTCCAATAGTCTTCCCCGATTTCTGGTTCTGAAAAACACAATGAGAAGGAAGAAAAAGAATTGAACAGTTAGAATCTTTTGATAATTGACAGAGAGAAGATTGCCGGAACATGTAAAACTGATGTTAGGGTGATTTTTTCAGAAATCTTAACATGTCCTTTGCCTGCAATTGGTGAGAAACTACCATCAGTAATTCTAACTTTTTCGGCACCAGAACAAGGAAAATATGTGTTAAACAAATGGGAACTACTTGTCATGTGATCTGAAGCCCCTGAATCAATGATCTAAGGGGCGGTTTTTGAAAGAATGGAGAGTGCAAAAGAATTTCTACCTGATTGTGCCAAAGTCCCGACAGGAACAGTAGGTGATGAATAGGATTTTAGCAGCTTAAGAAGATGATCTAATTGCTCCGTAATGGAGGGTGAAGATTCTGTTTCATTAGCAACAGGTATGCTTTATTCACCATACCTATTTCCCTTACTATTATTAGGTGGCCTACCATGCAACTTGAATTAATTCTCCCTGGAATGGCGCGGTTTTCCACAGTAGTCACAGCGCAGATTATTTCTGTCTCCTCCACGCTGATTCTGGGGCATTTTGCGACTGACCTGGGCCTCGGTAATTGCTAGGGCTGATCCTTCTATAGCTCCGATTGTATTAGAAGCCTTTTTCATAGCATCACATTCTCGCAAGTTTCCTCTCTGCGTACTTCAGCAAATACCTCTCCAATTGGTGGCAACGGATTTTTTCCACTAATTCGACCTCGCACGTCGTCGAATTCAATATCCAAGCCTGCAAAAAACTTGAAAACCCCACTGACATCAAACGTTGATTTCCACTCGTAGTTATTGAATAAGTCCATATCCTACCAAATCCTTTTTAAAGAAGTAAAGTACTTTGTAACAGAATCCATACCTTGGTGAATTTCTCCAAGTCATCAACTCGTACACTTGGGATTGGTTTCCAAGGTCAGAATACATTTGTGAAACATTCTCCCAAAGTTCCTTCGCAGTAGAGTAGCACATATAATTTGCACCAATCTCTTCTACCATGGAATTGACCAACCATGTCATTACCATTGAGTTTTCAGCATCCCAAATAGCATAGGCGGGGTCCTCAAATCTTGCCTCTTCCTCTGATGTACATTCTGACTGATTGTGACCACTGGAGGAAATTATCGCCATTTAACCGGATTGTGGTTATCTGAATAGGGTGACTTTCAGAAGGATTCCGAGCAGGCTGAACAACATGACTTTCAGAGGTATTTCGGGCAATTTGAGGCTCGGTTTGAGAAGCTTGAGGGTGAGAAGACTCAGACATAGAAGTTAAAAAAAGAGCAGATTCAAACCCTAGGATTTTTGTTCGCTGGCTCTGATGCCAAATGAACAGAGAGTCAAAAGACTCTTTTTTAATTATTGATATTGCTGTGGTACATGAGGATTTATAGATCCCATCTAGGATACGCAAAAGGAAAATAATCTTCCTAATAAGGAGAAAATAAATCTGATCCCTAGAAAAACTCTTAACAGATCATATCTACAATATTTATCCAAGAATAATATATATTTCTATAAATCATACAAATCTTCCAACAGTAACAGCTCTTAACTTCTCTGGGGAATTGGAAAAGTGTCATAATCTGATGTTTGCTTTTCTTTTCTATCATTTCTCACTCAATATATGTAATAAATTTTTGGAGCGGTACTTTCCATGATCTACTTGCTATCATGCCCTGGTTAACAAGCCAATTGGCGCGGGAAGGGCCTTCAAACCCATCCTGAATTGGATTATGAACTAATCGCGTAAAATGATATTTAATTGTTACTCTTGAGTTGGCCTGTCAATGAGGATTAGGTTTCTCAATAAGCTGAGCAGGCATTATTGAACCAAGCCTGGGGCTCGATGCTAACGTTAGGGCTTAAAATTTAGTCTCAAGTTGTGAGCATAAGTAGCTCAACTTGAATTGGGTCATACAATATTATATACAAATCATATAAATATACTAAAAAGAAATATTATTATGTAAGATTTAAGAGTACACAACTATTAGTTTGCCATGCATAACTCTCAGCTCTCGTAATTTTAGCTGCAAATGATTCTGATATCATTTGTCAGTTCCCGACGATGAGCCCATTGGACATGGGAAAAGTCTCCAAACCCACTTAGGTGCAACTTACAATTGGGCAGCCAACTATACCTAATGGATTCTTTGCCTTCCTAATTGCTTGCTTCATTTTTGGCTGATGGGTGAGGCATCCCACTTATTCGCTTTGAAGCAAGTATAACAGTTTGCAAATCCATGAGGTAACTTTATTGTCCTGCTTTTATTAATTTCTCTTAATTTACTTGTTTATTAAATCATTAACTCATTAATCAAAATCCAGTGAAGAAACAGCCAGTGAGCACTTGTGTTATCTGCCAAATATAGGGGTATCTTCAAAATACGTAAAAAGAGGAGCTATTTTGAACTATCAAGCTACTGTGTATGTATGTACATGTGTATCATTTAGAGTGATGGCATTTGCTGTTTATCAGAATAAAAGCTAAATGTACCGAACACCAAACTGTTTTAATTTTTTTCTTTTCTTTCCTAAATTTTAGTCCGACCGAATGATCAGCGGCTGCCATTCTGATTAGTCCATAATATTAGTATATCAGTTGGAAAGCTTGTGAAAGATTCTTGAGGAGTTTCAATAACACCTAATTCATGAGTTGTGTAAGGGTGGGCGTTCGGTTCGGTTTGTCGGGTTCGGGTTTGGAAATTGTGCTACCCGAAACCGAACCGAATTAATCGGTTTAATCGGGTTCGGGTTAATCGTGGTCCGAATTAAGGGTTTTCACTAGGGTTGTTGAGTGTTGACTTACTATTTTGATTAATTTTTTTAAAAAAAATCAGAATTCGGGTTGTTCGGGGCCCGAATTACCCGAACAAAATTAAAACCCAAACCCGAACTGAATTATGGAGTTCGGGTTCGGTATAAACCCGAACACGATTTTTACCCGAATAAGCCGAACCCGATCGGGTCGGTTCGGGGTCCGAACAACCTGAACCGAACGCCCACCCCTAGTTGTGGTGGGATCTAGACATAGCTAAAAGGAGAAAGATCAAGGAATGTGATAAGTTCAAGTCTTGCACTGTGATTGGATCTTAAGTTTGGGAATAAAGCGTCTCTAGGTTGACATTCTAAGTCCAGTTTCCCCTCATCTTTGATACCAGCCAATCTCGATTCCCAGTGTTTGAAGGACACCCACATCGCAATTGGCTTCACATCTGCAGCTATATGTGGGGAAAAGGATAAGATAAAGGAAAAGTATCAGAAACTAATGCACAAACAACAGTCATTCATTTTCCTTTGTGATTTCCTCATCAAACTCAAGGAGCATGCATAGCCTTCTAGCTTTGGTTTCTGTTTTAGTGGTTGCCTGGAGTTTCAGGCAACGTTATGGACTTTGTCTGATGCCGAATTTAAATGATATTTGCCGTCAATTTTTTTTCACTTTGTAGGAGATATATTGCAATGGTGGGGATGTGCCGGATTGTTGGGTACAGGAATCGGCTTATCATGCTGCTACTTCTACTTGCACAAAATTTGATGAACATTATTCTTTCCCATTTCGAAGATAGGTATATGATTTCTGTATATTGCTTCTCTATTGTTGCAAATAACTTCTGTTTAACTGATGCGACTCTGCTGTTCATATGCAAGTGATTGCAGTCACTTCCCGAAAGTAATTGGATATGGCACCCCACTTGATGCCAAAGAGGAGTTGCATTTGCTTTGTGGAAAATTACTTTCTGTTCTTGAAAGACTTGAGTTGTTGAGCGAGGTATGCTGCCTAACGGCATTTGATATTTGTCTTGGGGAATTCTTTTGATTCCTTAGGTTATTATTTGGTTCTTGGATTTTACGAGGAAAAGGAAATGGAAAATGTTATTCTCGCTTCAACTAATGGTACTTAGTGCCTTAATTTTTTGTCATTCTCATCTTTTTCTTTCCCCTTCTAAAATCCAAGAACCATACAGAGTTCTATTTTTTTTAATTTTTTTCTCCCCTCTTATTGTGTTGGGTTGATTGCACCACCATGATTGTTTTTTTGACTTAATTTGTTAATATTGGAATTAATTACAGGACAAAACAGGGCACAGCCTCAAAGTTTTTGGTAGAATAACACGCTCTCTAAAAGAAATGTCATTTCAGAAGCTATCTACCAATTGACACTCTTTTATACCTAATCTTTTCTGTATCAAGCATTTATTTATAGAATCTTTAGTCCCTGATTACGACTCTTTGGTATGTAAGTTAGTATATTAATCAAAATTGAAGTCTGAATCTTTGTAATGAAATTGAAGCCTGAAGTTGTACAGTTTGACTATTGTAATCCGTGTAATTCAATGTAAGTTGGTTCGTCTTGGATGGTTTACCAATTGAGTCTAATACTTGGTTAGGGTAATTATACCCCTTGAAATCTCAAGAGAACTCTCGTTCTACGTACTGCTGTTTACTTCTTTCCGTCACATGAAGGTGGAAATGCCAACTTAAACAGGTTAACAATTATGGATTTTCTATTTCACTTCAAAAGAAAATAAAAAAAATATTGATTTTCTATATCTATTGTTTCGCTTCTCTTCATCAGAAAAGCAATATTTATTTCTATGACAACTGAAACAATCTCTATAGATATCATGGTATGAATTAATAGGTTAAATAAATTGATGCTTAATAGATCTAGGTAATAGTGTCGTATTAATAGTTCAATTTGCTTTAAATACGTGTTGTTTTACATCGAAAAAATGAATACATCATTTAATTATTCATACTTTCTGTGGCCCAAGCATATATTTTTCATCTGGTCGATTCTTTTAGGGAAAATTGGCAAAAACATCTCCAATTCCTAATAAAATTCACCGTTCAGTCCCTAGGTATGTTTTTGTTACGATTATACCATCAGATGCCATAAAGGATAGAATGATAAGGTATCTATCTTGTAATTTACTTATTTCGATTTTATTAATAAAGACATTATTAAGTTTTCACTTAAATTTTATCTGCATCTATAAGTAGTGTAAAACGTTTTGTCCGTCTTTTCAGTTCAATCCCTCTACTTCCCATGGGATAGGAAGAGTGGCACTAGAGAGATCGATTTTGATTACTAAAAACAAGTTCGCAAGTAAAATAAAGTCTTGAATGGACAAATAAAGACTTACAATACTTGTACAATCTTATCTCTGACATGGGAGTGCCAGTCTAGTACCATGGGATGGTAAGAGCTTAAGCTCGTAGGCACATCAGTGGAACTGATATACTCGAACACGACTCGCATCGGTTTTGTCACATGGGTTTTCATTCTGTGACTGTCAATGAAAGAACTGATTATGCGTAACAGGTGTAAGTGAACCTTTGACCTGAAACATCATGCTGAAGACGCATTTATGACTTCAAGTATTTCATTAGAGTAGTTAGACCCAATTCACCCGTTGGTGGGGTCGACTTCGAAATGCTGCTTGATGGACAAATGGTAGTCTTAGTTGATATCTAAATGAGATTTGTTCCCTCATAAGTGAGTGAGAAAGTACCCTATGTGATTATAGATAAATAGATATCAAAATCTTTGGCTAAAGCAAAATGAGACGATTGTGCTAGGCACTAAATCGATCTCAATGATCTCGTATTATTATAATTAATACATATGGTCAAGTCCAGTGAGTTTGATATAGCCATGACTCTCACTTGACTGGGGTACACGAACAAAGGGTTTATACTGATACAGTATTTATGATTAGAAGGTTGCGGAATGATCCAATCATTCGTTTTCGTTTGGGCTACGAAGTGGGCCACGCAACTGGATAGGTGTTATACACTTCCTTTGGTTTTCTCTCATTGCCAAACGAAACGAACCTAAAGAGTCGCGATAAAGGATTGATAAAGAAAAATGAAAAAGGAGTTTCTATTTTTCTTCTAGGAGTTTTAATTTATTGGATAAATTAAATAATTAATTATTCATTAGATGAAATAATTAATTATAAGGGTAAGGTTAATTATTAATTAATTTCCTATGGAAATATATTAATGAATTAATTTATCTAATTAATTTGATTATTTATTTAATTTATTTATTTATTAGATATAATAAATTATTAATTGAATAAGAAATTAATTGAAACAAAACAAATCCCGGGGCTTGAAGAAGCGTCTAAGAGGACGCCTATTAGGCCTTGATGGGCGTCCAAAGTGATGCCCAATCTACTAGGGCTCTTTTGTTTTGACTTGTTCAATAAGTCATGAGGTATATAAGGACTTTTTGACTTAGAACAAGTGGATGTCTTTCATAACTGTCCTAGAAAGAAAGAAGAGAAATACTCCTGCCTTCTCTAGCCGTCACCCCCCTTAGAGATTAGTGGGAATTTTTCGTCTATCGATCCGTGCGTGACAATTTAGAGACGACGTATTTTCGTTGTTCGGATCAAGTTCAAGATTTGAAGATTACAAAAGGATTGAAGATATCAAAGCTTCAAATTTTCGACTTTTGGAGGAGGAAGAAAATTCTGCAACCACTTCGCTTCAACGGGTAAGTGATTATTCGTTAAGAGAATTATCAAGTTGAATATGCGATCATTGAAATCAAAGTTTGAGTTTGTAAATTAAATTTCTGAAATCCTTCCGCTGCGTTTATATGATTTTTCGCGAAACCCAACAGTGGTATCAGAGTCAATATCTGATTCGCATATTTAATTGTGTTTATGTGATTTATGATATGCATAATATGTGTTTTTGATGTTAGGTATATGCCCTAGATGCCAATGAGGACAAATAGTTAGATTAGGGTATCTTATTATGTTGTACCAACTATTAAGAAGAAATTATTAAAGGCATTTATATTTTGTTCATATAAATCTTTACAGCAACTAAATAAGTATTGAACATATAGTCCATGTGAATAAAGGTTTGACTCTTTGCCCTTTATGGAATAAAGACGTGGCATGGGAAGAGTCTTACACCTTATCACTTAAAAGGGTTTGCAAGTCAAAGAATCTTGATTGGGCATTAAGATTCGACTTGTATGACACATGCTCTGTCGATGAGTGACAGTCGAACACTATAGGGATAGTGGGAGCAGGTATCATAGATATGTCAATGGATTGACATATTCGAACATGGCTCGTAGTAATCCGATCACATGGGTATTTACTCAGTGACTGTCAATGATTGGATTACTGATCATAATAGTATGCGTGAGCCTTAGAACTGAGGGTTCATGATCAATGTGCTTGTATTCTCGGATCTGTTACCAGAGTAGTCAGGCCCATATCACTTGTCGGTAGGGTCGACCTCGAAGTGCGATATCAATGAGGCAAGTAGCAGTTGATCAGTGATTGCCAAGATGGGATTCACTGTCTCGATAGTAAATGAGAAAGTATCCTGTGCGATTATAGGCTAATGAAATTATAAGTCTTTGGCCAAAGCATAAACAACTAACTCATTTGGGACATTGAGGGTAGTTTAGTAATTTCATTATGCTATAATCTAATGCACAGTATCAAGTTTAATGAGCTTGACATTTTCCATGACTCTCACTTGATAGGGATACGTCAGTGAAGGGCTTATACTCATACGGTATTTATGGTCAAGAGGTTCGTAAAATGATTCATTCATTTCGTACTCAATTGGGTTACGATGTGAGTCCACGGGACTGGCTAGGTGACACTCACATCCTTAGGTAATTCCTCCCTTTGTCAATTGAGACGAACCTAAAGAGTCGCGCTATAAGAAACGAGCGGAATGTATCTTTTTGTGTAAATCTTTTAGAAAGAATTAAATGGACTGATTGATTTAATTAGATTAAATCAATTTATTAAATAATTAATTTAATTATTTAATTATTTAATTATTTAATTAGTATATTAATTAATTGGAATTAATTAATAGTGTATATTATATTTAAATTGGATTTAAATTTAAATATATGCAGATGGGCTAGAAATTAGACAAGTCAATTAAAAGCCCACCCAGTCCAAAGAAAGCCCTAAGGGGGTGGCCACTCTAGGGTTTTTGGAATAACCTCCAACTTGTTCCACAAGCTAGTTGAGTTTAAATAGGACTCCTATAGTGGAACAAACCCTAAGTGACAAGATAACATTACACAACACAAAAGGAAAAGAACTCTCTCCACTCTCTCTTCTCTAGTCGTCCATCATTGTCAAAAAGGAGGAGTTTTGGGATTTTTGGAAGGCTCGTTTCACGTGAAGGTTTAGAGACAGGAGCCCTTGGAGGATTGCTGTTCTGTAGAATCAATAAACGAATCAAAAGGGTATGTTTATTTATTCTAAATTTCGCGAAACCCATGAAAAAATCATCAGATCTATTTTTGTGATCTACCGGTAGGAATTCTCGAATCTTCCCCTGCAATTCTTTGTTTTTACAGTACGGGATTCCCAACATTTGAAGCATGTGATTATGTGTTAATTAAATCCGCATTTTTATGGTTTTAAGCATGGGTTTTGATTTTTTATGTTTATTGTAAATCTGGGAATTTTTGTTATGCATGAAAAATCAAGAGAGGAAAAACGGGGCTCTGCAGATTGCATGCAGTAGCTGCGCGCGTGCCGCACTCACACGGCCAGGCGGCCTGAAGGGTCGTATGTTAAAGAGTTAGGTGCCCGGCGCGCCATTTGTAGGGCGTAGTAGCCGATTCTTTAAACAAACTTATATTGTATCTTGTCAAGTTATTTAATAAAAGGCATGTTCTTCTTTATCTTATCAATGAAATTAGATAAAGTCTCCTAGATCACTCTTAAACTATGAGATGTGTTTGGTATCGGGGATGCCAATCATGGAATACGTCTCTAAAGTTGTGGTCTTAAAGATGTTCCAAGTCATAGAATCATTGAGATAGGGATATCTGATAAGAGGTGTTTTTACGTGTTTTTAAGACCGTAATTCTTATGATTTGGATTCACTTATTGCTTATATCATGTCACATTTGCATTTAATAGGTGTGTTAAGTGAATACAGGTAATAAATGAGAATACATGAAGAAAAGGGAAGAAAAACGATGTACAAAACAAGTTCAAGCATGTTTTTCAACACTTAGCCGGTTTATGCATCTCCTACCACATTCGAGCGATAATTCCGTACATTTAGAGACCGACTTAGACAAAGTTCCCTTCTACAAAGTTTTATATGTATGTCTTAGCTTCAAATGGGAACTTGAAACATCCAAATCGGAGGTCTATAGAGATAATTGTGAAGGAAATACGATTGCTGCGCCGAACAGAGAAGTACATGTGCCAGGATACGCCCCAACGCCCTCCTAGTCATGCCTAGGCATGGATAGTCCGAATGTTACTCCTTTTCAGCCTAAATTCCAGCATTATATGATGGTTAAGAATCACTTTTGGCCATAATTCAGCACATGTGTTGAGGGGTTGTCATAAGTGTGTTTCTTGGTAGATTTACTTTATGGGTGCCAAATCAGAAACAACCTCCATATTGAAACGTAATTTAGGTATACTTAGCGACTAAATTGGACAAAAGCTGGTTGGAATCTTAAAAGCCAAACTTTAAGCATCACCTTAGGTGGAATTCTCATTGGGGAACTTTAATGGGACTTCTTAATGCATACTTTAGTGGAATTTTGGCTATAAAAGGAGGGGGAACCCATACTCTTCATCATTCACTATCAATTTCAGATTCTTGGAGGAGAGGGGGGCAGCCCCTAATCTGATTTCTCCACCATTCATCACCATTCTTCATCACTCTTGGAGGGGAAAACTAGAGGAAGGAAAAGAGCTTGGGGATTGAAGGCTCAAATTCAAGATCCATCATCATTCACCATTTAGGGAGTTTTTAAGAGCTTTTCATTTCATTTATGTCTATGAATATTCCTCTTATGTCTTTTATGTTTTCAATTATGAACTAAATTCGTAAGACTAGGGCCATGTAAGGCCAAATTGTGATATATGCTTACAATAGATGATTGTTGAGGTTGTTCTTATATTGTTATGTGATGTGAATTGTGTTTTTGTCTATCTTGCATATACTTGATCACTATATGTTAGAATCTTATGCCTAGGTTAATATTTCGGGAGAAAATTGACTTAGGGTGCAAGAAATTCACATCATGACCCGCAACTAATGAGGAATTGCCCTAGACATAGGTAAAGATTCCCGGGTGAAGTCGTTCGATTCAAATCGAGTGAACTCTAGTACATTAATGCATGTTTAGTGGTTAGATTTTCGGATAGGGATATTTGGGAAATCACGATCTAAGTATAAGAGTTTATACGCGAGACATCGGTTATCCTCTACCTTAGGAGTTTTCACCATAACAATATAAGTGTAATCCTTCAACAAGAACCTTTATAAGTATATTTGATCAATTTGAACCTAGCATGTGCCTTAGTCTCCCTTTATAATTGGTTTTAAATCACTTGCTCATCTTTGTTCTTGATCTTTACAAATTTTATTTGAATTTATTCTTACTTTGTTTATTCACTTCATTACAAATCTTAAACTAGAATTCAAGTCCTTGTGGTTCGACAATCCGGACTTACCGTCCATTTATTACTACACACGACTAGTGCACTTGCTATCATAGCACGTTAGCTTTTAGCGTGTCAATATCAATGACTTGTAAAGACTTGCACGTACAATGCACACTCTTGGAGAGTGTATCCTATTCCATGGATACTGGTACGATGTACATCAGTGCATGTACATGGGTTCTCGTTGAGATCGAGTAAACTGAACAACCCCGCCGAGATTCCATATTAGAGTCAATGTCGAATTTGGAATCTCCACGGTTACATAGGCGTAAAGATTGGGTCCTCATGACTTGAGGCACCATTGGTCGTCTCGTGCATCGCCCACTGTACTTAGATTTGTCACACGATTCCAGGCGAGTTATAAAGTGGGGCATATTGGGTCCAGTCTGGTTATATACGGAGGCGCGTGAATGCCAAGAGAAAATCCGTCACTGATCATTAGCATCAACGCATATCCTATGTACTTCAGAGTATATTGACCATGGGAACCTCCGGCCGGAGTCGTATCAATAAGGAGGCGCAGTGTTTCCTCGGTTGATTGATAAATTGGTCAATGTCACTTAGATCGATATACATAGAATCGAGTTACTAGGATTCCGACTGACATCCAAGTCCAAGATTCGATCAGGATATTTGATGGAAGGATTTTACTTATGCGAAAATAGTAATGCGGAAAGGTCACCTAATAATCGTTCATGGCTAGGTCTTCTTGGCGCATGGCTAGTACTAACCTTGATTTGTAGGAGCCATGAATTAATCGGTAATTAATTCTTGGTCGGATTAAAATACTTGGAGCAATTAAATCTAGCAATGAAAATTGAAAAGGCACAACGGAGTTGTGTTCCTACTACTAGTACATGAACGAACCTACAATGGGGTTACACACTTACTCAAGAAAGTTCAATTGCTATGTGAATATTAATCTGGTTTAGGATTAAAGTGAAATTGATTAATGAGATTAATTGATTAAGTGGAAGACATTTTAATTAGTAGGCTTGGGAAAATAATTGTTCTATTAATTAATCTTGGAGATTAATCATTAACGGAAATTATTATTATCCGAGAATTTATTTAAGCTACTAATTGATCAAGAGGATCATTTAATTAATAAGTCTTGGAAGACTTGGGAGCCATTTTAGTTAAGTTGGACTTAATTAAATGAAGTCACAAGATTCAAATTCAATGCTAGTCAAAGTTGATAGTGATATTGTTGGAAAGAAGAAGAAAATGGAAACTACTTTTCTTACACATGGGGTGGTAGATGGAAGTTGCCAAAATGAGGAGAAGCAAGTCTTCTCCTCTCTCTATCTCTTTATGGCCGAATTTGAGGCTTATATTAGAGTGGTTTTTTGCTCTTCTTTCATTCTTGATGAAAACTTAAAGGAAAGAAAGCTTTGAGCTTAGTACTTCCTCTCTAGAATTTTCTTCTAGCTTCACTTGTGCTTCTTGAAGACTTTCTTCCATAGAACTTCTTCTCGAAGATTAGTTGTAGAAGATTATTTTCCATAGGTATTTCTTCTAGTAACTCTTCTTGTCTTCCACCTTTCACTACATAGACTCCATTTCCTTAAAGCATATATCTAGTCAATCTTTTGCTCAAGGTATGAACTTAGATTATGGGTCGAGCCTTAGATTATTCTATTGGGTTGTAATTATTATTGGCCGCTATTTCGATTTGGTTGTATATTTTATTTTCGCACATTTTTTTTCATTATATTGTAATTGAAGATGGAGACGAAGATGATGAACCATTATTGAAGATTATGTACGCCGTTGGAAGCTTATGTAATAGATAGGGCCTATTTTAATTTAGTACCCTAGATTGCCTTAGATTCACCGGTGGCTCGGGTGGATCGCTTAGGGACCCACAATCATCCGTATTTGTTTACCTCTTTGTGGATGTCTTATATTATGTTTTTCTTATATGCTACTTGGATTGCATGATCACATAATTAAAGATAATCCTAATCTTGATGAAACCTTGCATGTTGAAACCCCTCGCTTGATTTGTTTCAAGTAAATCCAAGAAATATTAAGTTTATGTGGAAATTGAACGAGGTTCTATTTTCCACGCCTTCCATCATATGTGGTGGCATGTGAAATGCCATGAAGCTTGGCCCGTCGTCCATGAGTCGTGGGGTGGCATCAAGTGGATTAGGCTGTGACCACCGCTAAGCATAGAGATGCTCGTGGGATCAATTTGTCTGGGTGTCGTCCATGAGTCGTGGGGCACACTAGTCCGATCGATTGACCATTAATATTTGATGGGCTTGACTTAACGTGTACTACCATATGGGCTCGTGTTCTTGGGGTATATGGAAAAGATGAGACAAACTATCTTGAGAACTATATGTGGATATAGAAGGCCGGTAAGCCCGCCATACGGATTTATCATATAGGCTCGTGTTCTCGGGGCATATGAAGAGTAGCTTATGGATCTCGAGCCCACCGAGGAGACCCGCATATCTCCTCGAATATCCATATGAAAGGGTTATGGAATTCGATAAAATAGTGGGAGACACGTATGATTAAAAATCAAATTATATGTGGACAAGATTACATATTGAATGCTAATTGTTTTGCCTTGCTATTTATTTTGTAGTTAACAAAATGGCCAAAAATCCACTTTCAACAATCCTAGATTCCAATAGACTTGTCGGTCCTAACTACGCCGATTGGTACCGGAACCTTAAGATTGTGCTTCAAAGTGAGTGGAAGGATAGCATATTGGATGCGCCTTTGCCTCGCGTCACTTGCACAAGCACTGATGATGAACGTGCCGCTTTTGATAATTGGACCGATGATAATATCCAAGTGAGATGTATCATGATGGCTTCAATGACTAATGAGCTTCAAATGCAATTTGAGCACGTGACCATCTCTAAGGATATTATCAAGAGTCTCGAGGAGCTATATGGCACTCGAACTAGGAGGGAGAGATTCGCAATCTCTAAAGAGCTATTCTGCGCTCGCTTGCACGAGGGATCATCGGTCGATGATCATGTTTTACGTATGATCAGTCTTATTAATAAGTTTTCTGATCTTGGCGTAAAACTTGAGACCGAGCTTTCCATTGACCTCGTGCTTTAGTCCCTTCCAAAGTCGTTTGACCAGTTTGTCATCAACTACAACATGAATCAACTTGAGGCTTCATTACCCGAGTTGTTGAACATGTTGAAGAGTGCAGATGCCACCATCAAGAAAAATAAGCCGGTACTGCTTGTTGGTTCCTCATCCCATTCCAAGGGCCATAAGGCCAATAAGGACAAGGGGAAGAACAACAACAAGAAGAAAAAGCAGTTGAAAGGCAAAGGTGGTGTGAAAAAGGCTAAGAGTACCGATCAGGGTGCGTGCTTCAATTGTGGTAAAAAGGGACATTGGAAGCATAACTGCACTGAAGCAGTGAATGGTATGTTTCATGTTGAAGCTAAATTATCAGCTAATGTTGCTTCTTGGGTGTTGGACACCAGATGTGGAGTTCACCTTTGCAATGATTTTTAGGTGATGGCGAGAAGCAAGTAGACAAGTAGAGGGGAGATGACCTTGCGGTTTGGGAATGGAGCACGGGTTGCTGCCACGGCCGTAGGAACTATCTACTTATCTTTTCCCAACAAAAATCGTGTTATTTTGAACAATGTAATTTACATTCGACAATTAATTAAGAACATCATTTATGTACCCTTGTTGGACAAGGAAGGCTATAGTTTTGTTATAAAAAATGGAGCTTGCTCAATGTTTTATGGTTCTTCTTTAATATTGGAATCAAAGTTGTCTCATGGCTCATACACGGTTCTCCCCGATACTCCAATCTTATTATCTCAACATGAGGAACATACTAGTAAGAGAAAGTTGGATAATCAAAATGATACATGTGGCATGCTAGACTAGGCCATATCTCTAAGGATAGGATTCATAAGATGGCGAATAAGCTTGACCTTCGGGAAATGCTAGATATGCCAACTTGTGAATCTTGTCTAAAGGGTAAGATGACCAAGTCACCATTTGCCGGTCAAATGGAGCGAGCTACTAACCTTTTGGACTTGGTCCATATGGATGTATGTGGTCCACTTAATGTAAGAACTAAAGGGAGCCATTCTTATTTCATAACCTTCACTGACGACTTTTCGAGGTATGGTTACGTGTATCTTATGAGATACAAGTCTGAAGCCTTTGAGAGGTTCAAGGAGTTTAGACATGAAGTAGAGAAGCAAATGGGATGAAGTATCAAAGCTCTTCGATCGGATTAATGGGGAGAATACTTATGGTGGTCCCAAGTGGCATACGAAAGGGTCTAGAAGGGGGGGGGGGGGGGGGGGGGGTTGAATAGACCCTGAAGTCTTTTTCGACTTCAAAAATTTCGTATCACTTTTAAAGATTTGAACGCTTAGAAGCTGAGCGCTTGGGTCAGGCACTTCAGTAGAGATAACTTAGACTTAGTGATTTTAGCAATTTACCAAAGTAGGGTATTGCCTAGATCGCTTAATCAGGGTTAGCACAGCGGAAATGATTTTTAACGTTCGATTGGTTAATTAATCGCTTTGCAATTAGCTTGTCTTTTTCAAAGAATATAATATAATGTAAATCAAGACAATAATTAAAGTAAATGACACAAGAAATTGTAAGGTTCACTGGGTGATGTAATCCCAGCTACATCCTTCTTCTCCTTTTTCACTTGGAGGAATTTACTAGGATGATTTTCGAAGAATCACACAGAATCTTCTACAAGATAGTAAAGGATGAAAAAGATCTCGGGCTCCTTGATCACAAATATTTCAGCACCAATGAAGATCGTCTTCTATAAGCTTCTCTCACTCAGAAATACTGCCTGTAAGGGGTTTTCAACTTCTTTCTCACTCAGATGAAAGGTTGAAGATTTGTCACAAGGTTTTGTTTGTTTTTGGGAAGATCAAACAATTTGGAATATCTCAGTAGGAATTTAGGTTTCTTCTTTGGAAGAGGTTTGAGATATTTATGACTGTCTGGAATGTAGATAAAAAGCTTGAAGGAATTTTAACTATGGAGTTTCTAAGCTTTTTCTTGTGCAGGTACATAAATTTCTCTTGTAATATTATGTACCACATTTTTAGGGTTTGCTGAAGGTAAGGTATTTATAGGAAATTCTTGGGATCTGTCCGTTGGATACATGTGGGAGCGTGCCTTTCACACAGCGCGTGATTTTACCTAAAACCTGACATTCCTGAAAATCTACTGGCAGCGATTGGATGGGAGCAGCTATAAACTCTGAAGTTCTGACAGTCTAGTCAAAAGGTGGCTTGTCCACAAGTCACAGTGGCTTATCACATTTAATGCTCTTATCAAGCATTTAATGCATTTGAATTTATTTTCCGTTGGAAATAAATGTCCGTTAAATGATTGCATTTAAGTCCTTCATGACTTGAGAATTTAGTTCAGGTGAATCTGACATCGGATCGCTAAAGTGATTTGAACACTTGATTCATAAATCCTGAAATAGTCCTTTAGCGCTTGACGGGCGCTAAGAACAAATCTTCATCTTCAGTTGACTTCAGACGCTGATCTTCAACTTCTTCTCTAATAGACTCACCTAGAATTTTATTAGCAATTCGGTATCTAATACTTAGTCTAAAATCTATAAAGATAGAAATTACAAGCCTAATAAAAAATTACATACTTTCAAACGCTTATACAAAGATCTATCAAAACAGAAACTTACATTGTTTTTTGGGATCTAACATAAAATCCTATCTTGTCATCATCAAAACATCTAACATGAAATTTCCTAACAATTTCCCCCTTTTTGATGATGTCAAGACTTTTAACTCTTATAACTCTTTTATAATTTTTAAGAGTTACTTAAAAGAAAAACCCAAATAAAATATAAGTTAGCGTTTGAAAAGTTAGTAAAGTTAGCTAATGTTAGATTAGCCTCAACAAGTTGTTTCAGCGATAAATCATTCATTTATATAGAAAGGTAATCATACATAATTTATACTGAAAGTAATATAATGAAAGCGACAACAGAAATATAAATATAAAAAGAAAGATTCATTCATTTTTTCTGTCGCTTTGCTCTTTCTTTGCCTTGGAGAACTTCTAGCGCTAAGTCCAACAGGAGACGATCAATGTCGATCATTGTCGTATGTTGAACTTCATCGTAATCATGCCTATGAAGTCTAGCGCTTTCATTAAGTTCTAAAAACCTTTTTGTCCATTCTCTTGGCGAAATTCCAAGCTTACGAATTAAATCGTGATAGATATCTTTTCTTGGATCTTTTGATGGTTTCCAATTGATAGGTCGTCTTAGCGGACCGGCAAAAGGTTGAAATCCCATACTTTCCAAGAAATCGACGTCCAATTCTGGAAGCGGATATTTTCCTAGATAATACCTTGGCTTTCTCTTTTTAGTTAACATCTTCTTGATGCTCACTAGTTCTTCAAACATTGATCGCCAATTTTTATTATCTGTCTTTGATATAGCTTTGGACGCTTGATGCTTTTCTGTATTTTCCCCCTTCTTGGCATCATCAAGAGAGGTTTTCAACTCAGCGACTTCTCTTCGCAAGAGTCAAACTTCGTCAACTAAGAGAGCAACTTGGTGAGCGATGCTCTGAGCAGCGGCATCGGTCGAAGTATGTCTTTCAGCATCAGCCGAAGCGCTCTGAGCTAAGTGACGGTTGAATTCGGATGAGAGTTCAGCGACAAGTGGTGATATGCTGTTCATGATTGTAATAGTGCTTTTATTGGAAGCGTTGGCAATATCGCGACTTCGCGTATCAGACATTATTCGGATTTGTCTATCAGCAGCCTCAAACATCTTGGAGCAGGAACCTTCAATGTTGGTAAGCGAGTTCCGTACTGCCTCTCTGAAATCTCTAGTGTCTGAATCACTCTCAGAATCTGAATCGGAAGAAGGACGCTCAGGAGACGGAATGAGTCCTTAAGAGCTAGAAACTGCAGCCTTGCCTTTTGATTTATCTCTGATAAATGGCTCTTCAGGCTTTTGAGCAATTTCAGCGTGCACTTCTTCAATCGCTTGATCCATTGAAGGATCTTAGATCACTAGAAGGGTCTGGCAAAGAAGCTCCGGGAATTTGAGCGTCATCCACAGTAGGAGATTCGACTGTTTCAACTATTTGGACGGAAGGAGAAGAATTTTCAATAGCAATGACTCAGAGTGGGTCGAGCGCTTCCATCACATGCCTTGGTCTTATCAGGATGCTTTGCGAAATAAAGAAGATAGCGTCTTCTTGTTCTTCAGTGCTTAGAGCAAGCTGCACGCCCTCCGGCAAATTAATTCCTGAAGTATAAGATTTGAAAAAGTCCAAAATAAATGGCATCAACGCTTGAGCTGCTTCTTGGTCCACTGGCCTGATCAGTGATATCATCTTGGCCACTTGAATGTTCTGTTGACAAAAGAGCACAAGGTGAAGATTGTATCCTCGGAAGTCGTTCAGCCCTGAATAGTGGTTGAAAGTGATGTCCAACGCTTGTGCATTTTCTATCACTGCTCTTCTATCTCTGTGGAGTTCAGCAAACTCAGCGTGCTCAGTTGAAACATCGACAAAAATTTGACTTTAGCCGGGAAGAAACCGCTGTTTGCTGGAGGAGGCTTCTTCGTTGAGGTCAGGAAAGACTCGTTGAACAAACGCTTGACGAGGATGCAAGATGTAGCGTCCACCTTGGCTGAATAAGGCTAGCTGTTGACGAATGTAGGTCTCAATGGGTTGTCTGTAACCCGGTAGAGCGCTAACATTTCCGGCAATATGCTGACGCTGTTGAAGCAAAAAGGTCGCAAGTCCTCGGCGTCTGTATTCAGTTTCAAATTCAAAGAGGAATGGATATCTCACGAGTTCGTCAAGAGTATAGAAGTGTAAAAGAAACTCTTCAGCCCATCTGGCTGTATCCATCATCCATCTTTTTCCAAGCTTATCCGCTTTCTTTTGTTCTTTTCGAGCGGCAAGGTATTTCTCGAAGCGTGTAGTTTCTTCATCGTAATCCTCAGCCCATAATCTGGTAAGATATTCTCGGGCTTCATCTTCTATCCATGAATTCACTGGATTGGGACGCTCAGCCACAAGCGGTCCTTTGCCTTTCCATAATTTAAGTGGAGTAGGAGAGTTGACGACTTTAGGGAGAGCCGAATATCCTATTTTGTTTAGATCTTCCTCATCAAGATTTTTATTCCAATTACCCATGTGGGGATTCTTGAAAACAATCTTGCTGGCTCAAAGAGGATAAAAAGACTCGTCTGAGCGACCGGTGAAATTAAATCGCTTTTCGTCAAATTTGGTTCTGTTGAACACTGGTCTTCGGATGTACTCTAAGCGAGATTGATGTTGTTCCAGGTTGTAGAGTCCTAAATCGGCAAACTGCTCAAAGAATTCAAACTTTTGAGAGTTGGAAAGATCAGGCCGATGGAGAGTGTTTGAAAACAGATTTCGAGCTCTGCAAGCGTCTGGGTGTCTCGTTCTCTAGCGGCATAATAAAATTCAATATTAGGAGTATATCCGCGAGGAAAGAAATCGATGACACGAGAAGGAGGTCCTGTTGGAGTAGGAACAAGAGCAATCGCTTCTGTTGGAATGGGGGCCACTTCTATTGACCTCTCAGGCTGCTCAGTCGCTTCACTGACTTGTGAAGTTTCAGCATCAGGAAGATCTTGAGCTACGTCCTTAGCGATATCCACAACAGTTGCCATATCAACATCTACTTCAATGGGAACCTCTGAAGGTGGAGGTGCATCAGCGTCTGGTGCAACTTGAGGTGCATCTCGAGCTGATACATAGAAGCGTTTGAGAAAAGCAAGCAAAATTTCTACTAAGTAGAAATTACAAAGAAAAGACTGAAATGCTTACCCTGAGGAATATCATCGACTGACGTAGTCGCTTGATCTGTTTCTATGTTAGGGACAGGTTCCTCCGGCTCCGGAACTTCTTCTTCTGATTCTAAATCGAGAAAAGAAGTTATAGGATCAGCACGAATGGGAATATGCAAATCCTCAAGAGTGTTAAGAACAATATGAATATTTTCTTCACACTCGGCTGAAAGAAGATTTTATCCTAGCTTTAGGGAAAGAAAGCTAACAAGGAAAGGATAAATGACGTTGCTTACCACAAGTGCTTACCCTAAACACGAGAAAGCCTTTCAGATTGATCATAGGCTTTAGGATTTGAGCTGATTTCAGGAACAGCGTCAGAAGGAGGTGGAACACTCGCTGGCTCTTCAAGCGCTGGCTCTGGTTGAACGCTTGTCGATGCAGCTGGAGTGGAGAGAGGAGTACGCCTTCGGACAAGCGGTACTTCTTCCTCTTCTTCAGGAACTGAGAAGATAAACGCTGGAGGAGGAGATGGAGATTTAGGAGAAGGAGAAAGAGAAGGAGTTGTTTGTTTCTTCTTGGTCTCTGGCTTCTACTTCTTCTCTGCAGGCTCCGGTTTTTGCTTTTTGGCTGACTTGGCTGGTTCAGCGACTTTGAGAAAGATTTTCCTTTTTGGTCGCTTAACCACCACTGCTTCTGCAGACGAGGACGATGATGAAGAGGAAGACGCTTGGTCTTCATCATCGCTGCGAACAACTCCTTTGGCTTGAAGTCGCTCACGCTTCTCCTTGGGAACCGCTGCACCACCATGCTTTTTTGGTTTGAGCAGCTCGCTAATTATCTTCTTGCCATAGAACTTGAGCGTTGGGATCTTCTTTCCAGCGGAATTTATAAAACCGCAAGCGCTTAGAATTCTACTTAACATAATCCCATAAGGCTTGGGATTAACTGACTTGGCCATTGCTGCCTTGAAGCGATTAAAAACATAGAGAGACCAATTAATTTTTAATTTGGTCAGAATGGCTACCATCATCTTGTACTGAATATTTGTAACTTTATCGAATGTTCCTTTTCTGCATTCGATCATCTTGGCGCAAATATCCGCGAGAATAACATATTTGCCCTTCATGTCGTTCTTCTTGAAGTTTGGCTCATAAGCAGCTTCAATTTCTTCTTTCTTGATCAACTCCCAGACTTTAGTCACATCACCGAGAGTAACATGTTCTACTTCACCACCATCATCGGGTAAGGTCAATAGGGAATATATCAGTGAAGGAGTGAGAACAAAGGTCTCACGAGCAAAAGGGAAGACGCAGGAAATGGAGTTTCCGTCGTCAGAGATTTTAGCTTTGTTGAAGAAATAGAGAGATTCTTCTTCAAAGTAGTTAAAAGCAGTTGTAATCATATCTCTCAAACCAGATTCTTGAACGAGTGGAAGAACCGTTCGTAGAGGGAAGTTCTGGTTATCAAACAGGTAGTCCCAGTTAACAAGAGATTCGGCGTTAACCGTGATTGGTTTTTCAGTGCGGGAAGTTTTTTCGGTAGTAGACTTGGATGATTTGGAAGATTTTCAAGCTTTGGGTGCCATTGTTGAAAGTTTGAAGCTTTTGAAGGAATGAGAGAAGTTTTTTTTTTTTGCCTTAAAAGAGATGAAGATTTTACAGCAGAGAGAGAGTTTGGAAGTGATAAAGTCTGACTGTAAAACCTTGAAGAATATATATAGAGGCAAAAATAACTCCTCAGTTGCTTAGATGACTGCCACCACGTGTGACATCATTGAATTTTGAAAAATTGAAAAGTTTGAATTGAGACGTTTATGCATAAGTACGGATGTTAAAAGATGCGGAAAAATAGGTTAACTATTACAAAATAGAGAGTTTTTGGGATCCGCAGTTACCATTTAAGTAAAAGACGTTTGAAATTTTTTGAAATTTTCAACGTGAAATACACGCGCCTGATAGTACACTGACACGTACTCAGACTTATGCAGTCACTGAACCGCCTAGGTTTAGATAGGAATCATAACCGTCAGTTTGATTTGCTAGGCACGTGTGGGTAGTTATCAAATCGAATCTTTTGGACTTATCCACACGTTACTTTTAGCGATGAAAATTATGCATGATCTTTTGAAAGAGAATTACTTAGCGTTAGAGTGGGAATCTTTTCAACGCTGAAGTATTTTTGTTAATTTTTTTTTTAATCTGTTAAGGATAAGATCGATCGCTTGGATTTATAAAAGACAGTTTCATTTATTAGATATTTACTTTGTCATGCATGAAAATAAGTGCTAGTGATCAATGCTTAAAATTTAGAAAGTCATTTTTGGTCACAGTCGCTTTATATATTGAGACAAGTACAATTTTAAAGTTCCCCCTAAAATTGATGACTTGTTTCAGATTTTTGATAAACGCTTTAGACATAAACATAAGGTGGATTCCCCCTAAATTTTATGCCTATAAATATATGATGCTCTTATGTTTTAAGCGTTTAAGTCAATCATACCTAATTCACTTCTCAGAGTGAGAAAGCGTTGCTCGTTGAGCGCTTTGGTGAAGATATCTGCTAATTGTTTGTCAGTTCCAATGAAGTGCATGGAGATATTTTTTTTTGAACATGGTCACGCAAGAAATGGTATCTAATGTCAATGTGTTTGGTTCTAGAATGAAGGACAGGATTTTGGGTCATAGCTAAAGCGCTTTGGTTATCACAATGGATTGGGGTAGGACCTAGGATTATTCCATAGTCTCTAAGTTGTTGCCTCATCCAAAGGATTTGTGCACAACAGCTCCCAGCGGCTACATATTCTGCCTTAGCGGTAGAAGTCGCTATGGATTGTTGTTTCTTACTATGCCACGAAACTACTCTATCACCTAGAAATTGATGTACCACTAGTACTTTTTCTATCTATTTTGCATCCTGCAAAATCTGCACCTGAATAACCAATTAGTTCAAAAGAAGAGTCCTGTGGATACCATAAGCCCACATTTTGTGTGCCTTTTAGGTATTTAAGGATTCTCTTGGTAGCATTTAAGTGTGATTCTCTAGGATCAGATTGAAATCGTGCACACAAGCATACCGAAAACATAATATCCGGTCTACTAGTGGTAAGATAAAGAAGTGATCCAATGATACCTCTATAGTTAGTGATATCAATTTTCTTCCCACTTTCATCTTTATCTAACTTAAGCGTTTGGTTCATTGGAATTTTTGAGGATGATGCATTTCCATACCAAATTTCTTAATCATATCTCTTGTATACTTAGCTTGGTTTATAAATATTCCATTAGGGAGTTGTTTAACTTGTAATCCTAAGAAGAAAGTTAATTCACCCATCATGCTCATTTCAAATTGATCTTGCATCATTTTCAAAAATTTCTTACACAATCGCTTATTAGTAGAACTAAATATAATATCATCAACATAAATTTGGACTAAGAGAATATCTTCATTATGGGTAATTTTAAATAACGTTGTATCAACGTTACCTTTTGAAAAGCCTTTACCTATAAGGAAGATAGAGAGAGTGTCATACCACGCTCTTGGTGCTTGTTTAAGGCCATAGAGTGCCTTATCTAATTTGTAGACCATACTTTTGCCATGGTTGTTGATGAATCCTGGAAGTTGTTCCACATAGACTTCTTCTTAGAGTTGACCATTCAGGAAAATACTCTTCACGTCCATTTGGTATACCGTGAATTTATTGAATGCGGCAAACACTAGGAACTTCCTAATCCCTTCAAGGCGGGCTACTGGGGCATACGTCTCATCAAAATCAATACCCTCTTCTTGACAATAACCCTGAGCGACTAATCTAGCTTTGTTTCTTGTAACAACGCCATCTTCATCCATTTTGTTCCTAAAAACCCATCTAGTCCCAATAACTCCTTGGTGAGTTGGTCTTGGTACTAGCGTCCAAACCTTGCTTCTCTCAAATTGGATAAGCTCTTCTTGCATTGCTTCTACCCAACTTGAATCACTGAGCGCTTCATCCACTTTCTTTGGTTCCATTTGAGATAGAAAACTTGCGAACATGGCCTAGTTCTAACAGGTGCTTCCATATCTCCGATTACTAGCTTTGGTGGATGGTCTCTAAGCCATTTGCGGTCTGGTTGGAACGGGTTGAGAAACTCTTGGTTATCAAACGCTTGACTCTCTTGCGCAGTCGCTGCATCATTCACAGTTCCAATTTGCTCTTGATGATCATTCTCTTCATGATCATCAGCGATTCTGACATTATCACCATTGTTAACCTCACTAGTATCCTTAGGAATAGGTACACGAATCTCATCATCTTCATCATCACTATCATCACCAAGATTGATTTGTGACGCTTGTTGTGTGAGATCTTCAATTCCTACATCATCAGGATTAACCTTACTCGGTTCTTGGTTAGCATCATCAAAGACAACATGAATGGATTCTTCAACCTTCGATTTGATCTTATTTAGGATGCGAAAACTCTTTCGATTCTTGGCATAGCCTAGAAAGATTCCCTCATCCGCTTTAGGATCAAAAGTCTTTAGGTTGTGGGATCCATTGTTATGAAGAAAACATTTTGAACCAAATACATGAAAATATGAAACGATAGGCTTACGTCCCTTCCACAACTCATATAGAGTCTTCTCATGTTGCTTGTTGATCATACACCGGTTTTGAGTGTAGCAAGCAGTATTGATGGCTTCGGCCCAAAACCTTTGAGGCAGCTTGGACTCTGCTAACATCATCTTAGCGGCTTCTTTAAGCGTTCTGTTCCGTCGCTTGACTCTCTTGCGATGTGAGCTTGACACTAGTTTCATCTTTGGTCGCTAGGAATTCTACCCAAGTATAGCGAGAGAAATCATCAACTATTACTAGCGAGTACTTTTTACCACTAATAGTCATGATTTGAATGGGACCAAACAAATCTAGATGCAATAGTTCAAGAACTCTAGAAGTAGATAGACATGGTTTCTTCTTAAAAGATGATTTAACTTGTTTACCCATTTGGCATGCATCACATAAGTGATTCTTTTGAAAGGAACCATTAGGTAATCCCTCTACTAGATTTAGTGATATTAACTGAGAGATTGCCTTAAAATTGAGGTGATTCATTTTTCTATGCCATAACCTACCCAATTCATTTTGACTTTTAGCAACAAAGCATGTGGGTTTGTTATCAATTGTAGAATCCCAATCTACTAAATATACATTGTTTGTTCTTTTACCTCTTAATTTAGTAGACTTAGTCTTAGCGTCGTTAACATAGCAGAAGTCGCTTGAAAATTTTACTTCAAAGCCTTTATCACAAAATTGACTAATGCTTAACAAATTATGCTTAAGACCCTCAACATAATATACATCACTAATCATGATGTTCCCCCTATGCATGATACCTATACCTTTGGTTTTACCTTTGGAGTTATCACCGAATATAACTTGAGGACCGTTGGTAGCTTGATAGTTGACTAGAAGATCTTTGGAACCCGTCATGTGTCTTGATGATCAACTATCAATGTACCAAACTGAAGTATCGGTGTTGGCTCTAGGGACTTGCATTTAAAGGATAATTTTAATTCTTCTTAGGTACCCATGTTGCCTTGGGTCCTTCTTTGTTAGTAACTTTGGTTTGAACTAGAACTTTAGGAACCCATATTTGCCTAGTCTTCATTGTAGGAATACTGGCCTTCTTGGGTTTCACATCGTGTTGTGTGTGCTTTTTGGGTGTATAATAATATCCTTGATTATAATAGTAGTCATAATCATAGTTATAATCATAATCATCATAGTATCGATAATATGATCTTGACTGTCTTGGATATTGATGCTGATATTTCGTTGGCGCTGGCTTGGGTTGCACTTTTGGTGTTGGAAGCTTAGCCCTTGATTCACAGTGGTTAGGTTTATCCTTAACCTTTTGAGCGTTTGGATGAACCTTTCTTTGTGAATCTTTTGCTTTAGCCTTACCCTTGCCTGAGTCAGCTTTGGCTTTCTCATTTAGCCTCATAACACCCTTTCTTTTGTTGTTTGCCGTGACATTAGATTTATTGGGTTGTTTGCCGAATTTATTGTATCCTAAACCGGTCTTTTCACCATATAATCTAGTTACCGATTTACCTTAGTCACATTATCCAACTTTTTAGAAGCTTTTGATAATGATGAGATGAGCTGCTCTGATTTGGCAAGTCTAGCGATCAGATCAGCTTCTCTCTTGACTATTATATCAAGATCGCTTTTTAATTGAATAATCTCACTCTCAAGTGATTGGTTCTTCTCAATGCATTGTTGCTGAACTTTCAACTCTGCTTTGAGCATTACTTTATCTCTTGTGAGTGATGAGATAATAGCGAGATCGTTTTGATATATTTTGGCGGCCTCTTGACAATATTTATAATATTCATTAACTTTGTCAAGTAATTCATTATAAGAAAGAGGATGAGATAATTCATTGGTTACCTCTTGTAGCGATTCGTTAGATGCTTCATCTTCTCTTGTCATGAGACAGATCAACGCTGAGCTGCTTGAAGGCTCATCATCACTACTTTCATCTGATGATTCCAAATCCTCTTCAGGTGCGGGGATTGGTTCAGATTCCGCTAGCAAACCTTGTTGGCGAAGGTTGCTCCTGAATTGGTTTCAATCCGCATAGTCTTGCCTTGTGGGCTTAGACACATTTGGATAAGGGCAATTTACCTGGTAGTGCCCTGGTTTTCTGCAATTATAACACAAATTATTTTTCATTTTTTGTTCAGTGGATAATCGCTTTGATCAGACTGGCGCTGAGAGATTTAGAGTAGGAGTCGTAGGCGCTTGGTAAGGAATTGGCGCTATTGGTTGAGGTGCAGAGTACACTGGCCTTTGATACTGAGGCGCTGGAGCAGGGGGAGGGGTTTGAAATGAAGTTTGTCCAATAGGATTTCTCTTTTCATATCTTAGAAATTTCTTGAATTTCTTGACCAATATGACCATTTCCTTTTCTTCATTTGATTCCGTTGATTTCACTTCGCTAACCGCTTTACCCTTACTTTTGGTAGTAGCGATTAAAGCTCCTGATTCAGTCGCTGAAGTCGATGTGTCGCTGACTTCACCCAATTCGAATTCAAATGCCTTTAACTCTGATAACACATGTTTTGGAGTAAGAGTCTCCAAGGTCGGTTATTCTCTCATAGCAACAGTCTTAATCAAGTATTTACTTGGAAGACTTCTGTACTTGGAAGACTTCTGAAAATCTTATTGACCATTTCCTTGTTGGTCAATTCCTTATCTAGTGACGCTAACTCTGTAATGATCAAAGTAAATCTTGCGTCCAATTGTTCTAGCGTCTCATTGGGTTGCATCTTGAAATGCTTGAATCTTTGCATGGCTATGGAGAGCTTATTCTCCTTCATTTGTGCCGATCCTTCATACACTATAGCCAACTTATCCCATATTTCTTTGGAAGTCTTACATTGCTTGATCTTGTTGAATAATGCATCATTGTCTCCTAACGCTGAGTAAAGCGCACTTCGTCCAACATTATCTAGATTTGCCATTTTTCGATCATCAGGCGTCCATTCTAACTTAGGTTTCTCGACATAACCATCTAGAGTGGCCTCGGTTGCTTCAGGGGCTCGAGTTACAACTTTTATAATCTGAATGGGGCCATCTGTGATCACATCACACATTTCATTATCGCAAGAGCATAAATAAGCGAATGCTCTAAGTTTCCAAGAATCATAGTTTGATTCTACCAACTTAGGCATTTTGTTAAAAGCCATAATGAGATGTTTTAAAGAGAAAATTTAAAGCGATTAAGTTTTAAAAAGATGGATCTGAACAAGCAGTTACACTCGGAAACGCTTAGGTTTCTAATTCAACCGCTCTGATACCACTTGGTGGTCCCAAGTGGCATACGAAAGGGTCTAGAAGGGAGGAGGGGTTGAATCGACCCTGAAGTCTTTTTCGACTTCAAAAATTTAGTATCACTTTTAAAGATTTGAACGCTTAGAAGCTGAGTGTCTGGGTCAGGCGCTTCAGTAGAGATAACTTAGACTTAGTGATTTTAACAATTTACCAAAGTAGGGTAATGCCTAGATCGCTTAATCAGGGTTAGCACAGCGGAAATAATTTTTAGCGTTCGATTGGTTAATTAATCGCTTTGCAATTAGCTTGTCTTTTTCAAAGAATATAATATAATGTAAATCAAGACAATAATTAAAGTAAATGACACAAGAAATTGTAAGGTTCACTGGGTGATGTAATCCCAGCTACGTCCTTCTTCTCCTTTTTCACTTGAAGGAATTTACTAGGATGATTTTCGAAGAATCACACCGAATTTTCTACAAGATAGTAAAGGATGAAAAAGATCTCGGACTCCTTGATCACACAGATTTCAGCACCAATGAAGATCGTCTTCTACAAGCTTCTCTCACTCAGAAATACAGTCTGGAAGGGGTTTTCAACTTCTTTCTCACTCAGATGAAAGGTTGAAGATTTGTCACAAGGTTTTGTTTGTTTTTGGGAAGATCAAACAACTTGGAATATCTCAGTAGGAATTTAGGTTTCTTCTTTGGAAGAGGTTTGAGATATTTGTGACTGTTTGGAATGTAGATAAAAAGCTTGAAGGAATTTTAGCTATGGAGTTTCTAAGCTTTTTCTTGTGCAGGTACGTAAATTTCTCTTGTAATATTATGTACCACATTTTTAGGGTTTCCTGAAGGTAAGGTATTTATAGGCAATTCTTGGGATTTGTCCGTTGGACACATGTGGGAGCGTGCCTTTCACACAGCGCGTGATTTTACCTAAAACTTGACATTCCTGAAAATCTACTGGCACCGATTGGATGGGAGCAACTATAAACTTTGAAGTTCTGACAGTCTAGTCAAAAGGTGGCTTGTCCACAAGTCACAGTGGCTTATCATATTTAATGCTCTTATCAGGCATTTAATGCATTTGAATTTATTTTCCGATGGAAATAAATGTCCGTTGAATGATTACATTTAAGTCCTTCATGACTTGAGAATTTAATTCCAGTGAATCTGACATCGGATCGCTAGAGTGATTTGAGCGCTTGATTCATAAATCCTGAAATAGTCCTTTAGCGTTTGACGGGCGCTAAGAACAAATCTTCATCTTCAGTTGACTTCAGACGCTGATCTTCAACTTTTTCTCTAATAGACTCACCTAGAATTCTATTAGCGATTCAGTATCTAATACTTAGTCTAAAATCTATAAAGATAAAAATTACAAGCCTAATAAAAAATTACATACTTTCAAACGCTTATACAAAGATCTATCAAAACAGAAACTTACATTGTTTTTTGGGGTCTAACATAAAATCCTATCTTGTCATCATCAAAACATCTAACATGAAATTTCCTAACAACTTGTCCTGTGAATTCCTTGACTATCTAAAAGACAATGGGATTATCTCTCAGTGGACTCCGTCTGGTACTCCCCAACTTAATGGGGTAAGCGAGTGAAGGAATCGGACTTTGATTGACGTGGTTCGATCCATGATGAGTTTCATTGGACTTCCTCTTTCCTTCTGGGGCTATGCCTTAGAATCTGCGACGCATCTATTAAATAGAGTGACGTCGAAGAGCTCCAAAGTGTCATATGAAATGTAGTTTGGTAAACCACCCACTTACAAATACCTAAGGGTATGGGGCTGCTCAGCTTATGTCAAGCAACTAGTAGGAGATAAGTTGGATGCAAGATCCTCCTTATGTAAATTTGTGGGATATCCAAAGGAATCATATGGATATTATTTCTACAACTATTCGGAACACAAAGTGTTTGTTTCAAGGAATGCTACCTTCTTAAGGAAGGAATTTCTATTGGATAGAAATGGTGAGGTTGCATAACTTGAGGAAACTCAAGAACCACAAAAGGGTTCACCTAATACCACAGATGCAAAACCAGAAGTAGTAGCAGTACACAACATCCTCGAAGATTCGAAAGGATCCCAAAACAACCTGAGAGGTATGGTTTCTTGCTTGACAGCAACGAGGATGGTAATTTCCCTGATCCAAGGACATATGGGGAAGCGACGTTGGACGTCGATTCAGGAAAATGGTTAGAATCCATGCAATCCGAGATGGACTCCATGCACTCCAACAAGGTTTAGACCTTGGTGGATCCACCAGACGGGTCTAAACTCGTAGGTTGCAAGTGGATCTATAAGCGAAAGCTTGGAGTTGATGGAGAGGTGGACACTTATAAGGCACGTCTCGTGGTGAAAAGTTACACTCAGAGGCAAGGAATTGACTATGATGAAACCTATTCACCGGTGGCATTGGTCAAATCCATCCGGATACTTCTAGCCATAGCTGCATATTTAGACTATGAGATATGAAAGATGGATGTGAAGACTGCTTTCCTCAATGGTGAAATCGAGGAATAGCTTTACATGGAGCAACCCGAGGGCTTCGCATCCATAGGAAGTGAGCACAAGGTGTGCAAACTTCAGAGATCCATTTATGGACTCAAACAGGCTTCCCGAAGCTGGAACAAGTGTTTTGATGATACTGTACAAACATATGGTTTTGTTCAAAATGCTGATGAAGCTTGTGTGTACAAAAAGGCTAGTGGGAGTGCGATAACATTTTTGGTGCTTTACGTTGGTGACCTTCTATTGTTTGGAAACAACAAAGGAATGTTACAAGAAACTAATGCGTGGTTATCCACATAATTCTCCATGAAGGATTTGGGAGAGGAATCCTACGTTCTCGGGATGAAGATTCATCGAGATAGATTGATTAGAATGCTAGGACTCTCCCAATCTGCGTACATAGATAGAGTTTTGAAGAGATTCAAAATGGATCAGTCCAAGAGAGGACTGGTACCTATGGGACATGGTATTTCTCTTTCCAAGTCTATGTCCCCTCAGATACCGGAGGAAAAGAAAAAGATGTCTCACATACCATATGCCTCCGCTATAGGGACCATTATGTATGATATGCTATGTACACGGCCTGATATGGCTTATGCACTTAGTGCAACAAGCCGATATCAAGCCAATCCATGCGAAGAGCACTGGAAAGCTGTCAAGGCAGTCCTTAAGTACTTGAGAAGAACTAAGGATGTCTTTCTAGTCTACGGTGGAAGAGAATTGAAATTGGAAGGCTAAACAGATTCTACCTTCCAATCTGATGTGGATGATTTCAAGTCTATCTCGGGATTCGCCTTCATACTCAATGGTGGAGAGGTCAGCTGGAAGTGTTCCAAACAGAAAACTATTACTGACTCCACCAAAGAGGCTGAGTACATTGCAGCCGCCAAGCTGTTTGGATGAGGAACTTCATCGAAGAGTTAGGTATTGTTCCATCTATTGTTGATCCCGTACGATTGTACTGTGATAACAATGGGGCTATTGCATAGCCAAAAGAGCCAAGGTCTCATCAGAGTTCCAAGCACATAGAAAAGCGATACCATCTGATTAGAGAGATCGTTCGTAGAGGCGACGTTCAAGTGGAACGTGTGGACTCGGAAAATAACATAGCAGACCCCTTTACCAAACCCTTAGGCTAAAGAGTATTGGAGGGACATCTTGAGAAGATGGGCCTAAAATGCATGGGCAATTGGCTCTAGGGCAAGTGGGAGATTGAAAGAGTTAGGTGCCCAGCACCCATTTGTAGGGCGTAGTAGCCGACTCTTTAAATAGTCTTATATTGTATCTTGTCAAGTTATTTAATAAAAGACATATTCTTCTTTATCTTATCATTTTATGAAATTAGATAAAATCCCCTAGATCACTCTTAAGCTATGAGATGTGTTTGGTATCGGGGATGCCAATCATGGAATACGTCTCTAAAGTTGTGGTGTTAAAGATGTTCCAAGTCATTGAATCATTGAGATAGGAATATCAATGACTTGTAAAGACTTGCACGTACAATGCACACTCTTGGAGAGTGTATCCTATTCCTTGGATACTGATACGGTGTACATCAGTGCATGTACGTGGGTTCTCGTTGGGATCGAGTAAACTAAACAACCCCGCCGAGATTCCATATTGGAGTCAACGTCGAATTTGGAATCTACTCGGTTATGTAGGCGTAAAGATTGGTCCTCATGACTTGAGGCACCATTGGTCGTCTCGTGCATCGCCCACTGTACTTAGATTTGTCACACGATTCCAGGCGAGTCATAAAGTGGGGCATATTGGGTCCAGTCTGGTTGTGTACGGAGGCACGTGAGTGCCAAGAGAGAATCCGTCACTGATCATTAGCATCGGCGCATATCCTATGTACTTCATAGTGTATTGGCCATGGAAACCTCTGGCCAGAATCGTATCAATAAGGAGGTGCAATGTTTCCTCACTTGATTGATAAATTGGTCAATGTTACTTAGATCGATATACATATAATCGAGTTACTGGAATTTCGACTGACATCCAAGTCCTAGATTCGATCAGGATATTTGATGGAAGGATTTTACTTATGCGAAAATCGTAATGCGGAAAGGCCACCTAATAATCGTTCATGGCTAGGTCTTCTTGGCGCGTGGCTAGTACTAACCTTGATTTGTAGGAGCCATGAATTAAATCGGTAATTAATTCTTGGTCGGATTAAAATACTTGGAGTAATTAAATATAGCAATGAAAATAGAAAAGGCACAACGGGGTTGTGTTCCTACTACTAGTACATGAACGAACCTACAATGGGGTTACACACTTACTCATGAAAGTTCAATTTCCATGTGAATATTAATCTGGTTTAGGATTAAAGTAAAATTGATTAATGAGATTAATTGATTAAGTGGAAGACATTTTAATTAGTAGAATTGGGAAAATAATTGTTCCATTAATTAATCTTGGAGATTAATCATTAACGGAAATTACTATTATTCGGGAATTTATTTAAGCTACTAATTGTACTATTAATTAATCATGAGGATTATTTAATTAACAAGTCTTGGAAGAATGGGAAACCATTTTAGTTAAGTTGGACTTAATTAAATGAAGTCACAAGATTCAAATTCAAAGCTAGTCAAAGTTGATAGTGATGTTTTTGGAAAGAAGAAGAAAATGGAAACTACTTTTCTTACACATGGGGTGGTAGATGGGAGTTGCCAAAATGAGGAGAGCAAGTCTTCTCCTCTCTCTATCTATTTATGGCTGAATTTGAGGCTTATATTAGAGAGGGTTTTTGCTCTTCTTTCATTCTTGATGAAAACTTAAATGAAAGAAAGCTTTGAGCTTAGTACTCCCTCTCTAGAGTTTTCTTCTAGCTTCTCTTGTGCTTCTTGATGACTTTCTTCCATAGAACTTCTCTTTGAAGATTAGTTATAGAAGATTATCTTCCATGGGTATTTCTTCTAGTAACTCCTCTTGTCTTCCACCTTTCACTACATAGAATCCTTTTCCTTAAAGCATATATCTAGCGAATCTTTTGCTCAAGGTATGAACTTACTTGAGGTGTGTCCTTGTAGAGGCTTCTTTCTTTTGGAGCTTTTGGTAGTTTGATTCGAATCCCTCCATGTTGAGGCGAGGTTCGAAAATGAGAGCCAAAGTTTTTGGTGTGGTTTTCCTTATGTTGTGATTGTACACCCTCACTTTAATAAAACCCCAAATCTTGTAATCGGTTTAAAACCCCTTTACTCATATTTAGTTTTTGTTGTGCATTAATTTGACCCCCTAGCTTGGGATGCCATTTTATATATGTTTTTACACAGTTTGTTTCTTCTGTTTCGCCGGCGTCGCTTGTGGGGGCCTACTGATCCTTACAGTGTGTTCCGACACACGATCTGCTGATTCGAGTCTTGGATCCAGGTCGGTAAATGGGCTAGGTATTGGGTCGAAATTGGAATTTGGGTTTGAGTAAATTTAATTATCCGGATGGGTCAAAAGGGTGATGATCCGGTATAATTAAATTAAGCCTAATTATAAATTTTGTCAATTTCGACTTATTAATTAGTTTGGGCTTAATTTAATTCATTTTAAATGGGCCACTGGATAGGTGATTTGGATTTTAATTGAAAATAGCCCAATAGAAATTAATAGTGTGTGCATGTTTTTCCTAAGTAATTAATTTGAGCCTAATTGAATTAAATCCAAATAGACCAAAAGGATGATAACTTTGGTTTGATGAAATCGAGCCCAATAAGATTAATTGGAATAAAATATTTAATTGGAATAAATTAATAATTTTTCTTGGAGATTAATAATTAATTTATAGATTAAATATTATTAATTTTTCCTCGACTTGGAAATAACTTGAATATGCATATTTATTAGTAGTATAAATAATGCATGTTCTATGTGATAGTTGCGCTATATAAATTGATTAATGTGCAAAGTGAGACCAAACATTTGACAGTTTAAATTCTTCCAAATAAATAATACCAAGTTAGAAAAGGATATGTGACATCCTCGCCCTCCACTAAGCTTTCTAAAATTAAAATTACTATAAATGTGTAATGCTTCCCAGTTATGGAGGTGATGCATTTAGAAATAATTTGAAATTTTATTAAGTGCATGGAATGCCTTAATCGAAATATATTTCACCCCAAAAACCTGTTCGGTTGCAAGGTGAAATTCAAATGTTAGATTATAGAAGTTAGTGGGAATGAACTCGGGTAGTTCACGAGCTTAGAAATCGGTTAGGTTGTGGTTTGGTGAACTATAGGGAAAGTATTAAAATATTTATTGGATAAATTGATGTTAGACATCACTTCAATTAATTGATGGGCCAGAAATCGGTTAGGTTGCAACCCATATAATTAATTGAGGACCTCAATACTCGTTGTGGAATCAATGCCAATGATGATTCCCGATTTTCACATGGGAGTGTGGGATTCGAAAAATGTAGTGGGAGCTAAGATAAATTTTAAGTCCTTAATTTTTTTTGGTTAAGTCAAATACAAGTAATCTAATTTAATCTGGTTTATTTCTCCAGTTATTTTCTCGTTTATCTCTCTCAAAGTGTCAAACACACTTATGAAATTACTCGAAAGAAATGTTCTGATTGGACCCAACTATATGGAATGGCTCGCGATCTTAAGGAATGTCCTAAGTGAAGAGTCGATTGGATATGTGTTGGAAATTGATCGTCCTCCTGTTCCTAAAAGGAATGAGGATGAGAAAGTTCTACTAGCTCATTTTAGTTGGACTTGTGACAACTATAAAGCTAGAGGAAACATCCTAAGCTCGATATGCAGTGAATTATAAAGTTCTCATGATGCAATGAGCAATGTTAGGGACATAATTCTTCTTTTGGAAGAAATGTTTGGAGAGCGCGGTAGGACCGTAAGATATTTTATATCAAAAGATATCTTCAGAGCGAGGATGAGAGAGGATGAGGACGTGGGAGACCATGTTCTCAAGATGATGACCCTAATGGAAAGATTGAAATCAATGAACTTCTATATGGATCTTCATCTTCAAGTTGATCTCATCCTACAGTCTCTTCCTAACTCCTTCTAGTACTTCGTTATGAACTTCGATATCAATCACATTGATTGTTCATTGGCTAAGCTAACCAAGAAGCTTGAAATTGAACAAGCTCGAATGTGGATGAATCAAATGAGGGATTCTTCTATCTGTTTGACAAATGATTCATTGGATGATCAAAGAAATGGAAAAAAGAGAAGGCAATTAGGAATATCCACAAGAACTCAAAAGAAATCAGAACATAGGCGTAAGAACAAAGGACCTAAGAAAACGGACAGATGTCTCGAGTGCGGTGAGCTTGGCCACTGGAAGAGGAACTATCCTAAATTAGACAAAGGCGCAAAAGGTATGGAACTTTTTATTTTAGAAACTAATTGTTCTATGACCTTTTTTTCTACTTCATAGATTCTGGACTCAGGGGCTAGTGCCCATGTGTGTTGTTTGGAACAGGATCTGCAGAGAAGTAGAAAGTTGGGCCTAGAAGAAGTGATGATCAAAGTAGTAGCAGGGAAAGCGTCGCGGCTACTAGGATATGATTTACTTTTTTATATTTGAATTCTGGACATTTATTGTTTTTAGATAATATTTTAGTTTGCCCAAGGGGCTTAAGAAGTTTGTTTCTATTCCGATCTTAGTTAAGATTGGATATACATTCTACTCTTTTTCTAAGTCAAATTGCGACATTTATTATGGAAATAAATTAGTTGGCAATGCTTCTTTAGTTAATGGTTTGCATTATTTAAATGTCTGTCATTCATCTGATGTAAATGTTGTAACTAAGAAACGTGGTAGGCAAGAAGCTAATTTAAGACTAAAGTGGCATCTAAGACTAGGCCATGCCGGAGAGCACAAGATCCACAAAATGAAAAAAGATGGGCTTTCAAGCTCACTAGGGTCGGATCCCTATCCAACATGTGAATCATGTCTCTTAGGCAAGATGGCTAGATCACCCTTCACCGGGACTTTTGAAAGAACCACTCAAGTCGTAGGATTAGTGCACACTGACGTTTGCGGACCATTTGGAGAAATGACTAGTGGAGGTTTCTACTACTTCATCACTTTCACAGACGATCATTCAAGATATGGTCCAGTGTATCTGATGAAGCAAAAGTCTGAATCCTCTGAAAGGTTCAAAGAATTCAAAGCTTTGGTAGAAAATCAAACTGGGCAAAATATAAAAACTCTGCGATCGGATCGTGGAGGAGAATATATGAATGCCGAGTTTGATGAATTCCTTAGAGAATAAGGAATAATGTTACAACTAACACCACCAGCAACTCCTTAACTGAATGGAGTAGCCGAGCGAAGGAACCGAACTTTTTTGGAAATGGTTCGTTCCATGCTCAGTTACACTGATTTACCCATTTCGTTATGGGGATACGCGTTTCTTACTGCTGCTTATATATTGAACAGATGTCCATCCAAATCCGTTCCTAAAACTCTGCATGAGATGTGGGATAATAGGAAACCAAGTTTTAATCATATAATGATTTGGGGATGTCCTGCTTATGTCAAGAAGACTAAAGTGGAGAAATTGAAGACAAGATCCCTCATAGGACGTTTCATTGGTTATCTTGAAGATTCCATGGGATTCTTCTTTTACCTACATGATGATCAGAGAATCATTGTGGCCCTACAAGCCCACTTTCTTGAGGATGAATTCATCTTGGAAGGGGGAAAAGGTAGAAAGATTGTTCTAGAAGAACAAAATGAAACTCCCTCTGAGACATCTGTCCAAGAACTAAGGCCTAACTCAATAGTAGCACAACCACCACGTAGATCTGGTAGAATACCACATGAACCTGAGAGCTATAGGTATCTACTGCAGGGGGAGCCTCAGCTCCACACTGTAGTACAAGAGGGTCATGAAGATGATCCTTGTACCTATGATCAAGCGATGGTCGATGTCGACGCTTCAAGATGGCGAGAAGTGATGGAAACAGAGATGAACTCTATGCAATCGAACCATGTTTGGACTTTGGTAGATCATCTTGAAGCTATCAAACCTATAGGATGTAAGTGGATCTACAAAAGAAAGATAGGTAGCGATGGCAAGGTTGACACCTTTAAAGCCAAGCTCGTAGCGAAAGGGTATAGTTAAAGAGAAGGAATTGGCTATCAAGAAACCTTTTCAGCCGTGGCCATGATAAAGTCCATCTGAATACTGTTATCTATAGTTGCATACTTGGATTATGAGATATGGCAGATGGATGTCAAAACGGCTTTTCTAAATGGATTCCTCGAAGAGGATATCTATATGGAGTAGCCAAAAGGTTTTGTATCCAAGACCAATATCCATTAAGTATGTAAACTTGAGAGGTCTATATACGGTCTCAAGCAAGCATCTAGAAGCTGGAATCTCCGTTTTGATGAAGTAATAAAGGGATATGGCTTCATCAAAAATGAAGATGAACTATGTGTCTACAAGAAGACTAGTGGGAGTGGTGGTCTCAAGTGGCATACGAAAGGGTCTAGAAGGGAGGGGGGGTTGAATAGACCCTGAAGACTTTTTCGACTTCAAAAATTCGTATCACTTTTAAAGATTAGAACGCTTAGAAAGCTGAGGGCTTGGGTCAGGCGCTTCAATAAAGATAGCTTAGACTTAGTGATTTTAGCAATTTACCAAAGTAGGGTAACACTTAGATCGCTTAATCAGGGTTAGCATAACGCAAATAATTTTTAAAGCTTTTGCGTTCGTTTTGATCAAATAGTCGCTTAACTATTTTACTTATCTTTTTCAGGATATATGATTAACTATTAATTCAGATAATAAAAATAGTAAATGACAGTAAATAACACAAGAATTTGTAAGGTTCACTGGGTGTTGTAATTCCAGCTACGTTCTTCTTCTCCTTGAACACTTGGACGAATTCCACTAAGTTGATTATCGAAAGATCACACAGAGGCTTCTACAAAATAGAGCAGGGGATGATGATCTTGGGCTCCTTGATCACACAGACTTCAGCACCAATGAAGATCTTCACCAACAAACTTCTCTCACTTAGAAATACTATTTGTAGAGTCAACAACTTCTTCACACAGACAGAGGATGTTGAAGGTTTTGGTCATGGGTTTGTTTGATTTTAGAAAGTTCAAACAACTTAGGATATCTTAATAATAGTTTCGATTGGACAGGAGCAGGTTTCGAACTCTGAAATCTGACAGTCTAGTCAAAAGGTGGCTTGTCCATAAGTCATACTAGCTTATCACATTTAATGCACTTATCCAGCATTTAATGCATTTGAATTTATTTCCCGTTGGAAATAAATGTCTGTTGAATGATTGCATTTAAGTCCTTCATGACTTGAGAAATTTATTTCAGGTGAATCTGATCCTTGATCACTGGAGTTGTTTGAGCGCTTGATTCAGAAGTCTTGAAACAGTCCTTTAGCGTTTAATAGACGCTAAGAACAAATCTTTATCTTTGCTTGTCTTCAGACGATGATCTTCAACTTTATCTTTAATAGACTCACTCAGAATTCTATTAGTGATTCAGTATCTAATACTTAGTCTAATTTCTACAAAGATAAAAATTACAAGCCTAAACAAAATTGCAAACTTTCAAACGCTTATACATAAGTTCTATGAAAATGCAAACTTACATTCTTTTTGGGGTCTAACATAAAATCCTATCTTGTCATCATCAAAACATCTAACATGAAATTTCCTAACAGGGAGCAAAATCTCGTTCTTAGTACTATATGTGGATGACATTCTACTTATAGGAAATGACGTGGAATGCTCACAACAATCAAGAAATGGCTTTCGAGTACGTTTTCCATGAAAGATTTGGGAGAAGCGACTTACATTCTAGGAATTTGTATCTATAGAGATAGAACGAATAGAATGATAGGTCTCTCCTGAGCCCTTCACTTAGAAAAGGTCCTAAAGAGGTTTAGGATGGATAATTCTAAGAAAGAGTTTTTTCCCATGAGGCATGGAGTACACTTGTCCAAATCTATGTGTCCTCAAAGTGAGGAAGATAGAGAGGAGATGAGTAAAGTACCCTATGCTTCTGCAGTTGGTAGCCTAATATATGCAATGCTGTGTACAAGACCCGACATTGCCTATGCTGTAAGCGTGGTGAGTCAATTTCAGGCAAACCCGGGAAAGGAATATTGGATAGCTGTGAAAAATATCCTAAAGTATCTCAATAGAACTATGGATATGATTCTCATCTATGGAGGTGGAGACCTGAAGATAGAAGGTTACACTGACTCGGATTTCTAGTCTGATGTCGATGACCGTAAATCCACTTCAGGGTTTGTTTTCACGCTTAATGGTGGGGTGGTGTCTTGGAAAAGCTCCAAGCAAAGCACAACCGCGGATTTCACCACTGAAGCTGAATATGTGACTGCCTCAAAGAAGTTATTTGGATGAGAAAGTTCCTTGAAGAACTTGAAGTGGTTCCTAGTTCACAGCTCCCGTCGCCACTTTACAGTGAGAACAATGGAGCAATAGCACAAGCTAAGGAACCAAGGCCTCATAACAAGTCTAAACACGTTGAGAGAAGATTTCACATAATCAGAGAGAACGTTGGCCGAGGAGAGATAGCAGTGTAGAAAATAGCCTCAACTGACAATATAGTTGACTCGTTCACCAAACCACTACCTCAGACTATTCTGGACCGACACCTGGAAGGGATGGGTATAAGATACCACAATGAGTGGCATTGAGTGCAATTGGGAGATTGTTAGGATTATACCCTCAGATGCCATAGAGGATAGACTGATAGGACATCTATCTTGTAATTTACTTATTTTGATTTTATTAATAAATGCATTATTTAGTTTTCACTTAAATCTTATCTGCATCTGTAAGTAGTGTAAAATGTTTTGTCCGTGTTTTCAGTGCGATCCCTCTACTTCCTATGGGATAGGAAGAGTGGCACTAGAGAGATCTATCTTGATTACTAAAAACAAGTTCGCAAGTAAAATGAAGTCTTTAATGGACAACTAAAGACTTACAATACTTGCACAATCTTATCTCTGACATGAGAGTGCCAGTCTAGTACCATGGGATGGTAAGAGCTTAAGATTGTAGGCACATCAGTGGAACTGATATGCTCGAACACGACTCGCATCCATTCTATCTCATGGGTTTTCACTCTGTGATTGTCAATGACAAAACTGATTATGTGTAATAGGTATAAGTAAACCTATAACCTAAAACATCAAGCTGAAGATGCATTTGTGATGTCAAGTATTTCATTAGTGTAGTTAGACCCAATTCACCCGTTGGTGGGGTCGACCTCGAAATGCTTCTTGATGGGAAAATGGTTGTCTTAACTGATATCTAAATGGGATTTGTTCTCTCATAAGTGAGTGAGAAAGTGCCATATGTGATTATAGATAAATAGAGATCAAAGTCATTGGCCAAAGCAAAATGAGATGATTGTGCTACGCATTAAATCGATCTCAATGATCTCAAATTATTATAATTAATAAATATGGTCAAGTCCAGTGAGTTTGTCATAGCCATGACTCTCACTTGACTGGGGTACATGAACAAAGGGTTTATACTTATACGGTATTTACAATTGGAAGGTTGCGGAATGATCCTATCATTCGTTTTCGTTTGGGCTACGAAGTGGGCCACGTGACTGGCTAGGTGTTACCCACTTCCTTTGGTTTCCTCTCATTGCCAAACGAAACGAACCTAAAGAGTCGCTCTAAAGGATTGATAAAGAAAAATGAAAAAAGTGTTTCTATTTTTCTTCTAGGAGTTTTATTTTATTGGATAAATTAAATAATTAATTATTCATTAGATGAAATAATTAATTATAAGGGTAAGGTTAATTATTAATTAATTTTTTATGGAAATATATTAATGAATAAATTTATCTAATTAATTTGATTATTTAATTATTTAATTAATTTATTGGATATAATAAATTATTAATTGAATAAGAAATTAATTAAAACGAATCAAATCTCAGGGCTTGAAGAGGCGTCCAAGAAGACGCCTATTAGGCCTTGATGGGCGTCCAAAATGATACCCAATCTACTAGGGCTTTTTTGTTTTGATTTATTCAATAAGTCATGAGGTATATAAGGACTATTTGACTTAGAACAAGTGGATGTCTTTCATAACTCTCCTAGAAAGAAAGAAGAGAAATACTCCTCCTCTCTCTAATACAGTAGCCGACGCCCCCCCCCCCCCCCCTTATAGATTAGTCAGAGTTTTTCGTCTATCGATCTATGTGTGACAATTTAGAGATGGCGTATTTTCATTGTTCGGATCAAGTTCAAGATTTGAAGATTACACAAGGATTGTAGATATCAAATCTTCAAATTTTCGACTTTTAGAGGAGGAGGAAGAAAATTTTCCAACCACTTCGCTTCAATGGGTAAGTGATTATTCGTTAAGTGAATTATCAATTTGAATATGCGATCATTGAAATCAAAGTTTGGGTTTGTAATTTAAATTTTTGAAATCCTTCTGCTGCGTTGATATGATTTTTCGTGAAACCCAACAATTTTCAAAGTCTGAACTCCCTGTCTCAGGTTAAAACTTTGTTTTAACTCCTTAATGCTGGTGAAATGTCTGAAATACCTTTAAAGGGCTTTTAATTACACTCTGCCATTTGAGGGAGTTTCTTCTGCCCGTTTTTTTCAGTTCCCGTTCCCCCCCTCCCCCGTTTAAACTCAACCTCTTCTCCTCTTCTCTTCATCGTTTTTGATGCCGGAGCTTCACCGTTCATCTTTCTCGCTGGAGTTTTAAGTCTTGTTTGTTCCTTCCCAGTGCTATAACCATTGTCTCTCTTCCTCCTCTTCATTTCTGCAGATTATTCGAAGGTAATTTTCATTTTAAGTTTAAAAATTCTTCATTTTGGTTTTAATTTTTGATGCTTTAATTTTAGAGGTGATCATAATTCAAACAAATTTGGGCACAATTGTGTCAATGCGTACGGTGATTGAAACAAAATTCAATTTTATTTGGAAAACCCTAACTATTTGCTGTTTTGGTCTTAGAAACAGCCTAAAAATTGGGTTTTTTAGCTGATTTGACGCCAAACTGATAATCTCACATGAATTTTATCATACGTTATTTTGGTTATCTGATTCTTCAACTTAGTGGTGTTCATACTCAAACAAATATTGGGCACAATTTTGTGAATGTGTACTGTAATTGAAACAAAGCCCTAATTTAATTTTGAAAACCCTAATTTCTCAGTTTTGGTCCTATAAACAGCCTAAAAAATAGTATTTATAGCTGAATAGATGCCAATTTGAAGATCTCACATCAATTTTATCATACGTTATTTTGGTTATCTGATACTTTAACTTAGTGGTGTTCATACGTCAAATAAATTTGGGAACAGTTTTGTGATTTTGTACTGTTATAGAAACAAAACCCCAATTTAATTTCGAAAATCATAATTTAATTATTCTATGTTTTGGTCTAAATAATCCATCTCAATGCTATGAGTTTGTCATTTATTTGGTGATTAATGTATGATTACTTCTCTATGCTTTTCTTAATAAGAAATTTTAATAGGATGACTAATTCTTGATGCTTAATGAATGACATACTACTAGTCCGATACTTCATATGATGTATATCCATACTGAATGTCTATTACTTCATACTTAAGAAGCTTTATATAAATATTGTAATAGTTTTTATTGCTTTTGTACAGATGGCTAAGAAATCTGAGGTAAGCAGCAATGCAACATCTGCTTCTACACCCAATTCACCTAAGAGTATTTCAAATAAACGCAGCAGGGCAGAACTCCAAACCCAGTGTTCTCTTACTTACTTCCTCAACATTGTGGAGAAGTTGAGGAAGGAGATGAAGGTGGAGCACCATATTCACTTGCAAAGAACTCCTTTTGCATCATATCTGGACATGCCTTATCTAGGTATATCCATGCACCGATTGCAAGCAGTTCTTACAAGGTTCGATGAAGAGGCCGGTGCCTTCTCGGTGGGGAACAATATCACTATCCCATTCTCCTCCGTCGAGTTCTCGCTTGTTCTCCGGCTGCACGATGTTGGCGCACATGTTAATTTTAACATTGCAGCCCAGAGCGAGACATTGGATCGGCTCTTCCCGGATAAGAAGGTCCAGTTGATTAATCAGGATTTGGTTGCTGAAAAACTAAATATTTATGTACATAGAAGTTCAGAAAAGGATATTGAAGATTTTGTCTAGCTTTTTGTTCTTTTACTGTTTAGTTTTTTTTTTTTTGTTAAAAGTAACTATTGTACTGCAAAATTTGTTTATCCGTATCTTGACGACTTGAGTACCCTGGGGACGTATGCTTGGGGACATGCCGCATATTCATATCTGGTTTCCTATATAGCGCTTATGGGAAAGGGGAAAAGAGATCAGGCTATGTCGAGGGGTACGTCATCGACTTGATGGTAAGCATGTTTTGTGATAATATATTCAGTAGTTTGATTCAATAATTATTCTCACAATGCTTTACGAATTGTAGGCTTGGTTTTATGAGCACATACCCTCTTTAGGGATGCAGGAACGGGTGAATGTGTTACCCCGGTTGTTCCGGTGGGGTGTAGACAAGAAGGTCCATGGTGTCGACTCTTTCGACGCTATCCTGACCAGCCTTCCCTCGCGTGAAGTAATGTTTTTAGTTATTTGATGTTTTCTTAGCTATTCTTTATAAATCTCAATTAACTAACAAAGATCTAAATTTTGTTCTTGTCATCAGGTTTATCCCATCATACCCTATACCGCCGAAAGGAAATTTATCTATGTAGTGCAACACTCAATTGAGGTAAATTAGCATTGAAAGTTTATGCATTAAGATTTATCCTTTATGAGATTATGTACTAATAATTTGTCTATGCAGAGGCCATTTGGAAGCAACAGTGACCTTGACATCTTGATATATCGCATTCAGAGATTAGAGGCGGAGTTGAAGGTAAAGGTGGAAGAGAATGAGGCTTTGAAGAAAAAAAAAATTTATCTGGGGAATGGGCCGAAAGAGGAGGATGAGGAGACTGAGGACAAGGATGAGGATGAGGAAAAGGATGAGGAGGCTGACGATGAGGAAAAGGATGGGAAGGAGGCTGAGGAGGAGGCTGAAAGTCCCAGTCCTTCGGACATGAACACGATGAGCCATGCAGAGCATCAATGTGAGGAGACTAAAAAACAGGATGATGGCCCACAAACTTTCGATGTACAGGAAGATGTGGCTGAAGTGGTGAAGACAGTAAGGAAAAAGAAACAACATCCAGTTGACTTCATGACACCTCTGGGCACCACACTAAGGCCGACAAAAAGGGGGAGATTGGCGCGACAATGATGAGCAGGCAGTTGTATTTTCTTATTTTAAACACTGTTGGATGTGGAATGATGATGGATAATTTCTTTTTCTTTTTTGATGGATGGCTGTTATTATTTTTATTTTTTTTGAATAGGGTGGTTGTTGACAGTATATATTTCATTTTGATGTATATATACCGTACCACTTAGTTTACTTAATATATCTCAATTGACTTGAAACCATACGTCGATATTATGTATTCATACGTCAATTTGAATGTAACAATACGACATATTGATGAACTATTAAGTCAATTGATGGACATCGATACGTTAATTTGAGTATATTAATACGTCATATCAACTGTACCTATACATCGATTGATAGAAAATAATACATCAATTAATTGCCAAACATACTTCAATTTCAATGTACTAATATGTCAAATGAAGGGTTCCTATACGTCGATTGATGGAAAACAATACATCAATTGGTAGACAACCATAAGTCAATTTCAATGTACTAATACATCAAATGAAGGTTCCTACACGTTGATTGATGGAAAACAATACGTCAATTGGTAGACAAACATACATCAATTTCAATGTACTAATACGTCAAATGAAGGGTTCCTATACATCGATTGATGGAAAACAAACGTCAATTGGTAGACAAACATACGTCAATTTGAATGTACTAATACGTCAAATGAAGGGTTCCTATACGTCGATTGATGGAAAACAATACGTCAATTGGTAGACAAACATACGTCAATTTCAATGTACTAATGCGTCAAGTGAAGTGTACCTATACGTCGTGATGCGGTTCGAAATTACACCAAGAAATTGTGCAAATTAAATTTTCTATTCCTTTTTATTAGTGGAGAATTACTAAAACCATAGAGTAATATTGGGACTTGAATATGTAGAGAGAAAAAGGATCTTTTATTTATCATTTTCTAAAAAGTTTTGCTGGAAAGACGAATACAAAATGTGAATTTCTCTCTCAAGAATTCCCATGAATCTCCCCTCACAAAACAAACTTTCTCTTACTTATATTATGGCCATGTGGCCAATTCTTTCCCCCTTTCACCCTCTTAGTTGATTTTTCCATGTTGTAGGGATATGAAATCGGTTATGATCCGATATGATTTGACTTTATCCATCTTTAATCTTCCACCAGCTAGCTCTCCACGTGTCTTGCGCAGTTATCCCTTGACCTCAATTATGAGCTAACCTCTTCAGGTATCCATTCAATTTTACCTCGGGCTTCCATGTTGCAATATTTGCCATGTGGCTTCCTCGACTATCCAATAAGCCTTCTTCTCGGTCTTCCAACTCGAGCCGAATTACCACCTGAGTTCTCTACTTCTTGAAACAAAATAATAGAAAATCCTAGTCATATCATAAGTCCCCCTACTCTTAAGGTTTTGATGTCAAACTCAAGACGTTGAGAGTATAATTTATTTTTGTAAAATTAATTTAATAATAATTAATTTTTTTTTGAGCTAGCTCGGGGGCTGGCTCATGAGCCGGCTTGCAAGCAAGCCATACAGCAGCAGCCGGTTAGGGAAAGAAAATAGGGGGAGCGAAAATTTGCTCCCCCTTTTCACCTTTTTTTCTTTTGCTCTCTCTTCTTTATGAATCCTCCTGAATTGAGGATTCTTTTGGCATTATCCTATCTCTTAAAGGATTTTGACTTCCCTCTTTTAGGACTCTTCTTCTTTTACTTGCCAATCAAAACTCTTTTCTTCTCTTTCATCCTACAGACATGCTTATAAAAAGCTATTTAATTCTTCTCCTCCTTTTTCTTCATCACTTTCTTGACTTGTGGTTTTCCTTCTTCTACTTTTTTCCCAACAACTCATATCTTCTATCTTTTTTGACATTAAAGGTAAGAAATTCGTACCCCCCTCCCCCCTTTCTTTTTCTTTTAGCACACACATATACATAATTATATATACATACATACATATATACGTGTGTATATATATATATATGCATGTGCTACATAATTATATATATATATGCATGTGCTACATAATTAAAAGTGAGCCTTTCGTACCCCCTCCCCACTTTTTTCTTTTTAGCGCACACACACATACATAATTATATATATATATAGATAGATATACATATATACACATATATATATGTGCTCTACATGTAGTTTACATAATTATTCTCATACCATCCATTAACTTTATCAATTACTACAAATCAAGAATTCTTCTTTTTGCGCAATATGGTAACATATATTTATTTAGTTTAATATATATATATATATATATATATATATATATATATTTGGTTGTTGTTAAGAGATGATGATACCTTCTCCAAAAGATCCCGTAGATTCTTCAAACCATTCTCCTAGATCAACCGAGTCAACTTCCATCATGCATAAAATATTAACAACCGAGGGGGATCATATACCTTTCGGGGCGGTAGTTACACACCCCATGTCCAACGGTTCGGAAGACGACGAGGCGGCGCCGGACGGCGATTGCTCAACTGATTCGGACGCCCCTGATCCGGATATGGAAGAGGTCACGGGATCCAATATTGCTCTATCCCCAATGGTCAAAGCTCGGTTGAATGCCGGTGTTCCATATTATGAAGCACACGAATCTTGTTTTACGAGTTCAGATTGTAGGAAATTAAGGGATCACCTATGTATTCCTTCCACCTTCAAAATATTAGTACCAAGTCCTAAAAGTAGGCCTCACACCCCTCCTGACGGATATCTCTGTTTTTTTACAGCCTAATTGGATGCCGGCTTACATTTTCCTATCCTGACTTTTTTTGAAGGAATATCAAGGAAATACAATGTGCCTTTATGTCAGCTATCCCCTAACTCCATAAGCCTTATGACAGCCTTCTTTATGGTAACATCGTACTTAGGAGAACACTCGTCAGCTCGTACTTTTTATTCTTTCTTTCAATTAAAAAATTAGAGAAAGGACTTTTTTATTTCACCTCACGGGCAGGTGTCAAGTTTTTGAGGCATAACTTTAAAACCCATTGTGAATGGAGACGACGCTACTTTTTTATTTCTTCCCCTACTCCTTGGAATTTTCCTTGCACGTGGTTAGAAAGTACTCCTAGATATCCCAATTTTTTTGCAAAGGATAGGTCACTAGCCCATGAACACCTCTTAAGCATGCTAAACAAGAATACGTACGATATTTGTAAATTGATCTTTGACAGCCTGATGAGCCATTTTGGTTTGAGCCCCAGGCTCGTGAGGACCTCAGACGACCTCGGTATAGAACACACATGAATTTTTATTTTATTTTTTTATTTGTCTACGTTTTTTTTAGAAATAATGCCATGATAATGTGGCGAGGTTCTTTTACTAACTGTCTCTCTCCTCCCCCCCCCCCCCCTTTTTTTTTAATTGCAGACTCCACCATGTTTCGCACTCTTCTCAAGGGGTCGGCCAAGCAATCCATCGTCAAGGACAAACATGAGTCGAGACAAAAGGGGCCTGCTACTTTGAAGGAGACGCCAAATACATCTATAGTTCTTCACCCTCAGGCAGCTCATGGGGTCACCGCTGATAAAGCCAATGGTAAGCGTAGTTGGGGTGCTCCTGAGAATGCTCACAAGACACGTGGAGGATCCTCACAAGGGACGCCCACTCCTCAATTATCTTTCGATCGTCCACCTCAGTATTCTTCGGATGGTGTATTACCCATTCCCAAGCATCCTCGGGGGTCATTGGAGGGTGAAAACCTGAATAGTCAAAAGCCGTCCCGAGAGCGTTCCACTGCTCCTATGATATTTTCTGCTTCGTCTATGAGGATGTCTTTTCAACATTTGATGGGGATGGCTTCTCCCCGCGAGCTTCACTATATGAATGACCTTAGTGATACTGTTTTGCTAGAAGACTTCTCCTCAGCTATTCTTCAAGTATGTTCACCATTTAAACTGGCTATCTTGATTTTAACATTTACGACATTTATTATAACTCTCGCCCCTCTATTTTTTTTAGTCAAGCTTTCTAGGAAGAGATCTAATGTCTCGCCTTTGATCCCAACTGGTTGCCTCCAACGAAGTCTCTAAAAAACTAGGAGAGTGGGAGAAGCAGGTGTTAGCCATAACTGGTGACTTGGCAAAGGAAAGGATTTTAAAGGACGAGCTATCCATGGAGCTAGAAAATTTGAAGAGTACCCACATCGCCGAATTGAGAAAGCATGCACGATTGCCCGAGAGGAGGCCGTGGATAATTTTTCTCACTCCATCAAATGAATAGCCTTGATGAATGACAATTACAACCGCCGTCATGAAATCTTCCTTCAGTCCCCCGAGTATCAGGAGATGCTCGTTGATTTGGCGCTACAATATTATTATTATGGATTCCGCACTTGCGTGAAACAATTGGTGGATGCTGGCCACTTGACCTCCGAGATGGGTGTTTCTTTCCTTCAGGAAGGAACCGGCTTAGATGGTGCTCCTGAGCCAGGTGACGAGGCACCTGCTTGTGTTCTTGCTATTCATGCTACCTTGGGTGAACAAGCTAAAGGTGACGATGTTAAGAATGCCCCGGAGCCAACTATTGATAAGGATACTTTAGATGCTATCCTGAGCACACCGATGGACAATGTAGATATCCACAAGGATGTCGAGGGCAAAAAGACGGCCTCCAAGCCCTTCTTTGAGGCTCCCGAGGAGCTTGCTCATTAGGTGTTACACCACGCTTTTCTTTCATAATTCTTGTTTTTCTTAGAATATTTCCCTTGATTCGCCTTGGACTTTTGCCACGGCTTAGTATGCTCTCCATTACCTTTGCTATTTCTTATTGTAATGCCTCTACGGCATAAACACTATTATTATATGGAAAATTTCATTTTTTTTTATGCTTTGATTTCTATTCGCTCATCACTAACACTATTATTATATGGAAGATTTCATTTTGTTTTTATGCTTTGATTTCTATTCGCTCATCACTAAATTTATTGAGTAAATATTCAATTATGGAATTCAAGGTAAAATATTCCAGGAGCATACCGTAATGCTGTTTTGCACACTGTTTTGTGAAGAATCCATATCGAATTTGACTTTGCCCCCTTCTGGAGAATTATAGGATCCTAAGGGACCGTTTTATCCCAACTAATCTTTTTACCTCAATGAATTAAGCCTGGACGTCTTCACCAAATTTGTAGGTTTACCTCTTGGGTTTCTAACCATGTAAGAATTTTATTAAACGAAAACCTGTAGAGTTGGATAGGTTGATTTTCCCATAATCGAGCAAGCTGCTCGACTGAATTTCCGAGGAGGTTGGCTTGTCCAATTCATCATCCACATCAGGGATCTATCTCTCCTTTCCATATACGATCCGCACCTGCTTTTCCTACTTCTCCGTATGTATATACTTCTTCTTTTAGTTTTCCTTGGTATCCGAAATGAACGAGGTTTTCAACTGCTTGCAAAGAACTAGGCTTTATAGGTGCTCGCGATGAATGAGGCTTTTTTAGGTGCTTGCGATGAACGAGGCTTTTTAGGTGCTCGCGATGAACGAGGCTTTTGAGGTGCTCACGATGAACGAGGCTTTTTTAGGTGCTCGCGATGAACGAGGCTTTTTAGGTGCTCGCGATGAACGAGGCTTCTTAGGTGCACGCGATGAACGAGGCTTTTTAGGTGCTCATGATGAACGAGGCTTTTTAGGTGCTCGCAATGAACGAGGCTTTTTTAGATTGGCACTTATCATGGAGAATATGAAAATGAATTTTTATTATAGAAGAACGAAGATTCACTACAACGAAAAGTTTGATAAGGGTAGCACTAGAGCTAACTCATTATTAACATAAACATTGAGAAAAAGAAAAACATAACTTAAAATAAAATATATCAACCACTAACTCTCTCATTAGATTCCTGACGTCTTTAGCTGTAGAATTTCTTCAAGTTTTGTACGTTCCACAGCCGTGATATTTTTCTGCCATCCATATCTTCCAATACATAAACTCCACCAGTGAGGATATGAATCACCTTGTAGGGACCTTCCCACTTAGGTCCCAATTTTCCTACGGGCTTGAGTACATCAGCCGTTCGAAGGACCAGGTCTCCTACCTGCAATTCTCGGCTGACTACTTTCTTATTGTACGCTGCTGCAATCCTTTGCTTGTATTTAGCTATTCTAAGATAAGCCCTGGTCCTGGCCTCCTCGGTTGTGTCCAAGCTTTCTCTCATTAACTCCTCATTTTTATCGGAATCATAATACCTTACACGGTGGGTGGCCACCAATATTTCTGGAGGTATCACAGCATCCACACCGTACACAAGACTAAAGGGGGTGTCTCCAGTGGTGGTACGTGGAGTAGTGCAATATGACCATAAAACAATAGGTAACTCTTCTACCCATGAGCGCCCCTCCTTTTGCAATCTAGTTTTCAGTCCTTGATTGATGACTCTATTAATCACCTCTACTTGCCCATTACACTGCGGGTCTCCCACAGAAGTAAATAGCTGCTTGATTCCCATATCCTGACTCCAGTCCTGAATCTTCGCTCCTTGGAATTGTCGTCCATTATCTGAAACAATCTCACGAGGGATTCCAAACCTATAGAGTACGGATTTTTTCAAGAACTTTATCACTTCCTGCTCAGTGATCTTAGACAAGGGTTCGGCCTCTACCCACTTACTAAAATAGCCAACAACTACTATTAAGAATTTCTTCTGCCCCACGGCCAACGGAAAAGGTCCTACTATATCTATGCCCCATTTGATGAACGGGTAAGGCGAGCTCATAATGCCCATCGGTTCTGCAGGCCAGTGGTACAATAGCGCATGCTTCTGGCAGGATTCACATTTCTTGACTAGTTCCTTGGCATCAATTTTCATGGTAGGCCAGAAGTACCCGACTCTAAGGTCCTTTGCAGTTATAGCAACTACCCCTGCTGGTTTCCACAAAGACCTCCGTGTATCTCTTCTAGTACAAGTAATCCTTCTTGTTTCGAGAAACACCTTAAGTACGGCTGAGAGAATGCTCTTTTGTATAGCACTCCTTCAATCATGGTGAATCTCAAAGCGTGGTGTTGCGTCCTCATTGCCTCTTGTTTTTCTTCAGACAACTCCCCTCTTTGGAGGTAACCCATGATCGGGCATCTCTAGTTGCTCACTTCTTCAATAGCGCCTACCAATTCTTCCTCACCATCACTAGCCATCGACTATACAGTGATTTGTCTCGTGTGACAGTCACTGAGGGCGCTGGCTAAACGTGCAAGGTAGTCAGCTTTACTATTTTCGGATCTTGGTATCTGTCTCGTCTCGAAGTTCTCAAAGCCTTTCCTCAACTCTTCTATCCTTCTTAAGTATTCTACCATCCTAATTTCCTTTGCTTCATATCGGCCATCTACTTAACAAGCTACCGGCTGAGAATCCTAGCACACCACCAGATGTTTAGCTCCTACCTTCATAGCCATCTTGAGGCCGGCGATCATGGCCTCATATTCTGCTTCATTATTAGATGCCCTAAATTCAAGTTTGACAACATACTCCAATCCATTCTCTTCAGGAGTGGTGAGCACAATTTCGGATCAACTCCCTAAGGCCGTAGCGGAGCCATCTACATGTAGCATCCGTACCTCCTTTTCTTACCTAATGGAAGGTACCTTAGATATAAAATCCGCTAGTGCTTGTGCCTTGGTAGCTGGCCTTGGAGAATAAGAGATGTCAAATTCACTCAATTCTACTGCCCATTTGATCATTCTTCCTGACACCTCCGGGCGTCCTAAAATCTGCTTCAAAGGGTAATTGGTGCTCACTTCTACAGTATGTGAGAGAAAATAAAGCCTTAATTTACACGCGGTAGTCACTAAAGCGAACGCAAATTTCTCTATCTCAGTATATCTTAACTCAGCTCCTCGTAGAGTGTGACTTGCGTAATAGACAGGTTTCTGATCTTTCCCTTTCTCTCTTACTAAGACTGAACTAATGGCATGCTCTGAGACAGATAAATACAATACAGGATTTCTCCAGCGACAGGTTTGGTTAACAAAGGGAGCTGAGTAAGGTAAGCTTTCAAGTCTTGGAAAGCCACTTGTCATTCCTCGTTCCATGAACATTGGTTTGCTTTCCTTGTAAGCTTAAAGAAAGGGAGACTCCTTTCTCCTAACCTTGCAATGAAACGTCCTAGTGCTGCTATCCTTCCCGTGAGCTTTTGCAGTTCATTACGAGTGTTGGGTGGAGACATCTCCTGGATAGCTCTAGTCTTCTCAAGATTAACTTCTATCCCTCCTTCGGTAACCATATACCCTAGAAATTTTCCACTGCGAACTTCAAAAGCACATTTAGCTGCATTAAGTTTCATTTGGTACTGTCTTAGAACCCCAAAAGCTTCAACTAAACCATCTATATGATCTTGAGCTTTTCGACTCTTCACTAGCATGTCATCCACATAAACCTCCATATTTCGCCCTAATTGATCCCGGAACATTTTATCCATTAATATTTGATACGTGGCTCCAACATTTCAGAGTCCAAAAGGCATCACGACATAGTAATAAGTTTCGATTGCAGTAATGAAACTAACGTTCTTTTGATCTTCTGGTGCCAAAGGTATTTGATGGTACCCTTAGCCGCATCCATTAAGCTCAACAGCTCGCACCCAGACGTGGAATCCACTAATTGGTCTATCCTTGGTAATGGGTAGCAATCCTTCGGGCATGCCTTGTTGAGATCTCGAAAGTCTATACACATCCTCCATTTGCCTCCCTTTTTAGGAACCAAAACTGCATTGTCTATCCACTCAGGGAACTGGATTTCTTTTATATATCTTGCCGCCAGAAGCTTATCCACCTCTCCCTGTATAATTTTATCTTTTTCGGGCCCAAAGTGTCGCCTTTTCTGCTTGACAGGTCTAGCTGTCGGAAACACATTAAGGTGATGGACAGCTATTGATGGGTCTATGCCCACTATATCTTCAGCAGACCATGCAAAGATGTCTACATACTTCTTTAGCAAGTTCGTCAAGCGAGTCAACAAATCGGGATCCAACTAGGATCCTACGTTAACAACCATGCAATGCTCGCCAGACATTAACTCTATCATTTACAAATCCTCCACCGGCTCTACTTTGGGCAATGGCTGCATCACCTTGGCTTCCTCACTAATAGCCATGACTCCTTTCCGTTTATAACTTAGTTCCGACAAATCCACATCCATGTCAGTCACCTTTCCACCTACTTTTATAGCCTTTACATAACACTTTTGGGATAGCTGTTGGTTTCCTGACACTTCACCAACTCCTTCTCCCACAGGGAACTTAATCATCATATGATAAGTAGAGATGACTGCTCGAAAAGCATTCAAAGTGGGCCTGCCCAGTATTACATTATACGCGGAAGGAGAACTTACTACCAGAAACTTCATCATTTTCGCCCTTCTCCAAGGTTCCTCTCCTAAAGAGAGAGGCAGACGGACCTGGCCTAATAGGCGGATCATTTCCCCTGCGAAACCAAATAAAGCCGTGTCTATCTGTTCTATCCTCACCTCCCCGAGGTCCATTTGTTCGTATGCTGAAGCAAAGAGCACATCCACTGAGCTCCCACTATCTATGAATATCCGTTCCACATCATAGTTAGCAATTGTTGCCGTGATTGCTAGAGCATCATGGTGAAGGCGATGAAGATGGTGCCCATCAGCAGGACTAAACTGAATAAGGGGTTCCACGCCTACAGCGGCCACCTCATTTTCGTCCTCCTGCCACGGAAGCTCTCTAGCAGCCCTCTAATGAGCGCGCCTTGCCTTATGAGAGTCCCCATCAGTAGGACCGCCGAATATCATATTGATTACTCTTTTTCTCTTGACCCCACTCCCTTTGGGAGGATCCTTCTTTTTCTGATCATCACGTAGTTCTTCTCGATGAGGAGCTTCCAGATGACCTTTGGCAAACTTTCCTTTCTTGTAATGAGGTTTTGGAGGAGAAGGGCTTCTTTCAAACATCTTAGCACTCTTTTCTCTGTCTCGGCAGATGAGTTCTTGGAGCCTTCTACTTTTAATTAACCTCTCTATATCTTTTAATAAGTGATGACATTCATTAGTATGACGACCATAATCCTTATGGAACCTACAATATCTATCCGATTTGGGGTTCATAGGTCCCGTGGAAGCACTGCGAGGCCATCTTACATAACTTTTATGCTCTATAGCTAGGAGGGCTTTTGCCCGGGACAACTTCAATGGTGTAAAACTAGTATATCGCTTTTCCTCAAGACGTTTGTCCTCTATGTACTACGTGAGGATATTTTTGTCCCTTTCATTTTTGCTGCCTCTTCCATGTTGACGTACTTCTCAGCTCTAGCTAGTAAATTTTCAAAGCTAGTAGCTGGTTTCTTAGCGAGGGACCTAAAGAACTCTCCATCTCTTAACCCTTGAGCAAATGCATTACTTAATACATCGGCGTTGGCCGAAGGTACTTCTAGTGCTGCAGCATTAAACCTTTGTATGTACCCTCGCAGAGGCTCCGTGACTCCTTGTTTCATATTAAACAAAATGAGGGATGTCTTTTGGTATTTCTTACTACTAGCGAACTGATACCGGAAAAGTGAACTAAACTCCTTGAAAGAGTGAATGGAATTAGGGGCCAGCTGATTAAACCACTGCCGGGCAGCCCAGGTTAAAGTAGTAAGAAATACTCGACACTTTACCCCGTCAGAGTATTGGTATAGCAAGGAGATATTTTCAAATTTCCACAAGTGCTCGGTTGGATCAGATGAACCGTCGTATTCCGACACATTAGGTGCTTGGAAATTATTGGGCAATTCATCAGCTAGTATCCTTGGTCCAAAAGAAACTCCTCTTGGAGGGTCAGGAATACCCACTCCCATGCGCTACCTTATCATCCTCATTTCTTCTTGCATATCCTCAATTTTTTCCATTAGGTTGGCCCGGGGTAAGCCAATTGCCTCCCCTTCAAGATGTCCTTATCTTGGAAGGTCAGTGGTAGTTTCAAATACACTCGCCCCTTCAATCGCAGGATGTCCTCCTCCCCTGTAGTTGACGGGAGACCCGACGTCATCCCTGTGGGTACGTGTTGTAATCAGTGGTAAAGTGAATGAGGTGGCATGTGGAAAGAATGTTGTTCCTGGGATAACTAATAGGAAAGCCGTCGGGGCAACCGATGGGGAAGTCGTCGGGACACCTGATGGGAAAGTTGTTGGGATAGCTGATGGGAAAGTCATCGGGACACCTGATGGGAAAGCTGTCGGGATGGATCCCGAAGTATAAGCAGTCGGATGGCCCGCATTAATAAAAGATAGGGTTGCATAGGGAGTTACCAAGCGTGCCCACTGGTCTACCATTGAGGGAGTATTCTCTACAGGTAACATGTTGAGCAAATTGAAATGAGATGCTCCTGGAGCTTCTCTTTCATGTGGCAGTCCCCCAGTCTCACTGGGTAAGAGACCTAGAGGTGGCGGGATCGGCTCACTAACCCTGTGAGTGGCATGCCGACCCAAGCTGGAGACGATAAAGTTTGCCACAGGCCTCAAGGAGGGGTAATCCCCAGGTGTCGGGCACGGTTCTAAACTCGCGGTGACTGGGGATCTAGCTCCTTATCTCCTTGTGTACACTATTGGATGAGTCCCAATTCTATTCCTTTGAGGAGGAGGTGGGGGAGGAAGATGAGAGTCTCCTCCTGCTTGCAGGTCAACGATTTGGGATCTATTTCCGGTGGATCCCGAGATGGATAATGATGTGGGTGCAGGTGGGGCCACACCCAATGTTGTTCCTAACAGTGGATTTGCATTAATTTCTTCAACTTGTGGAGTTTTTTCAATGGTCGACATTGCCCTTTACTATCGGTTGAATTCGGCCAAATCAGGCAATTCTGAAAAAATAAGCCTATCTAAAGCTACCGGCCTCCGTTCTCTATGAATCTTATATGGATGAAGAGCAAAGATAAAGACCTACAATTATGTTGAAGACAAATACCGCTAATTCAGAAATATAAGGACACAAAAATGTTCATGAACATTCAGCAGCGTTCGGCCAAGGATTGTGATGCACAACGACGGTGCGAAAATCACAGGCAAGGCTGCCGGTCTCGTATCATGTCAAGGCTAGTTCGACTAACTTGTTGGGTAAGGTTCTATTCCCTGGGTGGCTCGTGGCAGCGGAATTAAAATTTAAACGTACAACCACCCGAAACAGGAATAATGGCGTGCTCGATTATGCTATAAAGAAGGTTGTGAGAATTTTTACCTTTTCGATTAAATTCTTGCAGCAACCAATTTGATCTTTTCAACCCTGTGGTGCAATTCCACATGATTCCTTGGAGGGAATTGCCGTCTTTCGTATCCCCGATTTAGTGCTCCAAACGTCGTACCTCTAAGATGTATCCACACCTCGTTCAAGTCACCACCTACTTTGTTATTGGCGCTAGCCAACGAAATAGGTCTAAGTCTAAAACATAGGCTTGATTATGTGAAGGGATGGAATATGTGAATTGTTAAGTTCAACACATGAACAAAACGATGTCTTGTTGGAACAAGGGAAGGGGACGATTTTTGGCTTAAGGATGACAAGAAAATTCTCTCCTAATTTTCAACTGGGGGTTCGAATTTTTCCTCTCAAAAACTTAGGGTTTTTAGTCTTGCAATCACATATATATAGAATAGGAGACCTAGAGTTCTTATTCAACTACAAGACTTGGAGAAGAAGAAAACCCTTTTCTTCATCACCAAGAATTCAGCCCCCTCATCCTTTTGGGCTTAAAAATCGGCCACCCTCTTTTATTGGAGTCCAAGAATTAATTCTTAACTCCATATTTAATTATGGGCTAAACCCATCAATTAAATATTCACATATAATTAAAACCTGTTCAATTATATTCACTTATTCTAATTGACTTATTTATTTAACTTGAGCCAAGCCCAACTAAATAAAATACTTGGACTCTACTAGATCCATTAATTTAATTAATTCTACTAGATTAATTAAAATTGTCGAATTAATTGAATCACCTCAATTAATTCATATTCCATATTAGGAAAGTACTAGACTTTCCTAATTTCCTCAATTTCCTCAAATTGATTAATCACATCATTTAAGCAGTGACTCTCACGAGTTAAGTGTGTGACCCCTTAAGCTCGTCTACTATCTAGTAGTAAGTACACTTTCCCAAAGTACTAGTGTACTTTCCTAAAATAGAAAGTACTAGATTAAATCATTCCTTTGATTCAATCAAGTCTCGAATTAATCACCACATTAATTCTCGGCACTTACAAATCGTGGTTACTATCAAGCAATGGGCCACGAAGACCTAGATAAAGACGGAGATAAAGATACGCCTTTCGTGATCTTGATCCTTGTATAAGTAAAATCCCTCCATCTAATCTCCCGATTGAATCTAGAGCAGTGGCTAAGGTCGAAGTTCTATTAATTCAACAACTATGTTTCCCAAATACGGTGAGATCGACTTCGACTTTCTAAACGACGAAACCCTATGCCTCTTTAGATTTCATACTTCGGCCGAAGATTCCTAAAGTAGATTCACTATGTAAACATAGGAGATTCACTGACAAGTCTAATGTCAGAGATAAATCCCATCTTGATTCTCACGTGCCTTCATACACAATTAGCCCATGTCTGATTTTGCCCATTTGCAATCATCTAAGTAATCATGTAACAAACCAAGACATGTTCAATTGTGTACAAGACATCCAATGGAACCTCAAGTTCTATGGATTACTCTTATACTACAAGACCACTGGAAGTTCCAGATTCGACTGGGATTTCATTTAATGGAACTTCCATGGGGTTGTTTAGTATACCTATTCCCACAATAGGAACCCTCATATATGCATAGGCTTTCACCGTGCCAATATCTATGGAATGAGATACACTCTATCAAGAGTATGCATCATATAAGGAATTCTTTTGGGTCTCATTGATATCCCTTCATCTCGACGAGCCCATTCACGACTTGGAACATATGTTTTAAGGATCATAGCCTTGGAGACATATTCCATCATTGCCATTCCCGATGCGCAATGCTGTCCCATAGCTATGTGTGATTCTTCGGGACTTTATTCTTAGTTAAGACAAAGATATATACACGAATAAAGAATGCCAAAAGATTTAACTTTATTTATATGAAAAAGATCGTTCAACTAGAGTTATTATTACATAGAATGGTGCCCTAAATTGGTGCGCCGGGCATAAACTCTAACAATCTCCCACTTGCCTTAGTGCCAATTGCCCATGTACTTGAGGCCCATTCTCCCTAGATGTCCTTCAAATACTTTTTGGCTTAAGGGTTTGGCCACATTGTCTGCCGAGTCCACACGTTCCACTCGAACGTCGCCTCTCCCAATGATCTCCGTGATCAAGTGGTATCGTCTCTGTATGTGCTTGGATTTTTGATGAGACCTTGGCTCCTTTGCTTGCGCAATAGCCCCGTTGTTGTCACAGTACAAAGGTACTGCGTCTACAACGGATGGAACTACACCCAATTCTTGGATGAAGTTCCTTATCCAAACACCTTCCTTCGCAGCCTCTGAAGTTGGGATATATTATGCTTCAGTGGTGGAGTCCGCCACAGTTGCTTGCTTGGAACTTTTCCAGCTGACGGCTCCTCCATTGAGCAGATAGACAAATCCCGAGACCGACTTCGAGTCGTCCACGTCTGTTTGGAAACTCGAATCGGTGTATCCCTCTAACTCTAATTTTCCACGTCCGTATATCAAAAACATGTCCTTAGTCCTGTTAAGGTACTTAAGGATCGTTTTTGTTGCATTCCAGTGCTTCTCACCGGGATCAGCCTGATAACGGCTACACACACTCAATGCATATGCCACATCGGGTCTTGTGCATATCATCGCGTACATTATGCTACCTATAGCCGAGGCATAAGGTATTTGGGACATTCTTACTCTTTCTTCTAGAGTCTTAGGAGACATCGACTTGGAGAGTGTAATCCCATGTCCCATTGGCAAGAATCCTCTCTTGGATTCTTCCATCTTAAATCTCTTAAGTACGCGATCGATATATGTGGATTGGGAGAGTCCCAGCAGCTTACTCGATCTCTCTCAATATATCTTCATACCAAGTACGTAGGATGCCTCTCTTTCATGGAAAATTGTTTAGAGAGCCATGCTTTAGTTTACTGCATCATTCCAATATCGTTTCCGATTAAAAGAATGTCATCAACGTAAAGTATGAGAAACGTAACCGCGCTCCCACTAACCCTCTTGTACACACAAGCCTCTTCAGCGTTTTGCACATATCCATACTCTTGTATGACAGTGTCAAACCGTTTATTCCAGCTCCGGGAAGCCTGCTTTAATCCATAAATGAACTTTTGGAGCTTACACGCTTTGTGTTCGCTCATTTCGGATGTAAAGCCATCTGGCTGTTGCATGTATATCTCTTCCTCAATCTCTCCATTGAGGAATGCAGTCTTTACATCCATCTTCCAGATCTAAAAATCGAGAAATACAGATATAGCAAGCAGAATCCTATTAGATTTCAGCATCGCCACTGGTGAAAAAGTTTCCTCCTAGTCAATGGCTTGCCTCTAAGTGAATTCATTTGCCACGAAGTGTGCTTTATAGGTTGCCACCTCTCCATCGACTCCAAGCTTCCGCTTATAGACCCACTTATAGCCAATGCGTTTTATGCTCTCTGGTGGGTCCACCAAGGTCCACACCTTGTTGGAGTCCATGGAGTCCATTTCAGACTTCATGGCATCTAGCCATTTTCCTGAATCAATGTCAGACATTGCTTCCTTATAACTCTTTAGGTCAGAGTCTAAGGGAGGATCATCTGAGTTCTTTTCTTCCAACAGGCCAAGCCATCTTTCGGGTGCCTTTAGAACTCTTTCAGATCTCCTCAAGGGTTGTGTGTTCTCAGTAGGTGTATCGGAATTAGATTCATTGGTGTCGGGTGGGTTATTTTGTACTTCGTGATTTGAATCACGTTGATTCATCTCATCAAATTCTACACCCTCGCCTTTCCTATCCAAAAGGAATCGCTTTTCTAGGAAATTGGCATTTCTTGAAACAATCACTTTTTGTTCCATAGGGTTGTAGAAGTAGTATCCAATAGTTTCCTGATACCCTACAAAATAACACAAAGAGGATTTGGGATCCAATTTGTCTCCCACTAAATGCTTTACATAAGCGGGGCACCCCCATATTCTCAAGCGAGCATACGAAAGTGACTTTCCACACCAAGTTTCATATGGGGTCTTGGGCACCTTGAAAGGCGCCCTATTCAACAGATAGATTGTTGTTTCAAGCGCATAGCCCCACATGGACTTTGGAACTTCAGTGAAACTCATCATGGATCGAACCATATCCAACAATGTTCAATTCCTTCGCTCGGCTACCCCGTTATGTTGAGGCATGCTTGGCAGAGTCCATTGTGAGAGAATCCCATTCTCTTTAAGATAATCAATGAACTCAGAAGACAAGTATTCTCCTCCCCGATTAGATCGAAGAGCTTTAATACCTTTTCCAAGTTGCTTCTATACCTCATATCTAAACTCCTTGAATTTCTCAAAGGATTCAGATTTATATCTCATCAGATGTACATAACCATACCGAAAGTGATCGTCGGTAAAGGTTATGAAGTAGCTAAACCCTCCTCGAGCACTTATGCTCATAGGGCCGCACACATCCGTATGGATCAAATCCAATGGATTTGTGGCTCGTTCGGCTTTACCCAAAAATGGCAACTTGGTCATTTTCCCTTTGAGACACAATTCACAAGTTGTCAATTCATCTAAGTTTTGGAGACCTAAATGAGTTGCCAAACTTCGAATTCTTTCTTTGGAGATATGACCTAGTCTCTCGTGCCACATTAGTGCGTCTGTTTGATTATCTTGTTTGCGTTTATTTCTTTGTTGAATATTGAGATTAGAAATTGTTGGGAAAACAGTATAAACTCCATCTTAAAATTTTGATTCCATAATAAGAAACAATTCATAAGATAAAAATAAAGTTTTATTACGAATCTCAAAATAATAACCCTCTCGATCCAAAACCGAAATCGAGATAATGCTTCTTATTATTTCAGGAACAAAATAAATAGAATTTAATACTAAATTTCTATCTCCTATCCCTAAGTAGATCATCCCCACGGCTTTGGTAGCAACCCGTGCTCCATTTCCCATCCGCAAGGTTATGTCTCCTCTACTTAGCTCATTGATTCTTGTCATCTCCTGCAAGTTATTGAAGATATGAACTCCACATCCAGTGTCTAGAATCCAAGAAGAATCGTTAACTGAAAAGTTAACTTCAACAAAGAACGTACCTTGCGCCTGTGGCTCTTTGCAGTTCCTTTGCCAGTGCCCAGTCTTCCCACATTTGAAGCACTTATCAGATTTGGCTTTCTTACCCTTCTTAATTATTCCCTTGCCTTTTAGTTTCTTAGTCTTGTTCTTCTTCTTGTTACCTTTCTTAGGTTTAGAAGATGAATTCATAAGAAGCACCGGTTTATCTCTCTTTATAGTGCTTTCAGCCATCTTCAGCATGTTCAACAACTCAAGAAGCTTAGCTTCAAGTTGATTCATGTTGAAGTTGACCACAAATTGTTCATAAGAACTAGGGACTGTAGGACCAAGTCTATAGACAACTCGCCACTAAGCACCACACCAAGATTAACCAACTTTTCAATCAGCCCTATCATCTTGAGCACGTGCGCACTTACATCAGAGCCATCAGTCATGCGAGCCCTGAAAAGCTCCCTTGAGATTGCAAATCTCTCTCTCCTAGATTTAGTACCATACAGCTCTTGCAAATGGAGAAGAATTGATACAAAATTCTTGATCGTCTCGTGTTGCCTTTGCAATTCATTATTCAATGAGGCCAACATGAGACATCGCACTTGCATGTCATCTTCTTTCCATTGCTGGTACTGGAATTTCTCATCATCAGATGAATCCTCTTCCGGCTCTTCTTGCACTGGTATATCAAGGACATACCCCCTTTTCTCAGACAAAAGGGTAATCTTAAGGTTACGAAACCAATATTCAAAGTTGGGACCGGTTAGTTTATTTGTTTCAAGAATTGTTTTGAATGGATTAGACATATCGTGTTATCTACAAAACATACGAGGCAGACGATAAGTAACGGATTTTCAAATAAAGTTCTTATACAATTTGGTCTTTAATTGTACAAGTCTCCCACTATTTTTCCAAATCCCACCACCCTCTTGGTGCGATTCGAAGAATAGTTAATTCTTTAGTGGGCTTGTGATCTATCCAAATTTCATCATATGCCCCATTTTCTGAGCTAACATATGACTAGTTTGAATAGTAGCCTTAACCGGCCTTCTATCTTCCTTGATAGTTCTCAAGATCTTTTTCCTCATCTTTCGCATGTGCCCCATTTGCTGAGCTAACACATGGTAGTCGATGTTAGGCTCAACCCATCAAATATCACATAGTCAATCATCAATTCCATTACCCCCATTTTCTGAGCTAAGTAATGAAACCAATGATCCCACAGGGCATCATATGCTTAGTAATGCTCACAGCCTTTCTTAGGTTCAACCCACCCCATTTTCTGAGCAAATGGATTTGAACTTCAGCGGCATATCACATGGCAATTACTTATGATGGAAGGAATGGAAATAGAACTCCAATTCTATTCCCACATTAGCCTGATATATTTCAAGGAGGGAATTACTTTGCATACATATAGGTCTCATCAGTATTACAATTATCTTGTTTAGTTATTTATCCTATGCATGCATTTCACAACACATCACATATCGTATCGGAAAGATAAATAAACATCCCATAAAGTGGTAAATCGAGGATGAACCACCTCGAGCCCTAACCTACTAACCCACTGAGCCAAAGTGGGCCAGGACATTCTAGAAAGTAAAAAAAATCACCTAGACTATTACAATGGATTTCACCATAGCATACAAGTCTTCGAGTCTTGGCTTTGTCTTCTCGCTCCGTCTTCGATTACATAGTTTATCAACTATTACTAATCTACTTGACAGAAAAGTAAAAGCCAAACCGGCTATTTTTTACAACTCTAGAATTTTACATACAAAGAAAACCAAAAAACATAGATTAGGCTCGTGGTTCATCCCCATCACATAAGCATGCCAAGGAACAAACATATATATATATATATATATATATATATATATATATATATATGCGATATCCAAAATTTACCCATCCGTCGTCTAAATAAAATTGCAAACTTCATCAGGATAATATCGAGTTCTAATTTCCAAAACCCATTTCAGAAATTATAAGTTTTAAACAATCAACTGGGTCAGGTTCTTGGGTTACCCGACCTTACGACATCAAAAACCAAGAATTTTTTTTTGACCCGAGTTTGCTGACCACGCCCAGGCGCCGGTAGACCCACGCCCAGGAGCCATCGGCAGAGGCGAGACCACCAGGTTTCGCCTGCCGGTGCCTAGGTGCCAGTCACCCCGCGCTTGGGCGCGGGTAACAGCGCATGTTGCTGTACGGGATTTCTCCCTTTTTTATCCATGAGTGATTCGTTCCGTCAATGATGGATGAATTCGATCCCACCTCAGGCCAGGCATAATCACTCGACAATTGAGCCTTCGGCCTGATCATCACGCAATGTCCTATCACCGGTGATTCCAAAATCATCCTTCATCATCCAAATTAAATCCCCTCACACCCAAGATTCATTCTTTTCAATTGAATTTTACAAAACCAAAATCATTTTTCACAAAAACATTATAACAATCAAATATATCCCAATCGAAAAAATCAATTATTCTAAACGACGAATATATTGTTAACATGAACCAATTTACATATGCGTAAATAAACATGCATAACACACAATATAGATAATCGAGCCAACCATGGTTCTGATACCACTGTTGGGTTGGGTTCTATTCCCCGGGTGGCTCATGGCAGTGGAATTTAAAATTTAAACGTACAACCACCTGAAATAGGAATAATGGTGTGCTCGATTATGCTATAAAGAAGGTTGTGAGAATTTTCACCTTTTCGATTAAATTCTCGCAGCAACCAATTTGATCTTTTCAACCCTGTGGTGCAATTCCACACGATTCACATATTCCATCCCTTCACATAATGAAGCCTAGGTTTTGGACTTGGACCTATTTCGTTGGCTAGCACCAATAACGAAGTAGGTGGTGACTTGAACGAGGTGTGGATACATGTTAGACGTGCAACATTTAGAGCACTAAACCGGGGATTCTAGCACCAATATACGTCGATTGATATGTACCAAACGTCATGTTAAGTGTACCTATATGTAGATTAATGAAAAATAATACGTTTACCTAGTAGTAGTGTCTACACACATTATGTTTGTGAAATATGTATACTTATGTCTATTGATAAGGTGTGAATTTATATGTTTTAGAGCCTCATATTTATTGGATTTATATTGGTTTACGCATGATTTATACCACATTTGCGTTTAATTTGTGTGCTTATTGAGTAAAGGTGGAAAATCACCACAATAGAGGAATAACGCGCGCAAACACAGAATTTATGTATATTTTGAGGTCGAATTTGAGGACGTTTCCTTCAACAAAGTTGTAGATCTCTGTGTTAGCTTCACGTGACAATTTGAATCATTCAAATCGGAGGTCCGTGGAGAAAGTTATGAAGGAAACACGATTGCTGCGCCAAAAACCAAGAAAACGGTTCAGACATTCGGCTTAGCACGCCCAAGCGCCCCTCAAACCACGCCCAGGCGCATCTGACATCTAATTCCAAGGATTTGTTTCACACTCCCGTGCCTAGGCGCCATCATACCCACGCCCTGGCGCCAATATAGCAACACTTACCACAGTGCAAGGCTATTTATGTACACTTAGAGACCTAATTGGACAAAGTTTCCTTCTACAAAGTTGTAGATTTGTGTCTTATCTTCACGTGGGAATTTGAATCATTCAAATCGGAGGTCTGTGGAGAAAGTTATGAAGGAAATGCGATTGCTGCGCAGAAAAACAAGAAAACTGTCCAGACTTCGCAAAACCACGCCTAGGCGCCGAAACACCCACGCCGGGGCGCTGATACCTCCGACATTTGATTCCTTTTAGCCAAAAGTTCAGCATTTTAGGTGGAAGGGAATCATTTAAAGCCAAGAGGGTAGCACATGTGTTGAGGGGAGGTCATAAGTGTGTTTCTTGGTAGATCTACTTTATGGTAGAGTAGTGGAAGACACAAGAGGGGAACAACACATGGGAGAGAGAGGAATCTACAAAAGCTAATCATCTCTTGCATTAAAGGGAGAGGGGGGACCGATCATGGAAAGGGGAGAGGGGGGCAGCCCCTAATCTGATTTCACCATCATTCATCACCATTCTTCATCATTGGGAGAGAGGATTTTTCATTCTTCATCCATCACCATTAAAGATCATCATCAATCACACTTGAGGGAGTTTTTAATTGCTTTTCATTGCATTCTTATGTTCATGATTATGTATATGACAACATTAAATTCTTTTAAGCCATTGATGATGAGCTAATCTTGTAAGACTAGGGCCATGTAAGGCCAAATTGTGATATATGCTTATAATAGATGATTGTTGAGGTTACTCTTATATTGTTATGTGATGTGAATTTGTGTTTTTGCCTATCTTGCATATACTTGATCACTATATGTTAGAATCTTATGCCTAGGTTTATATTTCGGGAGAAAATTGACTTAGGGTGCAAGAAATTCACATCATGACCCGCAACTAATGAGGAATTGCCCTAGACATAGGTAAAGATTCCCGGGTGAAGTTGTTCGATTCAAATCGAGTGAACTCTAGTACGTTAATGCATGTTTAGTGGCAAGATTTCCGGATAGGAATATTTGGGAAATCACGATCTAAGCATAGGAGTTTATACGCGAGACATCGGTTATTCTCTACCCTCGGAGCTCTCACCATAACAATATAAGCGTAATCCTTCAAAAAGAATCTTTATAAGTATAATTGATCAATTTGAACCTAGCATGTGCCTTAGTCTCCCTTTATATTTTGGTTAAATCACTTGTGCAATCTTGTTCTTATCTTACGCGTTTCACACTCATTTTACGTTTATTGTATTGATCTTTGTTGTTATAAAATCTTAAACTAGAATTCAAGTCCTTGTGGTTCGACAACTCGGACTTCTTTTTGTCCACTTTATTACTATACACGACTAGTGCACTTGCTACTATAGCACGTTAGCTTTTAGCGTGTCAAGTTTTTGGCGCCGTTGCCGGGGACTTGTTTAATTTTAGTTTTTGATTTTATTGCAAGTTTTATGTATTTATTTTTTGTCTATTTTTTTTGTCGCACGATTACCTCACAATGGCTAGCAATTTTCCAGATATGACCCTTCCGGAGAATCAATTATGGCTGCAAAACATCATTCAATTTGCAAAGGATAGTAATTTCCCAGATATGACACTACCAGAGAATCAATTATGGCTGCAAAGCGTCGTTGAAGCATGTTATGCACAAGGGTTCTTTCCACAACATTACCAAGAAAGAATTCCTAGGCTGGAGGAACAACGTGATAACTCCATTGGAGAGCTCCGCCTTATGATGAAGGATGCATTGCGGGAAATGAAGGAGATGAATCATCAACTCAAGCAACTAACGAGCGACATATCTGAGAAAGTACCATGGGCATTGCTTGGTACCACTGAGATAGATCAAAAGGAGGAATGCAACACCGTGACATTGAATGAAAGGAAGTTGAAAAATTCGAAAGCAAATTCCTCCAATGATGAGCATTTGACTCCTATCCTTTCTAAGGTTGTTGACATTCCTTTACCATCTCCCCTAACCACAAGTGAATCGGTATTTGATTCTGATGATGGTAAGTTGTCCTTTAGTGTAGGAGATGACATGGTTATTTGTGATAGCTATGAGGTTTTTGAGCATCCACTTGATTTTGATTTGTATTTACACATTGATGCTTTTGATCCTTTTAGTGTTGAGCACTTTCAGGAAAAACGAACCAATCATCTTCTACATCCCTACATCATGGACTCTGCATATGTCAAAGTGATGGGTGAAGAAAGTTCACACCATCACCCAACGCACGGGGAAGAAAGAGTAATTGAGGTGTTGAGGGACCATACATAAATTCGGGAGTGGATGATTGCTTGGTCCCAACCTATGGTATGTAGCACAAATGATGGGCTAACCTTCACTACCAATGGCCATAAGTTGAAGCGATACCCTAGAGTGAATTGGAGAATGAACAAGGCATTCATTCGGAAACCGCCTTAAAATAACTCGGTAAAGTCAAGCTAATGACTTTAAAAGAGCGCTTCTTGGGAGGCAACCCAAGTTTGTAAGTTTTGTTTTCTTTTTCCTTTCGTTTTTGTTTTGTTTAGTTTGTTTCTTTTTGTTGTATTCAAGCTTGCACTTTTGGCATGTATGTTTTCTTATGCTTGATGGTTTGAAAAGTTGAAGTGTTAGATATGATGCACATTTGGACCCCATGTTTAGAGATGCTTATTTTACTCGAGAGGAGGAGAAGCTTTGTGAGGATGCATTGGAAGTTTAAGGATGTTTTTCAACATTCTTGGGTGTAAGTGTTCTTATACCGTTGTGTATGCTTGTCATAACAACATTGGGGACAATGTTGGATTTAAGTTTGGGGGTAGAAGAGTACTTATTTTGAACTTTGATGATGCAATCCTAATTTGTAGCTTGAGTTTGGGGGAAAGTTGTTTGCTATCATATTTATATGCTTCTTTGTTCAGAGAAAATCAAGTATAAAAACAATAAAAATAAAATTTAGTCCTTCCAATTGATGCATTGAAATTGATTGACTTGGATAAATGGCATGAATTCTTGAAATAATTTGAATTTAATGGAATATATATCTTTGAAATTGCTTGCGGAGACCCTACACTAGAATTGATTCTTTAGATGATTCACAATACACTTAAATCGAAGGTAGAGGAGTTGAGAGGATAACCATCTTGAGACACTTAAGGAGTTTTCCCGGAAATATTAACTTAGATTTCTCATAAGGTTATAAGTTGAGTAGTAATTTCATATGCTAAACAATGAATTTAAAAGGTTCAATTTTGGTATGACCAAAAGTGGTCAGGCTAATACGTACCGGAGGTGAAAAGTTTCATGCCTACATACTGTACTATTCTGCTAATTTGAGCTAAGCTCAAGCCAAAAAGAAGTGAATTGTTTAAAAGATCTAGTTTTATTTCGTGGCCTTTGACACTCAAGTGATTAAATCCTTAGGAGTGTCTCTACACTTAATGCCCCAAAACTATCTAGTTTGGGAGTCATTGATCTAAAGCTTGTTACATGGGTGTCATAGAAAGTCTAATGGAATAAAACATTGCACATGATCTAGCCTTAATGAATTTAATGGAAGTTTCATACGAATTGAAAGTTGAATGTTGAGATAATGAAATTTAAATGGCTATGAGATTTTCTATAATTCTTGTGCTTTATGTTTGATCAAAAGTTGATAGATATGGGATTAATGTCCAAAATTTGGTAAGGATGCCTCTCGACTATAATACCTTAGATTTATTTTTCACTACACCCTAGGGAGTCTTTTCAAGTATTGGTGTCACATGAGCAAAAGTAGTTGATATGTATATATATTTGTGAACTTTAAAAGGTTGATTTTATGCGATTCATTCTTGTTGATCATGTTGAGCTGTATTGATTTGGTTGGATAAATTTTGTTAGATTTTGTGGGTATATCGCATGCAAACCCTCACGAGTTTAAAGGCTTGTTGCACCCGCTAAGTGCAATCGTTTACTCCACGAAAGTGAGTTAGTTAGTTGTTTTGTTTTCTCGCATTGAATGATGTTGATCATGTCTTATAGCTCTCATTGCTCGAGGACGATCAATGGGTAAGTTTGGCGGTGTTGATAGGGTGTGAATTTATATGTTTTAGAGCCTCATATTTATTGGATTTATATTGGTTTATGCATGATTTATACCACATTTGCGTTTAATTTGTGTGCTTATTGAGTAAAGGTGGAAAATCACCACAATAGAGGAATAACGCGCGCAAACACAGAATTTATGTATATTTTGAGGTCGAATTTGAGGAAGTTTCCTTCAACAAAGTTGTAGATCTCTGTGTCAGCTTCACGTGGCAATTTGAATCATTCAAATAGGAGGTCCGTGGAGAAAGTTATGAAGGAAACACGATTGCTGCGCTAAAAACCAAGAAAACGGTTCAGACATTCGGCTTAGCACGCCCAAGCGCCCCTCAAACCACGCCCAGGCGCATCTGACATCCAATTCCAAGGATTTGCTTCGCACTCCCGCACCTAGGCACCATCATACCCACGCCCTGGCGCCAATATAGCAACACTTACCACAGTGCAAGGCTATTTATGTACACTTAGAGACCTAATTGGACAACGTTTCCTTCTACAAAGTTGTAGATCTGTGTCTTATCTTCACGAGGGAATTTGAATCATTCAAATCAGAGGTCTGTGGAGAAAGTTATGAAGGAAATACGATTACTGCGCAGAAAAACAAGAAAACTGTCCAGACTTCGCAAAACCGCGCCTAGGCGCCGAAACACCCACGCCGGGGCGCCGATACCTCCGACATCTGATTTCACCATCATTCATCACCATTCTTCATCATTGGGAGAGAGGATTTTTCATTCTTCATCCATCACCATTAAAGATCATCATCAATCACACTTGAGGGAGTTTTTAATTACTTTTCATTGCATTCTTATGTTCATGATTATGTATATGACAACATTAGATTCTTTTAAGCCATTGATGATGAGCTAATCTTGTAAGACTAGGGCCATGTAAGGCCAAATTGTGATATATGCTTATAATAGATGATTGTTGAGGTTACTCTTATAATGTTATGTGATGTGAATTTGTGTTTTTGCCTATCTTTCATATACTTGATCACTATATGTTAGAATCTTATGCCTAGGTTAATATTTCGGGAGAAAATTGACTTAGGGTACAAGAAATTCACATCATGACCCGCAACTAATGAGGAATTGCCCTAGACATAGGTAAAGATTCCCGGGTGAAGTTGTTCGATTCAAATCGAGTGAACTCTAGTACGTTAATGCATGTTTAGTGGCTAGATTTCCGGATAGGAATATTTGGGAAATCACGATCTAAGCATAGGAGTTTATACGCGAGACATCGGTTATTCTCTACCCTCGGAGCTCTCACCATAACAATATAAGCGTAATCATTCAAAAAGAATCTTTATAAGTATAATTGATCAATTTGAACCTAGCATGTGCCTTAGTCTCCCTTTATATTTTGGTTAAATCACTTGTGCAATCTTGTTCTTATCTTACGCGTTTCACACTCATTTTACGTTTATTGTATTGATCTTTGTTGTTATAAAATCTTAAACTAGAATTCAAGTCCTTGTGGTTCGACAACCCGGACTTCTTTTTGTCCACTTTATTACTATACACGACTAGTGCACTTGCTACTATAGCACGTTAGCTTTTAGCGTGTCATCTATAAATATCTCAAAACTATAAACGTTTATGCATAGAGTTAAGTGACTACTATTAGTAGTGTGGATAGACACAGTCTTTGGTGCATACATTGCTAAGTCAAGTGATTACTAGTAGTAGTGCCTACACACCTTATATTTGTGAAAGAAATGTAACATTATTGATTCAACTCATATGATCACAACATAAAATATTACAAATTGATGCATTCGTTCATAAAATGCTTGTCCAAGTATATTCACTTGTGTCAATGGATTTAGGGTTTAGGGTTTAGTCGTTTAGATACTATTACTTATGAAATGTTGTATTTAACGACTAAACGAATGTATTTAATAAATATAAAGGTTGTATGTCAACATTGAAGATGACGTATTAGTTGTACAGTAACGAAGTACCCGTGTGACCTAACGACGTATATAAGTTGTCTAATGACATACGTGGTTTACTAGGTTGACGCATGTGTATAAATAAATTTTACATTTGAAATGACGTATTTCAACAACCAACCGACGTACTATTACCTATGAAATGTTGTATTGTAACGACTAAAGGGATGTATTTAATAAATATAAAGGCCGTATGTCAACATTGAAGATGACCTATTAGTTGTATAGGAACGACGTACGCGGGTAACCTAACGACGTATGTAAATTATTTAATGATGTACGTGGTGTACTAGGTTCACGTATGTGTATAAATAAATTTTACATTTCAAGTGGCGTATTTAAACAGCAAACCGACGTCGTATTACCTGTGAAATGTTGTATTGTAACTACTAAAGGGATGTATTTAATAAATATAAAGGCCGTATGTCAACATTGAAGATGATGTATTAGTTGTATAGGAATGACGTACGTGGGTGACCTAACGACGTATGTAAGTTGTCTAATGATGTACGTTGTCTACTAGGTTGACGTATGTGTATAAATAAATTTTACATTTCAAATGACGTATTTCAACAGCAAACCGACGTACTACTACCTGTGAAATGTTGTATTTTAATGACTAAAGGGATGTATTTAATAAATATAAAGGCAGTATGTCAACATTGAAGATGACGTATTAGTTGTACAGAAATGACGTACATGGGTGACCTAACGATCTATGTAAGTTGTCTAAGGAAGTATTTGTATATACCAAATGATGTTATTTTTTTACCAACTGACATTGCTTTTCACACAAACCGACGTGAACTTCCTCATTCTCATACAAGGAGACACTACACTTCTTTCTCACTCCTCACCAAACATCAGGATTTCAACAGTGTTCTCCGAGAAGATGAATGGATGCCATGTTAAGAGAACATGCTTCACAACCCTTCATCACTCCCACTTCTTTATAAATATCTTGCGGTTTCCTAGATTTTTTTTCATCACCTCAAAAAAAATTCGAAAATGGAGCATGATTATCGAACTATTTGGTCCGACACCACTGAGTTGAGACTCCTGCACATACTTTGGCGATCTGATATGTCTGTTGTTCTGAAGAAAGATGATCCTACTGTTGATGTCTGGGAGAGGTCTGTTACAGATTATATCCGCCGCGGGTTTTGGTCTGATGTAACCTCAAAAATTACGTAACCGGGTTTAGGTCTAATGTAACCGCCGCGGGTTATATCATACTTTTGGTTTTGATCCTATCTCACGCATGTTCACTGATGATGAAGTCGAGCAGCGATTTCAAGAGATACGTAACCGATATGAAATGTTTAGTGCTCTTCTTCTGGAACCCAAAGTTGAGTGGGATCTAGTCACCAACATCATAAGGGGTATTAGTGCTTTTTGGAACACATATCTACAGATAGGGGTGTAGACGAGCCGAGCTCGAGCCTTACTACACGAGCTTGAGCTCGAGCTCGTCGAACTTGACTTTGAGTAGCTCGAGCTCGAGCTCGAGCTCGACAGTGTTTAAACCAGCTTGGCTCGCGCTCGCGAGCTCGAGCCCACGAGCTTGAGCCTGGCTCACGAGCTTGAGTTTGCGAGCCTAAGCTTCATCTCTGCAAATGTAAAGATGGTGCAAAGCTTAAAGAATCCCAAATATGCAAAACGCAAAAACAAGGTCCAAAATCCAACCCTTTTATTCTAATAATAATTGAATACTTCTTTTATTCACGGTTTTCATTGTCTGCTTCTTCAATCTAAGTGCTTCATTGATTTTTTATTCTGGAAAAATGACAAATAACAATACGATTCGAAAATTACCTGGGTGAACTTGAGGTGTGTTTGGCGGCGGCGGCTGCGGAGGTGAGTAGGCGGAGCAGCCGCTGCGTGAAAAGTGAGGAGGGCGTGGGAAGTGAGCATTGAGGAAGAGGGTTTCTTTTTTGGGGAGAAGAAGTGAGAACGAGGGTTTTCTATTAGGGTTAGAAATAAGAGTTCTTTTTTTTTTTTTTTTTGCAGAAGGTTAATAGTTAATATTTAATATATATAAATAAATAATATTTATAATATAAAAATAAATATATATATATATATAATGAAAAAGCTCGCGAGCCCTTTTGGCAGACACAATTTGGCTCGAGCTCGAGCCCAACTTACACCCCTATCTACAGGTATCGTTTTTACTGTTGGGTGTCATAAATGGTATCTTTTTATGAAAATTTTATAGTGATTTCATATGATTGTATTGATTTGTATTTCTTATTGTCTATGCAGAATAACCCAAATGGTGCTCGGTACCGGTATGAAGGTTAAGTACATTATGAAAAGATTACGGTCTTATTTGATGAGAACTTCATCCCTGAGCCAGTTGTATGGTCAACACCACAACCATATGCAGGCTTGGAGAATGACGATGAAGACCCTATGGAGAATGACAATCAAGATCCTCTGGAGAACGACAATCAAGACCCCATGGAGAATGGAGATAATGAAGATCATCAAGACCCTATGCAGAATGGTTGATGGAGAATGGTGTGGCGGAGAATGGTCTGGTGGAGAATGATGTGGTGGAGAATGGTGTGACGAATAATGGTACGATGATTAATGGTAGTGACTCTGAATAGGTTTATGTTTATGACCGCTGGCTATAAATTAGGTTTTTTTTTTAATTAACAATGGCAATGTAATGAAGGGGGATACTATTTAATATTAATATAAATTATTATTTATGATTTTATGGTTACTCTTTAGTACAATATCTTCAAATATAATGTCAATTGACTTGCATTCATAATCGAGTATGAAATGATTTCATCATTTACGAACCTCTGGATCATAAATACCGTATGAGTATAAGCCCTTCACTGACGTATCCCGATCAAGTGAGAGTCATGGTTTATGTCAAACTCACAATACTTGATAATGTGCATTAGATCATAGCATAATAAAATTACCAAACTACCCTCCATTTCTTACATAAGTCAGTTTCATTACTTTGGCCAAAGACTTATAATTTCATTTGCCTATGATCGCACAAGATATTTCCTCGTTTACTATCGAGACAGTGAATCCCATCTTGGAGATCACCTCACAAGTGCTACTTGACTCATTGAGATCGCACTTCGAGGTCGGCCCCACCAAGGGGTGATTTGGGCCTAACTACTCTAGTAACAGATTCAACAGCACAAGTACATTGATCATGACCCCTCAGGTCTAAGGCTCAAGCATACTATTATGATGAGTAATCCAATAATTGACAGTCACTGAGTAAATACCCATGTGATAGGATTACAATGAGCCGTGTTCGAATATATTAATTCCATTGGTATATCTATGACATGTGCTCTCACTATCCCATAGTGTTCGATTGACACTCTTTTTCAGAGCATGTGTCATACAAGTCGAATCTTAATGCCCAATTAAGATCCCTTGACTTGCGAACCCTTTCAAGTGATGAGGTGTCCAACTCTCCCCGTGCCACTTCTTTATTCCATAAGGGGCGAAGAGTCAACCTTGATACATAAGGACTATTTGTTCAATAACTATTAATGCCATGAAGTTTTATATGAACAAAAGAATAAATGCCTTTATTAATGATAAGTTTGTACAACATAATTGGATAACCTATACAATCTATTTGTCCTCATTGGCATCTAGGGCATGTACCTAACAATCTCCCACTTGCACTCAATGCCAATTGCTATGGTATCTAGTACCCATCTTCTCAAGATGTTGCTCTAGCACCGCCTGCGTCAATGGCTTACTGAGTGGGTCAGCGACGTTGTCCGCTGAGGCTATTTACTGTACGACAATGTTGCCGCTTCCAACGATTTCTTGAATAATGTGATATCTCCTCTCTATGTGTTTGGGTTTGTTGTGAGACCTTGGTTCCCTAGCTTGCGCGATGGCTCCATTGTTGTCGCACCAAAGTGGCAATGGCAGCCCCACACTAGGAACAACTTGAAGTTCTTGCATGAACTTCTTAATCTAAACAGCTTCTTTGGCTGCCTCTAAGGCTGCCACGTATTCAGCTTCAACAGTAGAATCAGCAGTTGTGCTTTGCTTGGAACTTTTCCAAGACACTGCTCCACCGTTCAGAGTCAATATGAACCCAGAAGTGGATTTTTGATCATCGATGTCAGATTGAAAATCAAAATTAGTGTAACCGTCCACTTTCATTTCTCCATTGCCATATATGAGAATCATAACTTTTGTTCTTCTCAAGTACTTCAAGATAGATTTCACGGCAATCCAATGCTCGTTGCCCGGGTTAGCTTGAAACCTACTCACCACGCTCACAGCATAAGCAAGATCTGGTCTAGTGCATAACATTGCGTACATGAGACTTCCCACTGCTGAGGCATAGGGAGCTGTGCTCATCTCTTTTTGATCTTCCTCACTTTGAGGACTCATATTTTTAGAGAGATGAATTCCATATCTGATGGGCAAAAGACCTCTTTTAGAGTTCTCCATCCCAGATCGCTTTAGGACTTTCTCTAAGTAGAGGGCTTGGGAAAGACTTATCATCTTATTCGATCTATCCCTGTAGATGCGACTTACTAGGACATAGGTGGCTTCTTCCAAGTCTTTCATGGAGAATGTACTTGAAATCCATGTCTTAATCAAAGTTAGCAGACCTAAATCATTCTCTATAAGTAGAATATCATCTATATATAGCACCAGGAATGAGATCTTGCTTCCACTGACCTTTAATTAGACACATGGTTTATTCTTGTTTTTGATGAAGTCATAGCTTCGTACTTCTTCATTGAAATGAAGGTTCTAACTAGGAGTGGCCTGCTTGAGTCCATAAATAGACCTATTCAATTTGCAGACTTTACGAGAATCCACACCTGATATGAAACCCTTAGGCTGTTCTATATAGATTTCCTCCTCGAGGAACCCATTTAAGAACGCGGTCTTCACATCCATTTGCCAGATCTCATAATCTAGGTATGCAACTATGGCAAGTAGAATTCTAATGGATTTGATCATAGCTATAGGTGAAAAGGTTTCCTCATAGTCAAAGCCCTCCTTTTGACTATACCCTTTCGCCACTAGCTTAGCCTTATAGGTGTCTATCTTACCATTTAGACCAATCTTTCTCTTTTAGATCCATTGGCATCCATTGGGTACAATACCTTTGGGTCGATCTGTCAGAGTCTAGACTTGGTTTGAGTACATCGAATCCATTTCTACTTTCATAGCTCCATGCCACTTTGCAGAATCCATATCCATCATTGCTTGGTCATAGCTAGAGAAATCATCTCTATGGTTTCCTTTCGCCACTGCATATATATTATGCTCTTCTTGTAGCAGATAACCATATCCCTCAGGCGGTTGAGATACTCTAGCGGACCTTCGTGTTGACGGCTGTTTTGTTTCTGGTTCGGGTTAGGTTTCTTGAATAGTGTCTTCCAAAGGAGATTCATTTTGTTCTTCTAGAACAATTTTCCTACCAGCTCCACCTTCTCGAATGAATTCTGCTTTGAGAAAGATCGCCTGTAAGGCTACGATGTTCCTTTGATCATCATGAAGGTAGAATAGGTATCCCATAGAATCCTTGGGATAACTAACAAATAGTCTTTTCAAGGACCTAGCCTCCAATTTCTCTGACTTTGTCTTTTTCACATAAGCTGGGCAACTCCATATCTTTATGTGTTTCAGATTAGGCTTCCTTCCACGCCACATCTGATATAGTGTTTTAGGAACAGATTTGGAGGGGCATTTGTACAGAATGTGAGCAGCTGTGAGCAGCGCATGGCCCCATAATGAAATGGGCAAATTCATGTAGCTGAGCATGGAACGAACCATGTCCAACAGCATTCAGTTCCTTCGCTCTACTACGCCATTTAATTGTGGAGTAGCTGGAGGAGTAAGTTGTAACAATATGACATGTTCTCTTAAGAACTGGTCAAATTCGGCACTCATATATTCACCACCACGGTCAGATCGAAGTGCTTTGATATGATGCCCAGTTGGGTTTTCGACTAAAGTCTTGAATTCAATGACTTTCTCAAGTGATTCAGACTTGTACTTCATCAAATACACATAGCCATACCTAGAATGGTCATCGGTAAATGTTATGAAGTACTGAAAATCACCGCGGGCCACATTTCTAAAAGGACCGCACACATTAGTATGAATCAATCCTAAGACTTTAGAGGCTCTTTCAAAATTTCCTGTGAAGGGGGATTTGGTCATCTTGCCTTGAATACAAGACTCACAAGTGGGATAGGGATCCGATCCCAATAAGTCTATGAATCCATCCTTTTCTAACTCGTGTAGTCTATGTTCCCCAACATGACCTAATCTTAAGTGTCATAATTGTCTCAGGTTCGTATCATGCAAAATGCACTTTCTTGTTACAGCATTAACTTTGCAATTATTTTGGACATTAACATAATATAAACATTTATTAAGAATACATTGCCAACACATTTATTTCTAAAATAAATGTCACAAGAACTGTTCATAAAGGAAAATAAATAACCTTTCCTTACCAAAACAGTAATTGAAACTATATTCTTAAGCCCATTGGGCAAAACAAGGCAATCATCTAAATGTAAACAATGTCCAGGCAATAATCTAATAGAAGTGGTGCTAATGTGTGTGGCTGCTACACTATGTCCGCTGCAACATTGATCATCACTTCATTGTCCTCCAGCTGCTTACTTCTTTCCAACCTCCTTATTCAAAATGCATATGTGAGCACTAGCTTCAAAGTCAAGAATCCAGGAAGTAGAAAAAATAATAATAGAACAATTTATTTCTAAAACATTAAGTTCTATACATGAAGCAATTTCCGCTTTCAACTTGGGACAGTCACATTTCTAATGTCCCATCTCACGATATTGAAGACACGTGTCTATCTTCTTTGGACCCTTGGTCTTAAACTGCTGAGTTTTTGTAACTCTGGGTTCTCTAATTTTACCAGTCAATTCAGTATTATTCAAAATAATAGGAAACTTGAATGCACCCCACTTTTCTTTCATTCATTGTTATGCAATCATCAGCTTGCTCATAAGTGTTGAGAACGATCCTTCAATGTTATCCATGTCAAAATTGATGACAAAATCTGAGAAGGATCTAAAGAGTGATTGGAGAATGACGTCCACCTGAAGGTGGAAATCCATGTAGAACTCCATAAACCGCAGCCTCTCTAACATGGAGATCATCTTCAAAACATGATCTTTAACGTCCTCATGCTCTCTCATCTTTCTGTTGAATAGCTCTTTAGATACATAATATCTAACAGACTTTCTGTGTTCCCCGAACAGCTCTTCCAAGTGTAGCATGACTAATTTAGGACCATCCATATTCTCATGTGCACCCTGCAACTAGCCACACACGGAGCTTAACATATAATCCCTGACCTTATGAGCATCAGAAACCCAATCCGAGTATGCCATTTTGACCGAATCATCCTCGTTGACCCCAGGCCTCGTTGGTCAATCTAACTCCAGTATATACTTGAGATTTTCATCATTGAGGACAGTCCTCAGTCCTCTTTTCCAATCAGAGAAGCTCTGTTTATTCAAGACATTCTTTTCAAGAAAAACTTTGAGTGGGTTAACCATTTTGAGATATATATATATATATATATATGACTGCAGAAAATAAACCAAGATTTCATTAGATGGTTATGTTGTGCCCAAGTAAAATTAGGGTTGTAATTTGACTTGACTCCCACTACATTTTTCGAATCATTGCACTCCTACTGCAATGACGAAAATCTCGTTGGATAGATTTCATAGTGAATATTTGAGTTCTTCAAAAAATTTCAATGAGTTGCAATCTGTCACGATATATGGCTCATTGGAATCTTTGACGTGGCATTCCACGCCAATCAGTCCAACTGATGGTTCAATCTTACTTTTTGCTCATAGATCACTTAACCTCAGTCTGTAACGAAATATTGGTGGTGATCCATCTAAGTACTTTCCCATCAACTCCTATTAATCTAACAGTTGAATCTCATTTTGCAACCTGTAACGGTGTATGGGATGAGATTTGCTTCGACTGATGCCATCAAATGCACTTATAGAGATTTGAATTATGAATTAGTATATAAACCCCATTAGTCGAGACGATGCCATACACAACTCATACTTCTATCTCTCGAAACTTGATGGAGAGCCAGGATGTCCTATATCCCCTTCTTACTTAGTATCTTTAACTCGGGAGAATTTGTTAATTTTATAAGGCCTCACTTTGCACATTAATTTATTACGCACATATGTGGAATAAATCAAATTGAGCCATGCAATAATAGAAAAACCTAGTAATTCTATCATCATGCATTCCATGGACATTCTAGATTGATCTAAGCCAATAGACCAATAAGGGGTACAGGCGCCTATATTACATCTAATCTTGATAAGTTCCAGGCTCCAAGCTCTAGAAAGGTCCTACTTCTAATTACATACTTAAGAGCACCCTATACATTATTCTACCAAAAATAAAATACAAACTGGGGTCACTAACCGGCCCATTACAACCCAGATAATACACAGCGGTAAAAACCTTAAATCCATGGGATGCATCCACTACAACATACATCAAAGCATGTAAATAAACTATTCAAAATTATGTTGGCATATATTAAAAATCGGAAAAAAAATTCACAATTAATTAAATCTAATTTAATTAGAAAAAGAATGAATTTAATTTCAATTTAAAAATAAATAATTCAATTTATTATTAACAACTAAGTCTAACATATTCTTAATTATTTTGAAAAATCCAAACTCAACCTTAAATCAAAAATAAATCTAATTTATTTAATCGTATTGAATCATAAACCAGCTCAAATTAATTTATGATATGACTAAACCCAATTTAATCATTAAAGTTAAATCTAATTTAACTATTAAATCTAATTTAATTTCAGAAAAGAAAATCAATTTTAATAGGAAAAGGGGGTAATTGACAAATCGGGGTCAAATTTGTCTATTGGGTCAAACCCAATATTTATTAATATATATATATAAATATAATAAATAAATATATATATAATTAATCGTTGGGCCAGGCCCAGCAGCCCGCTGGGCTCGGCCCAGCAGCCCACTCACACACACATTTATGCGCTAGGCCAAGCCTAGCACTGTTTGCGTGGCCCAGCGCGCAAACACACTACTAAGCTTAGCCTAGCACCGTGTGTGTGTGCTGGGCCAAACCCAGTAGCTACTCTGCCTGTGCCGGCCCTTTGTCCTCCGACGACGGTGGCGGCGGTGTTCTTTTTCCAATTTTTTTTTGTTTTTTTGTGTCGTATAGCAACGGCGCTGCAACTGTTTGTGTCACCGGCGGTGCTACGACATCTTTCCGGCGACGATTTCGAGGCAATTATGGATTTCAAAATTTCAGATTTAATATCAAATATAAATCATGCAAAAAAATAGATTTTAATTCCAAACTAAAATAGACAACATAATTTCAAACGCAAAAAATCATCAAACACGTTAAAGTCGACTCTTGTACCACTGTTAAGAATCCTATGAATGAAAAACGCAGCAAAAATAAAAAAGATTCCTAGAGTCGAATCACTTTAATGTTGGTTTGATGATTTTCAAGGTTTTACAAAATTAGACGAAATCAATTACCTTATCGATTCGTTATTCTGCAATTCGCGTAACAACAACTCTCGTCGAATTCCTGCCTCTAAAGCTTCACGCAAAACAAGCCTTCAAAACCTCCCCAAGACCCTCCTTGGAATATGTGAGAACGACTAGAGAGAGGGGAGAGGATTTTCCCTTCGTTTTGTGTATTGCAATCTAGGGTTAGGTTTAGTTTGTCAATTTGAGGATTTAAATAACCCTCAAACCCTAAAGCTCAGGAGGCGCCCCACACTGGACGCCTATGATGGGCTAAGTTGGCCCAGTCAACTTAGTCCATCTTTTAATACATATATTTAATTCAAACCCAATTCAAATAAATATGTATATATATAATTAATTCCAATTAATTAATTAAATTCAAATAATTTAATCTAATTAAATATTTGAATTATTGATTTATCAATTAAATCAATTCGTCCAATTTAATTTATCTTTCTAAAAGAAAAATTATTTACACAAAAAGATATCCTACTTATTTCTTATAGCGTGACTCTTTAGGCTCGTCTTGATTGGCAATGGAAGGATACCAAAGGATGTGAGTGTCACCTAGCCAGTTCCGTGGACTCACATCGTAACCCTAATTGAGTACGAAATGATTGCATTATTTACGAACCTCCGGATCATAAATACCATATGAGTATAAGCCCTTCACTGACCTATCCCGATGAAGTGAAAGTCATGGTTTATGTCAAACTCACAATACTTGATATTGTGCATTAGATCATAACGTAATGAAATTACCAAACTACCTTCCATGTCTGACATGAGTCAGTTTCATTGCTTAGCCAAAGACTTATAATTTCATTTTTCTATGATCGTACATGATACTTTCTCATTTACTATCGAGACAGTGAATCTCATCTTTGCGATTACCTCACAAGTGCTACTTGACTCATTGAGATCGCACTTCGAGGTCGGCCCCACCAAGGGGTGATTTGGGCCTAACTACTCTAGTAACAGATTCAACAGCACAAGTACATTGATCATGACCCCTCAGGTCTAAGGCTCAAGCATACTATTATGATGAGTAATCCAATTATTGACAGTCACTGAGTAAATGCCCAAGTGATCGGATTACTACGAGCCATGTTCGAATATATCAATTCCATTGGTATATCTATGAGATGTGCTCTCACTATCCCATAGTGTTCAACTGACACTCTTTGTCAGAGCATGTGTCATACAAGTCGAATCTTAATGTCCATTTAAGATTTCTTGACTTTCGAACCCTTTTAAGTGATCAGGTGTCAGACTCTCCCCGTGCCACTTCTTTATTCCATAAAGGGCGAAGAGTTAACCTTGATACACATGGACTTCTTGTTCAATACTTATTAATGCCATGAAGTTTTATATGAACAAAAGAATAAATGCCTTTATTAATGATAAGTTCGTACAACATAATTGAATGCCCTATACAATCTAATTGTGTTAATTGGCATCTAGGGCATATACCTAATAGCAATGGCGCAAGCCAAGGAACCAAGGTCTCACAATAAGTCAAAACACATTGAGAGATGATTTCACATCATTAGAGAGATTGTTGGCAGAGGAAAGATGGCAGTACAGAAAATAGCCTCAGGTGACAATGTAGCTGACTCGTTCACCAAACCACTACCACAAGAGGTTTTGGACCGACACCTGGAAACAATGGTATTAGATAGAGCAGAGAGTGGCATTGAGTACAAGTGGGAGATTGTTAGGATTATGCCCTCAGATACTATAGAGGATAGATTGTATAAGGCATTCCACTTGTAAATGACTTGTTGTATTTATAATAGTAGGCATTATCTTTGTTTTTACATAAATCTTATTAGCATCAGTAAGTAGTGTTAAATAGTTATTCATATATTCAGTGCAATCTCTCTACTTTCTTTGAGATAGGAAGAAAGGCACTACAGAGATTGTTCTTGATTACTTAATTAATTCGCAAGTGATATGAAGTCTTTAGTGGAGAATGAAGACTTGGAATACTTGTATAATCTGAGCTTTGACATGGGAGTGTCAGTCGAACATTATGTGATAGTGGGAGCTTAAGATTGTAGGCATATCAGTGGAACTGATATGCTCGAAAATGACTCGCATCAGTTTTGTCATATGGATTCAAACTCTGTGACTGTCAATGGTAGGACTGATTATTCATGATAGGTGTAAGTGAACCTATGACCTGAAGTATCAAACTGAAGATGCACTTGTGACATCAAGTCTGTCACTAGAGTAATTAGATCCAATTTACCCGTTGGTGGGGTCAACCTAGAAATGCGGCTTGATGGGCAAGTGATAGTCTTAGCTGATTACTAACATGGGATTTGTTCTCTGATAAGTGAATCAAATAGTGTCCTATATGATTATAGATAATAAAGATCAAAGTCTTTGGCCAAAACAATAGAGTCGATTGTGCTAAGCACAAAAATGAACTTAATGATCTCGTGTTATTATTAATTAATATATATGGTCAAGTTCAGTGAGTTTGACATTACCGTGACTCTCACTTAACTAGGACACGAGAGCAAAAGGTTTATACGTATATGGTATTCACGATTGGAAGGTTGTGGAATGATCCATTCATTCGATTTCATATGGGCTAGGAAGTAGGCCACTTGACTGGTTAGGTGTTACCCACTTCCTTTGGATTCCTCTTATTGCCAAACGAAATGAACCTAAAGGGTCATGCTAAAGGATTGATAAAGAAAAACATGAAGTTAGTTTTCCTGCTTTGGTCAAAGACTTATAATTTCATTTACATACCATCGCACAGGACGTTAACTTGTTCACTACTTGAGACATTTAATCCCATATTGGTAATCACCGAACAATTGCTAATTGTCCATCCAAACCGCATTTTGAGGTTGATCTGACCTAAGGGTGAATTGGATCTAACTACTCTAATAACTCGTTCAGTGTCACAAGTACAATCTTCGTGAATCCTTAGGTCTAAGGATCACGCACACTACCATGACCAGTAACTAAATCATTGACAGTCACCCAGTCATTACCAATGTGATTGAATTATAGCAAGTCATGTTTGAATATATCAATTCCCTTGAGACTGACACTCCTTGTCAAAGGTTGCATCATACAAGTCTGGTCATAATGCCCAATTAAGACTCTTCGACTTGCGAGCTCTTGTTTAAGTAATCAAGGAACCGACACTTCTAGTGTCGATCTCCTCAAACCATGAGGAATAGAAGCTCTCTCTTAAATACTCGGGACTTATTTGTTTAATACTTATAGATGTCATTAAGATTTATATGAACAATGACTAATGCCTATCTCTAAGTTTGTACAATATAAACCAGTGCCCTATAATTTCTAACTCCTCGTTGGCATCGTGGGCACATACCTAACAACTACTCAAATAACAAGTCAAGTGTCACAAGCACAATCTTTGTGACTCCTCAGGTCTAAGGCTCACGCACACTATGGTGACCAGTAACCCAATCATTGACAATCACCGAGTAGATACCCATATGATTGGATTACGGCGAGCCGTGTTCGAATATGTCAATTCCATTAACATATCTACGGAACAAGCTCCCACTAAAACCTAGTGACCGATAAACACTCTTTGTCAGAGCCTATGTCATACGAGTCGAGTCATAACACCTAATTAATACTCTTCGACTTGCGAACCCATTTTGAGTAGTCAAGGAATTGACGCTTCTAGTGTCCCTCTCCTTAATCCTTAAGGAGTAGAAGCTCTCTCTCGACTACTTAAGACTTATATGTTCAATACTCATTAATGCCATTAAGATTTACTTGAACAAATGTAAATTGCCTTTTATTCCAAAATAAGAGTTTGTATTCCTCATTGGCATTGAGGGCATAATCCTAATAATCTCCCAATTGCACTCAATGCCATTCGCTGTTGAATCTAATACCCATCCTATTTAAATGTCGCTCTAGCACCGTCTGTGACAGTGGCTTGGTGAGTGAGTCAGCTACGTTATTCGCTGAATTTATTCTTTGCACGCCAATATCACCTCTTTCAATGATCTCTCTAATGATATGATATCTTTTCTCTATGTGTTTGATTTTGTTGTGAGACCTTGATTCCTTAGCATATGTGATGTCTCCATTGTTATCAAAGAAGAGTGGCAATGGAAGCTCCACACCAGGAACCACTTGAAGTTCCACCATGAACTTCCTTATCTAAATAGATTCTTTAGCAGTGATAAGAGCCGTTTTTACGTGTTTTGAAGTCCGTTTTGTTTATGGTTTAAGTTCATTTATCGCTCGACTCTTGCCACATTTGCGTTTAATCCATGTGTGGAGTGATTTTAGGTTGTAAATGGATGCAAACGGGGAAAGGGCAGAAAAACGACGTATTAAACAAGTTCATGCCAAGATGCTTCGCAGACTGGCGCCCAAGCGCGAGATTCACCACGCCTAGGCGCCAGCCAATTACATCAGGACATGCTTCACAGACCGGCACCCCAGCGCGATATTCACTTCGCCTAGGCGCCGGCCAAGTGAAGTTTTGCAGCACGGCGCCCAAGCGTGAAAGATCCCGCGCCTAGGCGACAGACGACTACTGAAGACAAAAGCTGCGCAGATGCACGCCTAGGCGCCAAACATTCCACGCCTAGGCTTGAGCCCTCCCGCGCCCGAGCGTCAGAAATCACGCCTGGGCATCTCCCTTACTTTTCCCCCAAGACAACAGTCCCACATCGGCCGCACCTGGGCGCCGATCCACCCGCACCTGGGCGCCGTCGTAATCGTTTTTGGAACCTATTTATGGAAATTTTCAACACTGAATGGGGGTTTGAATTATGGAATTGGGAGGCCATTTTCTGAGATTGGAGCCATCTTTTCATCACTCTAAGAAGGGGAAGAAGGGAGATTGAGCTAGAGATTGAAGCTAAAAGCAAGGATTCATCATCATTTAAGCCTTAGGGAGTTTTACTTGCATTTCATTTACATGTTTCTGTTAATAACTATGTATATGTTTGTTCTAGATTTTCTTGACTTATTGATGATGAGCTGATTTTGTGGAACTAAGTCCATGTGAAGGCCTAATTTACAAATCAATATATGTGAAGTTAATTTTCGTATTAATTCTCCTGTTGCTTTGTGTGTTAATTTTGTGCTTTTAATACAATCATGTGCTTGATCACCATATGCTTGTTATCTTGCCTAATCTAGTCATTCGAGAGAAGATAGATTAGGGTTCAAAGGAATCAACGCATCATCCGAAACAAATGTGGAATTGCCCCTAGAAATAGGTAGAGATTTCCAAGTGCTGTTAGCCGGGTTTATCCGGGGAAGCTCTAGAACTTTAATGCGTGGCTATTGATTAGATTCTCGGATAGACATATTTAGAGAACCGTCAATTAATCATAGGATTATTATGTGTCGAGACATCGGGTAATAGTTAATTAAGGAGTTTCCACCAAAGCAATAGGAGTCTAATAATTCGAAGAGTAGCTCACGTATATTGAGTAGTAGATTAGGTTGGAGCATGTGCCTTAGTCAATTTATCGATCTTGAGTTTTAATTTATAGTCCGTTCTCCTTTGTTCTCCATTTTGCTTCTCATATCATTGCAATTTACTTTTGTTTTAATCTTCTTAATTTGAATTGTCTCTTATTTTCTCGCTAATCATAAACTAAAAATTCAAGTCTCCGTGGTTCGACAACCCAAACTTATTTTGTCCACTTTTATTACTACACACGACTAGTGCACTTGCTATTCAAGCACATTAAGTATTAGCGTGTCAAGTAGCCTCTGAGGTAGCCACGTATTTTGCTTCAGTGGTAGAATCAGCAGTTGTACTTTTCTTGGAACTTTTCCAAATCACTGCTCTACCATTCAAAGTGAATAGAAACCCACAAATGGACTTATGACCATCGACATCTGACTGAAATTCGGAGTCGGTGTAACCTTCCACTTTAAGTTCTCCATTTTCATATGTCAAACACATATCTTTAGTTCTTCCCAAGTACTTACGGATACATCTCACAGCAATCCAATGTTTTTCTCCTAAGTTAGCTTAAAACCTACTTACTATGCTCACAGCGTAAGCAATGTCTGGTCTCATGCATAACATAGCATACATAAAACTCCCTACTGCCGATGCATAGGGAACGACATCCATCCTCTTTCAATCTTTCTCAATTTGAGGACTCATCGATTTGGAGAGGTGAAGTCCATATGTCATGGGCAACAGGCCTCTCTTAGAATCTTCCATTCCGAACCTTTTTAGAACATTTTTTAAGTAGAGGGCTTGGGAAAACCCCATTTTCCTCTTTGCTCTATCTCTGTAGATGCGAATTCCAAGGATGTATGTGGTTTCTCTTAAGTCTTTCATGGAGAATGTTCTTGAGAGTCATACTTTGACCGAGGTCAACAGGCCTATATCATTTCCTATCAGTAGAATGTCGTCTAGGTGTAGGACCAAAATTGATATTTTAACCCCACTGGTTTTCTTGTAATCACATGATTCATCTTCATTCTTGATGAAGCCATAGTTCCAAACTTCTTCATCAAAATGGAGATTTCAGCTCCACAAGACTTGTTTTGAGTCCATAAATGGATCTATTATTTACATACCTTATGAAAATCTTTCTTGGACATGAAACCTTTGGGTTGTTCCATATACATGTCCTCCTCAAGGAATCCATCAAAAAGTGGTGGTCCCAAGTGGCATACGAAAGGGTCTAGAAGGGAGGGGGTTGAATAGACCCTGAAGTCTTTTTCGACTTCAAATAATTATTTTGCATTAAAATGGTTTTGGATGCTTGAAAATGTAAACGCTTGGCTGAGCATTTACTCTGAAGACTGTTTTGATAAAGTTAACTTAGACTCAAGATCTGAATACTATAACCAGATCGGTTTAAGTGTTCAGTTCTTTAATCAGGGTTAGCACAGCGGAAAGATTTAGAGTCTTCTCTTTGAAAGGTTTTAGCGTCACAAAGTTTTCTTTAGTTGCTTTTGGTTAAAACGTTTTGAACACTTAGAGTGCTTAGCTCTTGGTCAAGCGCTTAAGACTAATTTTAAAGCTTAGCGTTCTCTTTTTCCAAATGCGATCGCTTAACTGTTTTAAAGCTTTTTTAAAGATATGATATGCAAATATAGAGTAAAGCAATAAAGCAGTAAGTGACACCAAATATTGTAAGGTTCACTGGGTGGTGTAATCCCAGCTACGTCCTTCTTCTCCTTTGCACTCGGAGGCAATCCACTAGATTGATTATCGAAGAGTCACACAGAGACTTCTACAAAATAGGAAAATAGGAAGAGATGGATATGGATGACTTGAGCTCCTTGGTCACACAGATTTCTGCTACAAGCCACTTCAATCCTCTACTTCTGGAAAGACGATCTCGAGCTCCTTAATCACACAGATTTCAGCTCCAATAAAGATCTTCTCCAAGATGGCCTTGAGCTCCTTGATCACACAGACTTTAGCTCCAATAAAGACCTTCTTCAACAAGCTTATCTTACTCAAAAATACTGCTTGTAGAAGTCAACAAACTTTCTCACTCAGATGAAAGAGGTTGAGGGTTTATTGTAACAGGTTTGTTTGATGTTGGGAAGTTCAAACAACTTGGGATATCTCAATAATAGTGTAGAGTTCTTCTATGAAGATGTTTGAGATATCGGTGACTGTCTTTGGAATGTATTTAAGAGGCTTGATGGATTTTGGCTATGGAGTTTGCAAGCTTTTCTCTCAAATTATTTCAGCAAAGTTTCTCTCTCTGCACACTCTCTAAGGTTTTGCTGGAGGGTACTATTTATAGAGATTCTTGGGATTTGTCCGTTGGACACAATCAGGCGCGTGTCTCTAATGTTGCGCGTCAAATAGTCCCTTTCTGACATTCCTCAATTTCTGCTAGTTCCGATTGGACATGAGCAGACTTGAACTCTGAAAAGCTGACAGTCTAGGTCAAAAAAGGTGGCTTGCCCAAGTTATATTGGTTTATCACATTTAATGCATTTATCAGGAATTTAATGCATTTGAATTTATTTTCCGTTGGAAATAAATGTCCGTTGAAGTTTGCATTAAGTCTTTTATAAGTTGGGTTTTAATATTCAGGTAAGTCTGAATGCTGGACGCTTGAGTCGCTCGGACGCTCGGTCGCTTAAGTCGCTCGGATGCTAGAGTCCCTGAGTGCTTGAGTCTGAGCGCTTGAGTCTGAGTGCTTGAAACAGCCTTTAAGCGCTTGAATCGTTGAGCGCTTGATTCATAACTCCTGAAATAGTCCTTTAGCGTTTGACGAACGCTTAGAACAAATCTTCATCTTTACTTTGACTTTAGATGCTTGATCTTCAACTTCCTCTTTAATAGACTCACTCAGAATTCTACTAGTGACTTAGTCTCAGATACGTAGTCTAAAATCTATAAAGATAAAAATTACAAGCCTAACAAAATAAGTAAACTTCAAACACTTATACAATATTTCTATGAAAGCATAAACCTACATTCTTTTGGGGTCTAACATGAAATCCTATCTTGTCATCATCAAAACATCTAATATGAAATTCCTAACAAAAAGTTTTTTCATCCATTTGCCAGATTTCATAATTTAGGTGTGTGGGTATAGCAAGTAGAATCTTGATGGATTTGATCATGGCTGCAGGCGAGAAGGTTCCCTCATAGTCAATGCCCTCCTTTTGACTATACCCTTTCACCACTAGCTTAGCCTTATAGGTATCCACCTTGCCATCTGGACCAATCTTTCTCTTGTAAATCCATTTGCATTCTATCGGTGCAACGCCCCCATAGTGATCCATAAGAGTCCAGACTTAGTTTGAATACATCGAATCCATCTCTATTTTCATAGCCTTAAGCCATTTCGCGGAGTCTATGTCCGCCATTTCCTGATCGTAAGTAGAGGGATCAGCTCCATAAATTCTTTCTGCTACAGCATACAAATCATGCTTTCCCTGTAGCAGATAACCATATCTCTCAGGAAGTTAAGATACTATACTCGATCTACACGATGGTAGTTGGGTATGGGTTGGTTTAGTTCGAGTTTCGTGAACAGCGGTCTCAAAAGGAGTTTCATTTTGTTCTTCAAGAACAATCTTTCTTCCTGCACCTCCTTCTGCAATGAATTCATCTTCAAGAAAATAAGCATGTAAGGCTACAATGATCCTCTGATCATCATGTAGGTAAAAGAGGTATCCCATTGAGTTTTCTGAAAAACCAACAAAACGTCCCTTTAGAAATCTATCTTTCAATTTCTCCATCTTCGTCTTCTTCACATAGGCTGGACAACCCCATATCCTTATGTGTTTGAGACTAAGTGTCTTTCCACTCCATATCTCATTAGGAGTTTTAGTAACAGACTTTGATGGACATCTATTCAAGATGTATGTTGTTGTAAGTAATGCATGACCACACAATGATATGGGAAGATCCGTGTAGCTGAGCATTGAGCAAATCATATCTAATAATGCTCTGTTTCATCACTCAACCAACTCATTTAGTTATGGATTCACTGGAGGAGATAAATGTAACACTATTCCATTTTCTAATAAAAACTCACCAAATTCAGCACTCATATATTCCCCACCTGGATCCGATCGGAGTGTCTTAATACGTTTTCTAGTTTGGTTTTCAAACAAGGCGAATTCTTTGAACCATTCAATTGATTCAGAAATGTACTTCATTAAGTATACAAGACCATACCTAGAGTGGTCGTCAGTAAATGTTAAGTACTGAAAACCCCCACAGGCCGTTTCTCCGAAAGGTGCACAGATGTCAGTATGTATTAAACCAAGGACTTCACTGGCTCTTTCAAACTGCCCTGTGAAGGGAGACCTAGTCATTTTACCTTTGAGACAAGATTCGAAAGTGGAAAATGGGTCTGACCCTAATGTGCTTATAAGCGTATCTTTCTCCTGTTTGCGAATCTTATACTCTCTGGCATGACCCAGTCTTAGATGCTGGATAAGTCCTTGGTTTGTCCTAGACATACCACGTTTCTTGGTGATAGTGTTTACAGTACATCTATTTTGGACATTCAAGTAATATAAACCATTTAGTAAAGATGAAGAACCAACACATTCATTTCTAATAAATATTGCGAACAATGTTCATAAAACGAAAATCATATCCTATCTTAACCAAAATAGGAATTGAACAAATATTTTCATTGGGCAAACCAAGGCAATCATCTAATGTAACTAAATGTCCAGAAGATAAAATAAGAGAAGTGGATCCAATATGCGTGGTTGGTACACTATGTCTGCCACAAACATTGATCATCAGTTCTCGCTCCTTGAGCCTTCTACTTCTTTCCAGATCCTGTTTCAATACACAGAGATGAGCACTAGCTCCAGAGTCTAGAATCCAAGAAGTAGAGAATACAGTCATAGAAGAATTTGTTTCTAGAACATTAAGTTCCATATATGAAGCAGTTTCCACCTTCAGCTTGAGACAGTCACGCTTCCAGTGACCAGCCTCTTTGCAGTAAAGGCAAATGTCTGACTTTTTTGGGTCCCTACCGTTGAAACTCTGAACCTTGCATAGTATTTATTTTCTGATACGACGAGCTAATTTGGACAGGCCCAATGGACCTGCCACTGGAACACTGTATGCACCCCATTTCCTTTGTACCTTTATTAGATTGTCCATTAGCACAACAAATGATCCGTCAATGTCATTCATATCAAAATTTATGAAAAAACAGGAGAAGGATTTGGGGAGTGACTGAATAATGAGATCGACTTGAAGGTGAAAATCCATGTAGTAATCCAGCGACCTCAATTTCTCCGCAAGGATATCATCTTAAAAACGTGTTTCGACACATCTTCCCATTCTTTCATCTTCATGTTAAAGAGCCCTCAATATGAAGTATCGAACGGTCCTACCGTGCTCTCCAAAAAGCTCTTCTAGGTGCAACATGATAGACCTAGCACTATACATTCTCTCATTAGAGCTCTGCACCTCACTGCTCATAGAGCTCAACATATATCCCATGACTTTTTGGTTATCAGTGACTCAGTCAAAGTAGGAAATCTGAACACTATCATCCTCATCTTTCCTAGGAATATGAGGACGATCAAGTTTCAGTATGTATTTCAGTGATTCATCATTGAGGACAATCCTCAATTTCCTGATCCAATTAGCGTAGTTCGGTCCAGTGAGAATGCTCTTCTCAAGCATTTTTTTAAGTTGGTTATTAACCATTTTTGAGAGAGATATAAGACTGCAGAAAATAAAGAAAGATTCAATTAGATTATGATATTGTACACCAAGTAAAAAGCAGGACTTTGATTTTTAACTTGGCTCCCACTGCATTTTTTGAAGCATTGCACTCCCACTGCAATATTCAAAAATCTCATTTGAAAGATTTCGGAGTGAGTGATTGGAGTTCTTTCATAAATTTGGTGAGTTGCAACCCTTTAATGATATATGGCTCACTAGATTTATTAAAGTGGCAATCCTTGTCAGCCTTGTCAAACAAGCTATTCAATCTTAGTTTGGCTCATAGATCACGAGACTACAACCCTTTAACGATATATAGGTTGTGATCTATCTAAACTTGGGCCCATCAACTCCTATGAATTTAACATTTGAATTCCATCTTGCAACCCTTTAACGATATATGGGGTAGAATTTGCTTGGATTGATGGCATCAAATGCACTAAGAAAAATAAATACCTTGATGCATAACCCCCACTAAATTGGAAGAAATTATTCACTAGACATTAATTCATTTTTCCTAAATTTGATGGAGAGTCGGGATATCCAATTCCCTTTATATAAATTCAAGGTAATTTAAGTGGGAGAATTTAACGTTTGATAGTTAGCCTCACTTTGCGCAATAGCCATTTTGAACGCGCAGATATGGATACGAATTCAAATAGAAAGCGCCTAACATTTCTACCACATATGCTTTCCATGGACTTGTCTAGATTGGACTAAGCCAATGGCCCAATCAGCGGTTAAGGGGCCTATAAGATCTAACTTGTCGTCTTAACGTTGGGTCTTCTAACTCTAAGCAAATCTTCTTCCTCCAAGGCCCTATTTTAATAATTACATAGAAATACAACCTATACCTAAATCTATGAAAATTAAAATACAAGTTGGGGGGCTCAAACTCTGGCACAACCGAGATAACAAAATCAAAAGCACAAAAACCTAGTTCATGGAAGACATCCGACATGATATACATCAAAGCTATAAGAAAAATATTAATCACTATGTTGGCTTTCTTTCAAAAAGAAAAAATTAAAATCCAATTTCAATTCATTTACTTGAGGATTGAAAAGTAGCAAGAATTAATCCAAATCTAATATCAAGATTAATTCATAGTTAATCCCATTTATTATGAAATCTAATTTAATATCAAAGGTGCTTTTTCAAAAAGGTTTTGACAATGAATTAATTCATTAGATTAGGATTAACTATAATTTTAAATCTAATTCAAAATTTAGTTGAAAATTAATTCCAAATTAATTTCAATAAAATTAATTTAATTTTAAATTTATTTTAAAATAATAAACTATTAATTATTTAAAATTGGGTTGGCCCGTGGGTGACGTTGGTGATCCACCTGGTGGATCACCCGTGACCCAACCTGGTCAGGTTTTTTTTTATTAAAAAAAATATTATTAAGTGGGTCGCGGAGCAGCCCCACATGTGTGTGGACCATTCCGCAGCCCACACTACAGCAGCCCACTTAGGTAGATAGTTTGCAAGCCCATTAGGGTTGCGAGCAGTCTGCCTAGCAAATTGCTTGGTAGCACCGCCTGTTTCGGCGACTGCCAATGACTACTCCGAGTTGTTTTTCACGCAATTTTTCAAATCCTCAATTTTATATTCATGCAATAAATTTAAAACAATTTAGATTCAAAAAAAGTCATACAATTGTCTAACAATTTGGATTTAACTTTCAAAAAATTAAATCCTCACATGAAATTATTAATCTAACAATATTTCATTAATAACATTCATGAATATAATATTGCCAACATAACGAATAACACAAGAATTCTAGTTCATGCACAGTGAAAAGTAAAACATATCCGGATTCACAATCTGATCACTTTTTGGGGTTTAATGATTTTTATTACAAAAGATGTAAATCGAATCACATAAAAATACTAACAGTAGTGTTTGAATTCTTGATCTACCGTAACAGCAGCAACCCCGGGTTCCTGCCACTAGATATCACGCCGGAAAAAGATTGAAGAAAAAATGCACTTCCTCTTGGCTTATGGAGGCCGATGGCTAGGGGAGAGGCTTTTTTCTCGTCTCTTGAGTTGTAAAGTGGAGGAGTTATTTTTTGAAGTACTAGGAGTATATATTTAAATAAAGTAATGGGCTTGAAATTAATTAATTCCTTAAGCCCATCCACCTCATTATACACACCTAGAGCATGTAAGTAGGCTTAGTTGACTTTCAACTTAGTCCACTTATTAATTAAGTCATCTAAACATTAATCCAATTAACATATGATATTAATTAATACATGTCTAAATTAATTAATCCAATTAATAATTTTGACTAAGAGTAATAATAAATAAATCTAATTATTTGTTATTTGCTCTTTAATTTATTTTTAATTAATTAATTAAATAAATTATTTCCATGGTCATATTTATTTGTTCATCAAATGATAAATTTTCTTATTAACCTTTACATGTCAACTCGGGGATTTTTCTTCACTTATTCCTTGAAAGTGTGACTCTCAAGGTTCGTTTCAATTGGCAATGAGAGGAAACCAAGGATGTGGGTGTCACTTAGCCAGTCTCGTGGACCCACATCGAACCCATTTGAGATTAAAAGGATTTAATCAATATGAACCTCTAGGTCAGAGTGTCATGTGAGTATAAGACCTTCATTGTAACATCCCAATCAAGTGAGAGTTATGGAATGTGTCAAACTCACAGAACTCGATATTGTGCTTAAGAAATTATAGTAAGATGAAATTACCAAACTACCCCTCGTATTCCACACTAGTTAGTTTACCTACTCTGGCCAAAGACTTGTAGTTTCATTTACCTATGATTGCACAAGACATTGACTCATTTAGTACTCGAGACAATGAATCTCATTTTGGCATTCACCAAATAATTTCTACTTTCCCACCTACACCGTACTTCGAGGTCGATCCCACCAAAAGGTGAATTGGATCTGACTACTCTAATAACAAGTCAAGTGTCACAAGCACAATCTTCGTGACTCCTCAGGTCTAAGGCTCATGCACACTATCGTGATCAGTAATCCAATTATTGACAGTCACCGAGTAAATACACATGTGATTGGATTACGGCGAGCCATGTTCGAATATGTCAATTCCATTGACATATTTACGGCAAAAGCTCCCACAAAAATCTAGTGACCAACTGACCCTCTTTGTCAAAGTCTGTGTCATACAAGTCGAGTTATAACGCCCAATTAAGACTCTTCAACTTGCTAACCCATTTTAAGTAATCAAGGAATTGACAATTCTAGTGTCCCTCTCCTTAATCCTTAAGGAGTTGAAGTTCTCTCTCGATTACTTAGGACTTAATTGGTCGATACTCTTGAATGCTATTAAGATTTACTTAAACAAAATGTAAATTGCCTTTTTATACCAAAATAAGAGTTTGTACAACATAAAGGTAAAAGCCCTATATAATCTATTTCCTCGTTGGCATTGAGGGCATAATCCTAATAATATTTGAGTTATGTACGCGATGAACACTACTATAAAAATATACTATTACAGCACACCTATTACAGCGGTTTTGGTAAAACCGCTGAACGGAGGTACCTATTACAGCAGTTTCCAATGAAATGTTGTAATAGGGTATCGCGGTCTTAACCTATTACAGTGGTTCAAAAATAAACCGTTGTAATAGATCCGACCTATTACAGCTGTTCGTCTCTGAACCGCTGTAATAGGCGATCCAGAGACCTATTATAGCTGTTCAGGGTGAACCGCTGTAAAAAAAAATTCAAAAAAAAAACTCAACCTATTACAGCGGTTCTTATATGAACCGCTGTAATAGGCCGAAATCAAAAATTTAAAACCCCCTTGTAGATCTTCCCGCTTCTCTCTCTCTCTCTTAGTCTTTCTCTTACTCTTTCTCTTTCTACTCTCTCGATCTCTCTGTCTCTCTCTCTCTCTCTCTCTCTAACCTCTCGATCTCTCTCTCTCTCTATAGCACCGCCGCCGCCGCCACCACCACCGTATAGCACTGCCGCCGCCTCCACCACCACTATATAGCACCACCGCTGCCTCCACCACCACCACCACCGTATGTGTGGGTGTATGTATATTTGTGTATGTGTGGATATATATTTGTGTATGTGTGGATGTATGTATATTTGTGTATATGTGGGTGTATGTATATTTGTGTATGTGTGGGTGTATGTATATTTGTGTATGTGTGGGTGTATGTATATTTGTGTATGTGTGGGTGTATGTATATTTGTGTATATGTGGGTGTATGTATATTTGTGTATATATGTGTGTATGTATATTTGTCTATGTGTGGGTGTATGTATATTTGTGTATGTGTAGGTGTATGTATATTGGTGTATATGTGGGTGTATGCAAATTTGTGTATGTGTGAGTGGGTGTATGTATATTGTGTATATGTGGGTGTATGTATATTTGTGTATATGTGGGTGTATGCAAATTTGTGTATGTGTGGGTGGGTGTATGTATATTTGTGTATGTGTGGGTGTATGTATATTTGTGTATATGTGGGTGGGTGTATGTATATTTGTGTATGTGTGGGTGGGTGTATGTATATTTGTGTATGTGTGGGTGGGTGTATGTATATTTGTGTATGTGTGGGTGTATGTATATTTGTGTATGTGTGGGTGTATGTATATTTGTGTATTTGCGAAAATACGGAAAAAAAAAATCTATGTTGGAATGACACGAAATTCGCACTGTCATAGTGAAACGGCATGCTAAACAAGATGCACGCTTTGCGATGCGGTCTTGTGATTTTAAGCCATCTGAGATCGTTTAAGGCCTGAAATTTGCATTTTATTATTTATTTTCTTAATAAAACGCAAATTTCAGGCCTTGAACGATCTCAAATGGCTAAAATCACAAGACCGCAATGCAATGCATGCGTCTTGTTCAGCATGCAGTTTCTCTATGACCGTGCGAATTTCGTATCATTCCGACACAAAAAAATTACAAACGAGAAAGTGAAATTGAAAAAAAAAAAACAAAAACTGCCCTATTACAGCGGTTATAGTTATAACCGCCCCTTTTACAGAGATTATAGTTATAATTGTTGTAATAGGCATTTTTTGTAGTAGTGGAAGGTGATACATTACATCAATTTCCAAGGCTGAATGTTGTAGAATCCAACAATCATCATGGTGTTGAACCCTAATTTGCAACTTCATAGGAAATTTATTAGTCAGGTTGAGCAAGGGCATAACTATATACTTACTAATGGTCATGAAAGAACTAAACATTAAGAGCAAAATGGATCTGTTGAATACAAAGTCGATAGGATTGAAGTTGATGAGGATACTTTGTAGAAACATAGACTGAAACCTCATCAAGACCTTAACCCACTTAGATAAGAGATTAATGAAATCCCATGAGGATGAGATCGAAAATGGTCAATGAAGCAATGTTCACTACTTTTCTTTCTTAGAAGGGAACCCAAGAAGGTAGATGAAAGTGTTGAAGGACTCAAGATGGGTTGAAGGAATGCAAGATGAACTGGATAGTTTGAAAGAGAGAAGATTTTGATGCTAGTACCTAGACTCCCTCATCAAGGAGTGATCGGAACAAATGGGTGTTTAGGAACAAAGTGGACGGGTAAGGAATTGTTATAAGAAATAAGTCTATTAGTTGCTCAAGGCTATTGTCAAGAGAAGGGTATTGATTTTGATACAAATCATGCTCTCTTAGCTAGATTGGAATCGATAAGAATGTTCGTTGCCTATGCAGCTCACAAGAATTTCATAGTTTACCAAATAGACATAATGATTATATTCCTGAATGGCCGTCTTCAAGAAGAAGTATACATTGAGAAAAACCTCCGGAATTCATCAGCAACCATGGGAGAGAGATGGTATACACGTTAGACAAGGCATTGTATGGTCTCAAACAAGCACCTCAAGCACATTGTGATGCTCCCTTGTATTTTCTATTGGTAAGGGCTTTTCCAAAGACAGCCTTGATACAATGTTTAATATTACCAAAGATAAAAGTCTTTTACTTGTCCAGATTTATGTTGATGATGTTATATTTGGTTATAATAATAAGGATCTTAAGGGAAAAAGCTTCTAAGATGATACATGATTAACTCGAGATGAGTACGACGGAGGAGCTTATATTTTTCTTTGGTCTCAAGTCAAAAAGTTTCTGCAAGGTACATTCATCAATCAAGCTAATTATACATGGAATATGCTTAAGGAGTTTGGTATGGAGAATGCATCAATGCCAAAAATTCAGATGAGCCAAAGCCTTAAGATGGATAAGGCTGCACAAGGCAAGAAGGTTGATGTAACCTTTTAACGAGAACTCATAAAATCCTTTCTAAACCTTATATCCAGTAAACCATATACTAGGTTTCCAGTATGTATGTGTGCAAAACACCAAGCAAAACCTAAGGTGTCACACTACATAGAGGCAAAGAAAATCCCGAAGTACCTTGTGGTATTCCAAGGATATTTTGTTTGAACTTGTTAAATATTCTGACATAAATTTTCTAGGTGCATAATAGATCATAAGAGTACAAGTGGGAGATGTCAATTTCATGGTGATAGATTGATCACATGGTATAGCAAGAAGCAGCAATCCATTAGAATGTCAACAACCAAGGCTGCATACATCATCTGTTGAAGTTATTGCGTGCAAATCCTTTGGATGAGGTAGCAACTCTGAGACTATGATGTAGTTTTAGGTCTTATTCCCATCTTTTGTGATAATCAAAGTACCTTAGTCATGACGCAAAATCCAGTTCTTCATTTCTTAACCAAGCACATTGACATTGGATACCAATTCTTCCATGACCATCTCCAAAAGAAAGATATTTCATGAACTTTATTGGAACTGACAAACAAACAAATATCTTCACCAAAGCGCTAAATGAACAACGTTTTTTTACTTGGAGAATTGAACTAGGTATGCTCTATTTAAATGCTTAATCATAAGCATCATACTTATTATAGGCATAACATTTAGAAGGAATGTTATATTTGCCTCAAATGGTTTTAATAATCAGGACTAATACTTTATTTAGGCAGAACCTTGACCTCAACTCTGAGAAATGATTCAAGCGTGCAAGATTTAACTCTATTTCAAAAAGTGCAATAAATTTTCAATGTCTGAGATCTTTTAAAACAGTAAAACGATTCCCCCAGAATGTCTTAATGTTGATCTATTTCCATCAATGCTAAGAAAAAATGCTTGCAAAATCATGCATAATTTACAAAATGCCGACGTGTAATTTCTAAGTCATTATTTGACTCTAGACAGCATGCCATTTACATTAAACCGGTGGGTGTTTAGTTACCTATTAAATGACTGTTCATAATAAAGTAATTTCCTTAACATGTGTCGGCGCATTACGAGTTTGTACGAATTTAAAATTCTAAAAAGGCCAAATATTTTTTTAAAATATTGTATGTTTTCAAAAATGCATTTTAACCTCGTTCAAAATATTTCAAATCTGTCACTCCTTTTTGTACCACGTATTTGGTTTTCATGTGCCAATCACCTCAACAAATCTGAATGCTTAAAAGTTGAAACATTTTTCAAACTCTTTATTTCACCATTATTTACATCTGAAAACTTATGGAGATTAAACCTTTACTTCTTCCTTGAGATTTTCATTTAAATACCAATCATTTCAACTTCTTCAAAAAAAAATTAGAATCTTAACATATTGATATTTCATGAATCCACCTCTTGTAAGAAAAAAAATATATCTGAGGAAGCCCTAACACAAATCACTATCAACGATGGGTCCTATGTTGATTGGGACTCGTTGGTGAATCAGAGAGAGAAATACATTATACCCCCTGTGATATATCGAATCCTTCAAAAACTCCACGTGATACAAAAATTCACAGAACACCCCCGTAGGAAAAAAATAAAGTCACTCACCACCTCCCGACTAGTTTTGCTTACAAATTTTAATGTGAAGATAAAAATGCTCTTATACTTTGAAAATATTTACACTATACTCTATTTTATTTTTTTATAATTATATTTAATTTAATTTTGTATTTTCTTTTTCTTTTTACTCACCATCTTCTTCCCCAACTATCTTCTTTCACAAAACCTCTACCTCCAACCTCCTATACACCACCACCACCACCACCACCTGCCACCCATTCAATTTAATTATTCAAACAACTCCAGACCCCTAACTTCATTAAATCACCGGAACACCTAATATGTTTAAACTTTACACCTCCGTTCTTCATTGTAATGACATTCATATCAGTTAATCTGTAAACTTTATTAGCAAAAAAAAAATGAATAAATAAGTCAACATATCTTTGAAGTCTGAGATATAAAAGCTAAAATATGAAAATCACAAAAGAAATAGGAGAAACTTGAATCGACACATATAAGCTCCAATATTCACGCAAAAAAGTATAAGAATCAACAGTAATTAATATGAATACCCAGAAGTTGATAACCACATTAGGGTCCCACTAAAAACTAAAACAAGCCATAGCCGGAAGAGTATCTCTTCCCTGTGCAATACATTTATAGATTTATTGCAAAGGAGGATCTCTCCCCTCTACAATAAATATGTAAAGAGCTCTATTGCAAAGGGGGAGCTTTCCCCCTCTGCAAATTTGCAGATGGGAAACCAGTGTTTTAAAAGGCGAAGGCGCTAGGCTGGACATTTTATGTCCCACGGGGCGGGGCGTAAGCCCGGAGGCATGAGGCGTATGCCCCCTCAAATTTTGCTTTTTTAGTATTAAAAAAATATAATATAATGTTAAGAATTAATTTAAATTAGCGAAAAATTATAAAAATTGAAAGAAAAAATTAAGTAAAAACTTAAGATAGAGAAAATTAAAAATAATAATATATTCAACCATGCAAACTAAAAGTCCAAGATCAACTCTTGCCAAAAACAATAAAAAAAATATCAAAATAGACAAATAATTATTTCAGATTCTAGCGTTAAACAAAATAAAGATTTAAAATAATAGTTGATGAACACTAATTTACTCAATCACACTCAAAAGTCTCCTCATTAAGATCATTATCTTCGGCTCTCAATACTCAAGCACTAAGCCGTGTTGTTGTTGCTGCTTGTTGCTTAGTTTTTTTTTTTTTAATGTTTGATTTAATTGAATAAGTGGGTCATGTTTTTACTAAAAGAATAAAATATGTAAAAAGTTTAAGTGGGCCTAAAAGGGTGGGTTTTAGATTGAAAATTGGAAAAAATCAATTTAAACTTAAAATCATACCGTATGGACATGAAATACATTGGGCGTATGCCCAAGAATTGGACGCATTTTTGCCCAGGGCGTACGCCCCAATTGCTTGAGCATACGCCCACGAAGAGTTACGCCCCCCTCCTATTGCCCCGGGAGTTTAAGCAAAGCCCCGCCCCAGGTGTACGCCCTGAGACTACCTTTTAAAACACTAGGGGAGACTCTCCTCCTCTCTCTATGCAAACTGGCGGCGCAAGAGCGACTGAAGAATGACGGTTGTGGGCTGACGGCATAAGCGGGGGATGGGCAGTGGTGGGCGGATGAAAGTTGACGGCGGTGTTTTCTATACTAACATATATATATATACACACACTTACACACACTATATATATTATAAATGTTATTTATGTTTTTGATATTTTTATATAATTAAAATTAAAAACTATAAGTCAAAATTGAGTAAATAAATATGTATTTAATATGAACCTTCAGAGTTTATCTTATCAAATCAATGGTGTTAGATTAGGGGTATATTAGTCTTTTAAAGGCCAAAAAATTATAACCATTCAGAAACATGGCGAGTGGCGCGTGTAGGGGGTAGGTTGTTATTTTATTTTTCTCCTAAGGGGGTGTTCTGTGAATTTTTGTATCGCCGGGGGGGGGGGGGGGGGGGGGGGGCGCTTTTGAATTCGATGTATCATGGGGGTATAATGTATTTATCTCGTGAATCAAACTGACTTTGACTTGAAAGAAGTCCTAGGCATAATCGAGGCTGCTAAACTTCGATTCGCAGTATGTGCCCATGAAATCCTTCGCATTAAAAGAGTTATAGAGTTCTATAAAACCATTGTGGTAGACTCTCTCAATATAACTATAGGAAAGGGTGTGGATAAGCTTGTTATCATTTATGTACAATTATCGGGGGATTTGCTTGTTGCGGAAGAGGCGATGTTGAGCAATATTACTGAAAAATTCGATGAAGAAGTCTAAAGGATGATTGCTCCCGAGAATGCGAGTTTCAGCCGTTCTTTCCCCAAAAGTTATATGCTCCCTCAGGGCACAGTTTAGGATTCTTGCTGATATACTATCAGAACGGACATGAACTTATTGTTGCACGGGGATGCGTTTTAACCTGAAGAATGCAAGAGCAGCTTATCAGTAGCATCTTGATGGGGAAGATGATCAAAGTATTCGTCGACAATGTGCTTGCGAAGAGCTTGAAAGAAGAAGAACGTTTGAGCAATCTGTCCAAAAGCGCTTGACATCATGAGGAGCTTTAGAATGAAACTAAATCCAAGCAAGTCTACATTTGGAGTACGAGGAGAAAAGTATATATGATTGCATGGAGAGGGATTGAAGTCAACCCCGAAAACTAAGGTCGTGCTCGAGATGAAGTCACCGAGTGCAGTGAAGGAGGTACAAAGGCTAAAAGGAAAGACCGCATTTCTTACAAAATTCATTTACATATCCGGAAGAGCCTAGAAAATTGATCCGAAGACAATTCCCAAGCACTATATTCGGCCCTCTTTCGACTTGGCCACTAAAATAGTTCAAAATCGGTGTGGCTTAAGGATCAAACATGTCAATCCATTTACAAAACACCAGCAGTCCAATCTACATACGCGGCACGCGAGGATCATTACAAGTGTGCGAGGGCAAGGAAAAGTAATTCTAAACGTATAAATACCACTCATTAGCCTCCTTTCGCTCTATAGAATATTCATTGTACTAGTCCAAAATATTCTCTTCCTGACTTTTGGGGTGTAACTAAATTTTATCATAATATATAAGATATTCATACCATTTGGCTTATAAAAGATATTGTATAACTCTTTTGTTGTACCATCTATATAAGTTTTATAAAATTAAATTTGGAGAGATAAAAAAAAAAAGTAAAATTGAAATACCCACCATAATGTACAATTGCAAAAATATGATCTTGCATATCTTTTTAGTTTCCCAACTTAATTGCATTTAGTTTTCAACTAATTCAATTTTAGGATATTGATTTTATTTACTCAATTTTTAAAAGTCCACTAGTCTATTAACAAATAGGGTAAAAAAAGCATTTTCGACTCCAATCTATATCATTGAGAGAACTTTAGTCCCGAACCTATTAATTTTGACACCCGACTACCCAATCTTTGTCAACTGTGACACTTAATTCCATTTGACTATCTCCGACGGAATCTTTTGGAATATTCCGAATGAATTTGTCAAAATTTGTGCACTTTGCATTCTATCATATGACATTTGTGCACCCCTACTCCCCATGCATTATATAATATATGCACTTTGCACCTTGGCTCGGACATAATATTCCACAAAATTCGGCCGCGTTGGTCAAATTGACCGAAGTGTCACATTTTGCATAGTTTGGAGAGTCGAATGTCAAAGTAATAGATTGGAGACTAAAATACTCTCAACAAAATAAGGGTCAAAATTGATTTTTACCATAACATATAATGATAAATAGAAGAGTCATTAATTTTTGCATAACATCCTTTTTGTACATAATGATGACGACAATACAACAAAACATCTTTTGGTTGAGTACGTAATTAAATAATTAATTAGGAATATTTACATTTTTTTCCACGTGTTATAATGATGTCGAGTGTAAAAGACAAGGATTTGGAATGACGTGGATTTCTTTACCATGAGCACTTCTACAATTGGCAGTGAGTTTGCCTCCACCTTTGGTTGATGACAATTCTATGGATTCCATTGATATTCCAACACATGGTACAGATCTACTGCAGTTGAGATTAATGGCAACGCCTGTGCTTGATGTTCCTGATATTTCCTTGTAAATCACATTGCTTATTCCAACTCCACTTTTTGCCTTCACCAAACAAACCATTTCAACTTCTATCTTTCAAATAATAATAAATATTCTCAAAAATCAATTTAATTTTTTATTTTACTGCTATGCATATATGTCTCACCAGCTCTTTGCATGCATCCCTAATATCGCAGTAATTTTGATCGATGATTATAGGATTCTTGACAGAGTTGAATATGAGATTCTCGAATATCACATCTCGAACGTATCCTCTTCCAACCTTTTGCACAGTTACAAAAAAGAAGTTAGTTTTATCTGTAGCAAACTGTGTAATATTATAAGAAATTAATAAGGTTGTAACGTTGGAACCTGCCACGTTTTGATCCGAGCTCCATTTGTGGTCCCGTTGAAGAAGGCATGACTCACACGAATATTTTCTACTTGTACATGATTTCCAGATCTCCCTAAACTTCCAATACTGTATTTATTTTAATTACCAACAAAATTAAATTTTGTATTACTATATAATTAAGGCGTGGAAACTAGTTATTTCAATTTGTGCCACGGAAACTAGTTATAGGTCCCAATTGCGACACCAAGCTAGCATGCATACAAGTTCGATATCACATACAAAGAATAATTGTATGTATATATATATATATAGTAAGTCACATCCAACTGCTCAAAAATTAGTAATTCAATGATTTGAACTCTTTGTTGCAAAATAGTGTTCTATTCCATATTTTACTTCGCCTACACACGATAAGTGTACACAAAATTTTGTCAATATAAAATTGACATAAATTATATATATAGATGACACCACAAGATTAAACCAAGCATAGCCTTAAGAAATGCTCACTATTTCACCTCCACTACCCACAAGATTTTTACCAGAGTTAACACAGTTGGCACCCCTTAAGTATAGTGGTAACTTCAAATAACCCCTTACACCATCAATACCTTCAATTACTCTCATACTATTCCTCAACCATATTTTAATCGACAAACTTGCCTTAGCTTATTACTCAAACGTATTCAGAATCAAAAACAAAATTTAGGAGTATATATAAATTTAAACTTTCTCCATCTCGAATTTATAAATAGATTATTAGTCAACTTAATTGTTTTTTAAAGTGCATAATTGATGTTTTAAATATAATTGAATAGTGTTTATTTTTACTATGTACTAAGATCTCAAATTAGTAATAATATTATATTTTAAAAATAATTTGATAAGTTTAAAGATTAAATATTTGACTTCATTGAAGGAAACAAAACTGGACTTTTATAGTAAAGAGACCATATTCTTGGAACAAAAAAGTACTAAAGAAAGTGAATATCCAATTTACGAAGTATTTTTTGTTAAAATTTGTAAGCAATGCATTATCTGCGACCCATATCCATTATTATAATTTTTACCTTTGTTTCCTACTTGGAGAAAAGTAGATCAAATAAAACATATACATATAATGTGAACTTCAAGAAAAAGGAATATAGTATAGCACGGAAAAAAGAGTTTTGGAAGCAAAAAATATTCGCAAAATAACCCATCTTAATTTTTTTTTGTCATAATTCCTAATTTTAGTTTTATCTTCCTTTTTATCAACAAAATTGTTATCTCCACTGGCTTTTGAAATTTTTGGTTCTCATAAATTTATTGCCTCAACATGTTCTATTAAGTTACTGTTTTAACGACTAATTAACATCTAGAGTAAGAATATCATATTTTAGGGTGTAAACTGTATAATGAATTAATGGCATTTATTTCAACAAAATCTGGCTAGTAAGTATCAGGGGTGTAATAAAAGGTTTTGATAGTTTAGTGGAGTATATCTGATGTACGTACGCATAATACGTTAGAGATACAAAACTATATTTAACCCTTCTAATATTTGCCTTCTAGGATACGTACTACAAGAACAACTTCCAGATAGTATGAAATTTCTATTAGAAGTCTATCTCATTTAGAATGAACTTTCTTATTCTGATCAATGAATTGAGGACGTTCATTTCTCAGCCCACTTGGCCATGCACTGTAAGAGGAAAATGGGAAATTTTAATCGAAGATGATACTGCTAAATTAGTGAGTGAATGAGTGATAAAATGTTTTTCTTTTACGGAAATGGAGTAAAATTACTTGGATTAACAACACAAGAAATGAGTAAAAGAGTATCAGCAAATAAGAATTTTCACAATGAATTGATGATTATATATATTTGTGTTGTTACTATAAATAATTTACTAAATATCCAAAGTGGTGACTAAAATATAAAACATAGTTCCTGCTACTATAAAGCTTATAAAAAATATTAATGCGGAAAAATAAATACTATTTTTATTTAATATATTTACTTTATTCAATGATAATTTTAACCATATTATCGCTTAATATTTTGTCATGGACATATATATATACTATGATGCACAGATACTTTTACAAATGACTCGATACAATATCGTATCCGTGTTGTACCCGTATCCCATACGGATACTCCCGGATACCATGTACAGTCCATTTTTGAAGTGTCCAAAAATAAAATGAAAAGAGAAAATTCTGGATACCATATTCGATACAAAATTTGAAGTATCAGACATATCTTGGATACCAGACAGAGTATTTGTTTTTTAAATAAATAATATATTTAGACTTTTGTTAAAAATTAGAACATAAAAACTAAACAAATGACAAATAAATTAAAAGAACTAGATAAAAATTTATTTGTGTTAATGAATTTATTAAATCAATTTTATTCTTAAATATTATACTTGTATATATATGCATGTATCCTCAACATACTATATCCTAAAATTCTAAGATTTGACATATTTCGTATTCGCATGTACGTGTATCATAGTATATATATATATATATATCTTTTACCGTTTTTTTTTGTAGTGTGCACCTGTTTACAAACCATTTCAAGTTTTCAGGCCAAATATTTCCATTTAATATGAAATATAATTCTCCACCCCCAACCGGGGGGGGGGGGGGTGGTCTCATATTTCATGCACGTTCAGGCCAAATATTTTCATTTAATAATAAATCCTCTTCTCCATTCCCAACATTGCGGGGGGGGGGGGGGGGGGGGGGGGGGGGGTGTGCAATAAATGAAGGAATACGAATTAAGAGTACCTTATACCATGACCAGGTCCACATTCAACATTGGTTATTTGAATGTTAGAAATGTGATCACCGATAGAAATGCAATCATCTCCTAAATCACGTCAATAAAGCAAACATCAAATTATTAAACGAAGCAAATTTATTTAAGAAGGAAAAAAAAGATATATTATATATTTTAATTTACCACAGCCTATTTTTGAATTGGTGATGACCACATTGCGAGAAGAGTGGATATGAATGCCATCAGTGTTGGGGCTATTTCCAGGAGATTCGATGTACACATTGTTCACCTTGAAATTATTACATCCTGTTACCAATATATGCGTTTGTGCACTATTTATCAAATTCAAATTGCCAATACTGCTCTCGTTGCATGACAGAAATTTCAACGCCTGTTTTGTTAATAATACATACCAAATTAGTTCACTGTATCTATATTACATAGCCAGATTATTTCAATATAACTAGTTACCATACACAAACGTGTGTATGTATATGCAAAAATTTCAATTAGAACAACACTAATGCTATGTTTTGATCAAGAATTTTGATGAGTAGAAGGAGAAAATGGTAAAAGTATTACCATTATTTATTCGAAATGAGGAGAACATTTTGGCTAATTTGAATGATCAGGAATCAGGATATACTACTTTGTCCTTCATTTGTTATCCTTTTCATTTTTCATTTTTTTTTTCCTCAACAAAATACAAGGTTGAAATATAAGGAATGATGAGTACTGAATGCAAGGGTAAATGCAAGGGTAAATGCATGAACTAATTAGGCGAGAACTATGTTCCAGATTAGAGGGGCAATTAAGGAATGATGAGTACTAAATGATTTTGTGATATCTAAGCAATTTTGTTTTAATCTTTTCTCTAAAGAAAAATAACTAGGATATAGTTCGTCATGAGATAAATGCTTAAGCCGTTTCAGGACTACATGACTTAATTGATGTCTTGACAATCAGCTTAATGAAACTCTTTATAACATATTTACAGAACAACTTTACAACTTCTATAATATCCTTTATATATGAAGCTATATACTATTATAAAGTACGAATACGATAAATAAAAAGACAGAAAAAAAAATACTTACAGTGGGAGCCAATTTCGTGCATTTTTTCTGAAATAAATTAATTAACAAATGAGATAGTAAATTTAGAAAGATTATATATACTTAGTACATACGTACGTATATATTTATGTATTAATTATCTATCTGATATGGGAGTACGTACGAGTTGGGGATGATATCTACAGGATTGATCCCACCACCCATTGCCCTGCCCATCGACGGTGCCAAACCCATCAACAATCAGCCCATTCACATCCTTAAATCCTAGCCATTCACTTGCATCCCTCTCATTCCATAAGCTAGGTGACTTTGGTGCCACAATTCTCCCTGAAATCTACTTAATAAATTCGATAAGTGTATAAAATCTCATTTATATTATTATGTAAAAAGAGACAACAAGTTAAAAGTGAATAAAAATTAATTAGTTTTTGTTTTGCATATATTAATATACCATGAAATTGATTCTGGGGGCGTGGCATGGGCCACGAAAGATGAGAGGGTTTACTAAAAATGTCTTCTCTGCTGGAATAATTACTTTAGGATATGGAGTGGAGGCACCACATGCAGCATTCCATGCCTCCAAAAATGCCTATAGTAAAGTATCAACATACATATTAAAATTAGATTCTACTATATATTTTCTGAAATATTATAATATAATAAACAAGATAGAAAACTTTCCATCTAAATAAATAGGAAAAATTGCAATAGTAGTCTCATCTAATATGACATATATTGCAATTTTAGTCTCATTGCTTAAAACTTGCAAAATTAATTCTATATGATACATTTTTTTTTCTGTTGTTTTGGTCTCATTCATTAAAAACGAATGGAATTTTGTGCGTGGATTGCCAGCACAATTAAATTTAGTATGAATCGCGTGCAAAGGATAATTCTATAGTGGACTGAGAGTATTGTTCCCGACCCATCACATATTCACAAGTGATGGGGTGGTTTTCATAGTATGAGTGGTGATGAAAACCATCCCACCAATTGTGAATATGTAATGGATAATGAACCGGGAGCAATACTCAGGGTCCACCATAGATTTTTTCGCGTGCATGACAAAACTAATGTTATTCATTCATTTTTTAACAGGTGAGACGAAAAAATTCAAAAAATGTCACCTAATAATGGAATTAAAATTGCGAGTGACCTATCCTATAAAACTAATTCTGCAATGTTTCCAAATAAATATATTACTTTTGAATCATCTATATGACCATCACTCCTGGCTCCGTAATCCTCCACATTAAAATGGTCTTCAGTTTTGCAGACATTTGAGCAACCAAATGTTACTGAAAACAAAGCGAATAACAACACTAATACTCCAAAGGCATCCTGCATACGAAATGCAAATTATTATATATATATATAAATATATATATACACACTCCAAAAATAAAAATTGAACCGATTACGGCCCTTGAAAATGAATCTAAAATTATATTGTAACAAGTTTTTATATTTAGTAAATGGGGTGGAAATTCTCACCATAAAACTCTAAAGATATCTGCTGAGGAGCCTAATTAACACGCACACACCGATGAAGTGCAGATATGATTGTACCTTGAGAACAAATAATCAATAGCAAAAACTATATATGTATCATCAGCTGGAGAATAATAAGTGTGTATTTCTCAAACTAATGCGATATAGAGTTAACAATAACCAAAATTAACTTGATAAAGAGTTTTCCATGGATTGAAAAGTCTCTGTTGGTGTATATTATTATGTAGATATATATAGATCTCTTATAGATATATTGAGATCTCTGATTGTATCTTCAGTTGTTAGTTATAGATAGATCCAAATTTGTATATAGGATCTCATATCCGTCTATATACTCCTAGACTTTTTTCTCCATATCCTTACTGCCATCTTAATTACTTCTTCTTCTTAAACATCAGTGAATACATGAGAGTTAATTTTCTCTCCATGCATTAAGTCCTATTTAATAAATACAGATTAATTATAAATAGCGGGTTGTGTTTATATATATTCTGAATATATAAAACTATTACTACAATTTTTTTTAATTATTAATGCAGACAATAGATCAAGAGTAAGAGAGAATATGAATGTGAAATACGATTTATCTTAAAGAAGGGAGATGAGGAAGCATTTGTAGCCCCTACCTCTTAATTATGACATTAATGTGGAAATCAATGAAATATTGCAAAGAAATTTCCAGTTGATCTGTTTGATTTGTAGGCTACCCATATAAGTTAACTACGAGGTGGTGGGCAGATATAAGTAAAAATATTTTTTGAATATAATTATTTTGTTTGTATAATAAATTTTGGCAAAATTCATTTTTTGGTTGTGTAATTATAGGGTGTCGGCGCTTTTCATCTGATGTATTACATAATTACACTTTTACTCCTAAAATTGACACTCCATTCAATCTTAGTCATTTTTACCTTTTTGGTCCTGAGTAATATATTTAGTCCTATTTAGCTAAAAGAAACATTCGCACATTTAGTCCTGCCATCGTCAAATTAAATTTTTAAAAAAAATTCCCACCAAATTAATGGTCGAAATTTCGCACGCACGGTGCACACGTGATTTAGCTATTTTACTTGAACTATATTCCACCTTCTTCGCTAAAATTTAACTGGTAGAGGTAAAATTTCACTTTTTAGGTTGAGTTTACACTTGATGTTCAAGGAAATTGAAGAGCAATCGGTTTAACTTTGGATGAATGAATGTAGGGAAGAAGTTGGGGTTTTATAAACCCATATATGTGTTATAATCGTTGGGAAGGGGTACATTTTTAATTTCATTTTTTTTTTTTTACCAAATAAGCTTTGAACACGTGTGCCCCGCACGTGCAAAATTCCTGCCATTAATTTGGCTGAAATTTTTTGAATTTATCAATTTGACGATAACAGGATTAAATGTGTAAAAAAAAAATTGCTAAATAGGACTAATTGTGTAACTCAAAACCAAAAACGTGCAAAAAAAAAAGGGCTAAAATTGAAATTGGTGGTGTCAATTTTAGGACTAAAAGTATAGAATATACAGGACGAAAAGTGTCAATACCCTATAGTTACAGAACCAAAAAAGTAATTTTTCCATAAATTTTTATTTTCGAAATTGATTGCGAAATCTGGTTCCAACAAGAAATTTAAGACCCCGATTGGATGGGATGCTATGTCTCATTTCTCATTTTTCTTAGAAAAAATAAGAGAAGTCATTTTTAAGGGAATAGAGATTTGATGGAGAAAGTGTATTTAAATGAGTTTTTTTATAGAAAAAAGTATAATGATTAAGTGTGGTGTGATATGCCTTTTTTGTGAAAAATTGATATGGGTGAGTTTTTATTTTCTAAGAAAATTTAGACATATTTAAGTTAAACTCATCAATCATTGCATAAAAAATACTCAAGGTGGACCTGAATTTGTACCTTGCATCATTTTGAATCAAGATAAGTGATTATTTTGATGAATATTTTAAGATATTGGCGGATAAAGGCCTTTGAGTTGTTGGATGAGCTATCTAATCATGAATAGTAAAAAAATCTTACTTTGTTGAGGAAAATCTGAGAGAAATGCTAATTAAATCCATTTTTCAAGGAAATCTTTGGGATATTTTTAGAAAATGTTAAACAAATGCATTTTCGATGAAGAAAACCTCTGAAAAATAGAGAAATGGAAAATGGCGTGTCATCCAATTGGGGCCTTAAGTTCACATAAGAAAGGCTATTTGAGACTTTTTTGTTGTGAGTGTGGGTATATGTAGGGGTGTTCATAAAAATTGTAAAACCACCCTGACCCAACCCAAGCCGCACCGCAATTGATGGGTTGAGGGTTGGACAAGTCGGGCTCGGGTTTATAGTAAATAAACCACAAATTAGCAATCAAGTTTTGTTTTTCATTTACATAAACTGCACTCAAACACAATACATATAAATATACTTGCATCAATTGCTCTTTCATATAGCTATTGTGAATTTTAATAATTATCGATTAAAATTAGTAGTGAATGCAAATATATATTGTATTGATTGTTTATATTAATATATGAAAAATAATATATATATATATATATATATAATAACAATAGATTAATATATATAAGTGTGTGTGCACGCGCGTGTATATATTAATTACTCTCTAACATATATAGTTTTAAATTAGTCGCAATAACCTATTATATTGTATTGAAATATATAGTATTTTATACATAATACTTAATAACTAATTCCTGTGTCAATACTAAACTATATCTTTTGTACAACGTATTATAACATTTTATATTCATAATAGTTTTTTTTTTTCATAGTTGTAGTCTTGATGCTAATTCCGATCAACTAGTAATTCAAAAAGAACTCAAATGTACTTGTTTATACTATCATAGTAACAAATTCCTAGTCATCTTTAAAAAATAAGTGTAACGTAACAGTTTGACGAAGAAAAAGTAAGCATAAAGCTAGATCTTGTAATCTCTCAATACATAAATGTTGTGTGTGTTAGGATTATGCCCTCGATGCCAACGAGAAAATAGATTGTATAGAACTTTTATCTTTATGTTATACATACCCTTATTTAGGAATAAAAGGCAATTTGCATTTGTTTAAATAAATCTTAATGGCATTAATAAGTATTGAACATATAAATCCTAAATAAATCAAGAGAGAGCTTCTTCTCCTTAAGGATTAAGGAGATGGACACTAGAAGCGTCAATTCTTTGATTACTTAAAAAGGGTTAGCAAGCAAAGAGTCTTAATTGGACATTATGACCAGACTTGTATGAGACAAGCTATGACAGAGAATGTCAGTTAGTCACTAGGTTTTAGTGGGAGCTTGTCCCGCAGATATGTCAATTGAATTGACATATTCGAATACGGCTCGCCGTAATCTAATCACATAGGTATTTACTCGGTGACTGTCAATGATTGGGTTACTGGTCACGATAGTGTATGTGACCCTTAGACCTGAGGAGTCACGAAGATTGTGCTTGTGACACTAGACTTATTATTAGAATAGTTAGATCCAATTCGCCCTTAGGTGGGATCGACCTCGAAGAACGGTCTAGGTGGGCAAGCAGCAATTGTTTGGTGACTGCCAAGATGGGATTCAGTGTCTCAAGTAGTAAAGGAGTTAACGCCCTGTGCGATAATAGGTAAATGAAATTATAAGTCTTTGGTCAAAGCAGATAAACTAACTCGTGTGGAACACGAGGGGTAGTTTGGTAATTTATCTTACTATGATTTATTAAGCACAGCATCGAATCCTGTGAGTTTGACGAATTCCATGACTATCACTCAATCGGGATGTTATAGTGAAAGGCTTATATTCACATGGTGTCTGTGACCTAGAGGTTCGTATTAATCAGATCATTTCAATCTCAAATGGGTTTCGATGTGGGTCCATGGGACTGGCTAGGTGACACCCACTTTCTTGGTTTTCTCTCATTGCTAATTGAGACGAATATAGAGAGTCGTGCTTTCAAGGAAATAAGTGAAGAAAATCTCTAGTTGTCAAATAAGGTTAATATAGTAATTTGTTATTTGATGAACACATTAATTAGATTAATTAAAATAAATTGAAAAATTAAATAATATACAATTAGATTGATTTATTATTTATCCTATTAGCCTAAATTATTAATTGAATGAATTAATTTAGCCAATTATTAATTAATATCATATATTAATTGGATTAATATATGGTGAATTTAATTATTAAGTGGACTAAGTTGAAAGTCAATTAAGCCCACTAAAGAATAGAGTAGGCGTGTACTATGAGGATAATGGGCTCAAAAAATTTATTAATTCTAAGCATATTTTCTCATTTAAATACACCATAATATGATTAACTTTGTACACAAGTCATCATCACAACTAGAGGAGAAAATTTTTCTCTCCCCTCTCTCCGCAGCCGTCTGCCATCACTGAGTCAGAGAAAGAGGATTTTTCTTCAATCTTTAGCATGATATCTAGAGGCAGGAACCCGGGGTTGTTGCTACCGTGATAAATCAAGAAATGTGATTTCTCTTACAAAGTTAGTTTTAGATGTAATTCGATTTTATTTTCTTTTATTAAAAATTATTAAACCCCAAAAGTGACCTGATTTGTGAATTCGGATTTATTTATTTTCCGTTGCGCATGAACCAGGATTCACAATAGTGTGTTCGAAACGCCAAATTTAAGTGTTGTTAATGGGTGCTAATGTTAGTAATACATTGATTGTTAAACATTATTACAATGTTGAGCACAAAATTACTTCACTAGTCTCATCGAAAGCAATATTGTCATTTTTTTGGAAACGCAATCCCCAAACAATTTTAGACCATAAAATTGTTAGAAGACGCAAAAATTGCCGCAGCCTGCCCCAATCCAAGTAGACCACAAGGTTCGGGTTCGAGGCTGTCGGACAGGGCTCGGGCTAAGGTGTCTCAAAACTACAAACATTGGGTTGGGCCAAAGAAATAGTAAAACTGCCCCAATCCGCACCTCGTACACCCGTATATGTATATGTAAATGTACATAAAGTATATGTATGTATCTATATTCTATCTATATTAAAGATTGAATTTGGTAATACTTTTTCTCTTGATTTTCACTTCTAAAAATAACTATAATTTAACTTTTGATTTTCTTATTGTTTATACGTATATCTTTAATAAATTTTACGAAGATGTCTAATCAAATATACCTACAGGCAACAGGCTTATGATAAAATGCAAATTTAACAAAGGTGAATATCAGTTAAAACTCAATATACTTTTCGTTAATTTATTTACATATTCCAAATACTTTACCACATCAATCTCATAAATTTTTATCTAACACTCACTAAGTTTGAAATTTATGTTTTTCAATAGCGTTATTAGGGTTGTAAGATGAACCAAGCTACTCGATACTCGACTCAAGCTCGTTCGCTAGAAGCTCGTTTGATTTCGGTTCGTCAACGTATCAAACCAAGCTTAAACAACTTTTTGTATTTGATAAGTTTTAAAGCTTGGAAAGTGGAACTTAGAAATAGCTTCTTAAGAAAGGGCTCGATTAGTAAAAATTGATAAAAATATGTACAAAAAAGTCAAACTACTCGAGCTCGACTAGTATTCGGCTCGATTAAAGCTCGTTTGAGCTCGGTTTAATTAACAATCAAACAAGCTCAAACATAAATTTTGAAAATCGATTGTAATTCAAACAAACAAGCTCAAACATAAATTTTGAAAATCGATTGTAATTCAAACAAGTTTGAACAACAACTTGTTCGACTCGACTCAACTCATTTACACCCCTAAGAGTTATTCAACAAAGTGGCAAAAAAAAAGATCTTACCTGAGAGTGATCGAACTTATATATTACATCAAGTGTCAAGTTGAAGATTGAATAACTTTGCCTCGTCTGAACTTATTTAAACTGCAATTTCGTAAGGGAGTTGTTAATGGCACTCCAATTTTTATTTTATTTTTTCAAAAGGACAAAAGAACCCTTCATTGTTTCAGAGAAAATTATTAAAGATAATTTCTTCTACTCATATTAAATGTATTTAGTTTAAACATATTAAAATCAATTCTATGTAGAAACATGAATGAAGTTAATGAATGTTATTGGCATTTACATTTTGACATCAAACTTCATCCTACAATATTTAGATAACTTTATCAAAACGTAATAAGAAATTTATTTTTATACATACCTTATGACCTCAAAAATTAGAAATATTTTTATTCACTGTCATCCATTTCAATTGAAGACACTACAAATCACGTATAAACACAAAATAATATTACAAATGGTAGAAAATATATAATCAACTAATTTTTTAGAAAGACTAATATCTTAAATTATTTCAAAGCAACGGAGAACCAAACATTTCTGTTCTGTGAGGTAAAAAAGCACATATAAAGTAAATTTTTTATTATTTTTCAATAAATTTATCTAAGTATTGCAGGATGAAGTTTGAGATAATATGTAAAGGCCAATAACATTCTTTACATTATCTCAATTCATGTTTCTACATAAAATTGATTGTAATATGTTTATACTAAATAAATCTAATATGAGTAAAAGAAATTGTCTTTAATAATTTTCTCCTAAACAATGAAGGGCAATTTTGTCCTTTTGGCAAAATGAAACAAAAATTGGAGTGTCAATAACAAAAGTTAGAGTACCTTTAACAACTCTCATTTCGTAATTGAGATTGATTTTATTCTTATGATTACAATCAACTGTCATATATAGACTTGTTTATGATTGTCTATACACCTACACATATTTATACTCTTTTGTTAAACGAGAAATCCCTAGAGTTCAACTTTGGTCTTTTTAATTTTTTTGCTAAAATATCCTAATCTCGTGTACTCATGTCTCTCAGTTATCAATCTATTATAGTCTTCTTCTCCTCCGATGATAGTTTGGTGAGGTGGTTACCTCCATCACTACTATTGTCAACACCATCATCGGCGGGCTGGGTTGGAGCACCCTCCTTCAAATTATGTATCCCAACTTCAGATCTGACGAAACATGGATGGATCTAATGAGACAGAGGTGGATCTGACGAGATGAAGACGGACAATAAACAAGATTTTAGATAGTTTTTTATATTTGTGTTCAGTTTTTATTTTCTCTCTCGAATGAGAGTTCGATTTCTCTCTCGAATGAGAGTGTGGTCTTGAACACAAGAGTTTTTTTGTGTTCGTTTGTGAATTCTAAAGATTTGTTATCTTTAATAAACTTGATAGTTGGTGTTTCAGGTATTCTTACTATATCGTTTGAGTCGATATGAATTGTATTGTTCCAGGTATTATAAACTTTCGATTGAATGATATATAAGACCTTTTTTTCTAAAAAAAAAAAACTATTATAGTAATCTTTCTCCCCAAATTATGTATAACTTTTTTTTATCCTGCACTTTTCGAATAAAATTATAACCGAAAAACAAAACTTATGAATCATATCAAGGTGAGAGAAAACCCTCTATACTTAATGCTAAATTGCCCCGCCTAGGTGGTATGGGTTAATGTAATAAATGTCCCAAGTTACAGTGCTATCGTTCCCAAGATTGAACCACTTCTAATCTCAGGACCGTCGAACTAATCGACTGCTAGAATTCTCAAAGAATAACGATGATGAAATGTAGAAAATGATTTTCTGTTTTTGTGTATTTTTCATTCCGCATGAGCTGCCATTTTATCGACCATGAAAATAGACCAAAAATAAATACGTAATAAATCCTGACATTAAGATAAAACCATAACCGCTGAAACGTTTTAGTAGTTACATAAACCTTTTGGCTTTTCCAATTTTGAAAAACCAAAAGTCAGATTTAAAATATCATAAACACATGGCCAACGTTTTTGCAAGTACAATTTATCTCCGTGTCAATTAATTTTAGACGAAATTTTTTCAAACAATCCCCCACACGAATGAAATTAATGCTGATGCATGATCTTGAGAGTTCAGTCGAAATGTTATCCCATAAAAAGAGGTAGTTTTTGGCTTTGAACCTTCCTTAGTGAAATATCATCAGATTCACTAGGCTCCCCAATGAACACGATGTCTTAAATTGGTCAGTCGTTTGTGTAAACCCAGACATCGATATTCACATGATAAACTCTCAACAAGGTTTAGTTCTCATTGTTGGGTCCATTTTGGCCGTGGCACCTCCTCTTAGATTCATAAGTACTTACATTTTACTCAATGTTAAAGCGGCCTACACCTCACACTTACATAGGTGACTTTCTGCTTATGAGTATCCTTCCACACTCCACTTCATTTCGATATATAGTATAGGAATCATTAAAAGCCTAGCTTAGCCTTTGCTACAACTTGCAGATTGCACTTTTTTATCCTAGGCAATGAGTTTGGAGTTTATTAAACTCTTAAGTGCCTCACTAAATTTTCACAACTTCATTGTCCCATTGAACCAAAATCTTGGGATCTCCAGTTAACATGGTTGGGTTACCGCTGCGTCCATTCGTAATTTGTAGTCTTTAACCCCATTCTTCTTGATAGGCAGTCCATTTGCTCTCTTTGGAATTCCTTTCTTCAAAGGATCTACTTTATCCTCCGTGATCAATGGAGATAATGCCATCAGAGATCAACTGCTTGTTGTGTCTACGACAAATGTGTCTAAACTTACCATTATACATATTACCTTACTCTTTATTGATTGCCGACTGACCGTCGCAATGAATCAGGATATGGGGCACATGTATTTCCCAATAGGGAACATCTTCTAAGAAATTTCATAGCCACTCAACTTTTTCACTAGCTTTATCTAAAGCTATGAATTCTGATTCCATTGTGGATCGGACTATGCAAGTTTTCTTAAAATATTTCCATGACACCACTCCTCCACCGATGGTAAAGGTATACCCACTCGTGGATCTGGAGTCCTTTGTGTAAGATATCCAATTAGCGTCGCTGTATCCTCTTATTTCAGCTGGATATCTTGAATAGTATAATCCATAATCTTTAGTATACTTTAAATACTTAAGAACTCTAGTTAAAGCATTCCAATGCTCTACACTAGGATTACTCGTAAACCTACTCAACTTGCTCATAAACGAAGCTAAATCAGGGTAAGTACAGTTCATGATATACATCAGGCTCCCAATGACCCTAGCATATTCTAACTGTGATACGGGTTCTTCATGGTTCTTGCGTAGATGAACGCCTAAGTCCATTGGCATCTTAACTGGTACACTTTTGCTAGGAAGGAATTTTTCAAGACTGTCTCAACATAATGAGACTGCGATAAGACTAGTCCTTCAGATGTCCCCAGGATTTTAGTCCCTAATATGACATTTACCAACCCCATATCCTTCATGTCAAAATTCTTCTTTAACATTCATTTAGTATTCATGATAATATTATGATTACTTCCCATAATCAACATATCGTCTACATATAGACATACTAGGACATAAATGTTATGTGTTTGTCTGACATACACGCACTTGTCACACTAGTTGATTTTGAAACCATTTGACAGCATTATGTTATCAAATTTCTCGTGTCACTGTTTTGGGCACTTGTTTAAGTCCATATAATAACTTCACAAGTTTATATACTTTCTTCTCCTGTCTAGGAGCAACATACCCCTTGGGTTGTTCCATGTATATTTCTTCATCTAATTCGCCATTCAGAAATACAGTCTTAACATCCATTTGATGTAACTCAAGGTAATGCAATGTGGCAATAGCGATGAGTAATCTTATGGATGTTATTCTTGTTACTAGAGAATAAGTGTCAAAAAAATCAAGACCCTCCATTTGTCGGTATCCTTTGACTATCAAACGGGCCTCATACTTATCAGTAGATCCATCGGCTCTATACTTCCTTTTTAAGTATCCATTTGCATCCCAAAGGCTTACTTCCCTTTGAAAGGTCAACCAACTCTCAAATATAGTTGTGCATAATGGACTCGATTTCACTTTTGATAGCTTCTTTCCAGAGTTGAGCATCTAGACTAGACAAAGCTTTCTTAATCATTCTCGGTTCACCTTATAAGATACAAAATCAGGACCAAATGATTCAGAAACTCTTGCCTTTTTGCTACGCCGTAGTTCTTCATCCCCTGGATTAGAACTACTCGCAGACGCATCATGTGTTCTTTTAAGAGGATTTTCATCATTTCTTTCTTTACTTGAAAAAACATCCTTTAAAAACGAAGCAGTTCTTGATTCCATGATAGTACTTGCATGAATCTCTGAGATTTCTGACTTATTTACCAGAAAAATGATAGGCGCTACTATTAAGTGCATAACCAATAAATATGCAATCAATAGTTTTATGTCCTATCTTAACTTGTTTGGGTTTCGGTACTTCTACCTTTGCCAAACACCCCCACACTTCAAGGTACTTGTATGAAGGTTCGTGATATTTCCAAAGTTTGTACGGAGTCTCACTCCTACTTTTGTGGGTCGAGAGGGTTGCCTCCCCCACAATTCTGAGTTAGCTCAGAACTAATCAACATTCCTCATCTCTTTGATGATGTGATTCTTTATCAAGTTTATTGAGTTGCAACATGGGCCTAATAACCTGTCAAAGTGTTGTCCAACACCGATCCATCTAACGGATGTAATTCATCATACCCCAACCTTTTGGTTTATGAATTATTCAGGTTTAGATCACTAACAATCTATTGGTCTAACAATTGAATTTCACTTTGCAAACATTTTAACATTTTTGGAGTAAAATTTACTTCGACCAAAGACATCCAATGCATTGTAAATATTCGTCAGAATGCATAATTTCCACATCTTAATCCACTTTGATTATAACAAAATTAAATTCAGTTTAATTCTAATTTAATGAAATTAAATCAATTTAATTAAAGTGGGGAGATTAAATCCAATTTAATCTAAGTGAAATTCAATCCACTTTAATTTCCATGGGCATTTAAGTCATTGATTAAATAGAATTTAAACAAATCTAAAGTACATCCAATTTAAAAACAACAAAACTAAATCTAATTTAATTATGATATGATGATTAAATACAACATCATTGTGAAGCTTTTAAAGCATCCAACTCCTCTCTCTCCCCATCTCTCTCTAAACCCTAGTCTTCTTTTTCTTCTATATTCCTCCGCCGCCGATGGCTTGGTGAAGCAATCGTCTTCTTCACCACTGTTACCACCACCATCGTCGGCAGGTTGGGTTGGAGCACCCTTCTTCAACTTGTACATCACATCTTCAAATCTGACGAGACGGCTATGGATCTAACGAGACAGTGACAGATCTGACAAGATGAAGATGGGTGATGCATAAATTTTTATATAGCGTTTTAGATTTTTTGCTTAGTATTTTACTTTTTCTCTCGTATGAGAGTTTGTTTTCTCTCTCGAATGAGAGTTTTATCTCTCCTTGAATAGGAGTTGCACAGGAATTTTCTTGTGTTCGGTTGTGAATTCTTAAGATTTGTTATCTTCAAGAACTTGATAGTTAGTGCTTCAGATGTTTTTACTACATCGTTTGAGTCGATATGAATTGTATTGTTCCAAGCGTTGTAAACTTTCGATTGAATGATATATAAGACCGATTTTTCTTCAAAAAAAATACAACATCATCAACATGAACTTAAATCCAAATTAATTCACAGGTTAAGATTAAATCTAATTTAATCAAAGCAAAATTAAATCCAATTTAATTTCCAATTTAACTTTGAAAAGATCATATAATGATTAAATCTAATTTAAGCAATTACTATAATTAAGTCCAACTTAATTTTTCCCAATTTGATTATCAACAATCTCAATCTAGTTTGTAATAGGAAATTGATGATTACGATTGTTGATTCGATACCCGATGTAATGATGTAACTGTTTCATTCAACAAAAAAAAAAACTAAATCCAATTTAATTAATAATAAAGTTAAATCCAATTTAATTTATTATAAATTAAATCCCTTCAATTCAAAACACCCAAATTTATTTTAAATTTGGTGATGGGTCTAACCCACTAATTGAGCTACGTTGGGTCAAACCCAATTTAATTCATATGAGTGTCATTTGGACCAAGCCCTTTTAATTCAATTAACTCATACACAATTGAATTTAAGTGTCATTGGGTCCAACCCAATTAGTTCAATTAGCTGCAAAGAGTCAAGCCCAATGCACATTTAGAACAAAGCAGACCCTAGACATGCTCTGAATCAAGATGGGTCGAGCCCAATTGATTTTCTATTATGCTGGGCCAGCCCACAGCAATTTAATATTGCGTTGGGCCAAGCCCCAACACTTATCCTATGAAGATGTGTTGGGCTGAGCCCAGCATATTATTTAATGTGTACTGGACGGAGCCCAATAATTAATTAGTAAAAGTTTTTGGGCCAAGCCCAGCTCCAAATATATTACCACATATTGGACCAAGCCCCCAAAAAAATCAAACTAGATGATTATACGTTGGGCCAAGCCCAACACATTATTTAATGTGTGTTGGGCCCAGCCCAACACAACCCAAGTTGTTGCCCGAATCGGGCAACGTCATTTCCTTCCACAGGGTGTGCCATCAACGGACTCGACGGTGCCGCACCAGCGAAGCTCCAGCAATAAGTTCTGCATCCTTCAATCGATGCTTCTTCGTCCAACGCCACCCCCGGAGCGTCGAAAATTGGGCAATTTCACGACCATTCTCAAGGCCATAAACTCCCATCTCCGACGCAATTCAAGCGCTGTTGTCAACGGCCGAACCGGTAATTTCCTGCTGTTTTCGACGATGAAACGATCGGCGATGCAGCACTGCTCTAGTGACCATCGGCGATTTCACACATCGACGAAAAAACCGACAAAAAAATCGATCAAACAGCGGCCACATCCATGGAGTTTGCCGACAACCTCTGGTGACCTTTCAAGCATCACTCTAAGACGACACTTTTCACGCCACCACCAAGGTGACCAGATCCGTCGATGATTTCATCCCCTCGAAACGATGCCCAGCATCTTGCGGATTAGGGATTTTTCGGCGACCTCCGCGGAGATTTAAACCCAGCCCCTTTCGCCGATTTCCATGGACATTTGGCTACACTTCTACTGCCGACTCGAAATGGCGATTCGAATGCTGTCGTCACCTCGCACAGTGTTGTTGCATAGCAACCGTGTAGTGACCCGTCACTGGCTGTGTGATGTTGTCGGTGACGAATACCGTAGCTACCATCTGCACGGTGAAACTGCCAGCTTCGAAATTCTACTCCAAGCCAAATTCAAGATTTGTTTACTGATTTCAGATTTCCAGACTTTGAAATCTCTCTTGATTTTTCAGCCCCAAACCTGATTCCAAATTATCAAAATTTCAGATTTTTGGCATCAAAATATATCCAGATTTTGTTCCAAACAAAATTTCAGATTTCAATCTAATCAAAATTAGACTTCCAGCATCTCAAATTTTGATCCCATCAAAATTTAGATTTTTCCATCAGAATCCGATTCATTTTCGTGTTTCCGACTACAAGTCATGATTCCAAATCATAAGATATCATATTTTCAATTTGGTCAAAATGAATGCTAAATTCATTTTTCAAAATATCGATTCAGTTAAAATGATTTCAGATTTATCATTCCATCGATATGACTCCAAATCATATGATAAATTTAGCTTTAAGTTGTTTATCCTGCACTTTTCGAATAAAATTATAACCGAAAAACAAAACTTATGAATCATATCGAGACGAGAGAAAATTTTCTATCCTTAATGCTAAATTGTCCCTTTTAGGTGGTACAGGTTAATGCAATAAAGGTCTTAGGACCGAGTGGCAACCTCGACCCGCCTAAGATACAACGATATGTTTCTCGAGATTGAACCGCTTCTAATCTCAAAACCGTCGAACTAATCGACTGCTAGAACTCTCAAAGAATGACAATGATGAAATGCAGAAAATGATTTTCTATTTTTATGAATTTTTCATTCCGAAGGAGCTGTCGTTTTATAGGCGATGAAAACAAACAAGAAATAAGACGTAATAAATCCTGACATTAACATAAAACTGTAACCGTTGAAACATTTTAGTTGTTACATAAACGTTTTGGCTTTTTCAGTTTTGAAAAACCAGAATTAAGATTTAAAATACGTAAACACATGGCCAGCGTTTTCACAAGTACGATTTATCTCCGTGTCAATTAATTTCAGATGAAATTTTTTCCAACATAATTCCTTTTCTCAATAGCTAGATCATAACTCATGTGTATATGGTAAAATTTTCTTCTTCCAAATATGGTATAACCTATGTTGCACAGACACGGACACGTAGACACGGACACTGCACGACACGGACACGAGACACGTCAATTCTTAAAAAATAAGGACACGGACACGGCTGCCCATATTTTATATATATATATATATATATATATATATATATAATATGTTATAAACTTATGAGTAATTGAACACCTATTAGACAATAATCAACAATTCAACAACTTATTAATAACAACCTATATATATATATATATTCACTATTTGTATATGAGCAACCTATTTTTACACAAAATAACAACTTATTAATGACAATGCTTCTGTAAACTATAAAACTTCATCTATATATAATTACATATATATATATATAAATACATTTATATTAAAAATATAAAAAAAATGCAAAAAATCAGCCCGAAGTGTCCTGGCCGTGTCTGTGCCGTGTCCTAGTTTTATTTAATTATTTTTAATTCTGGACACACCATTGCCGTGTCCGACACGTCCCGGTACCGTGTTCGGGCCGTGTCCGTGTCCGACGTGTGTCGGACACTGCACGGGATGATTTTTACGCGTGTCCGTGCATCATAGGGTATAACTGTTCAACTCAAAAATCAGACCGCAATTCCCTACTTCTCATATTCTCAAAAGCACTGTACCTTTTTAATAAAAATGAGAAATTACATTTACATATTCTCATGTTCGTCATTCCTTTTTTTTGGAAAATAAACATGTTTTTTTTTTGATAAGGAAAATATACATGTGAAAAGTCATATCTATATCTCGTTTCTTGAAGGTGTAGACGTGGGAGACTGGAGATTAGCGTGTCGATATTAAGGTATGTTCTGCAACCAATTACCATAGTACTATGAAAGGGTGTGATTCTTATTCTGATTGGTCCATTCATTTTTGTTAGTATATAAGATTATTATTGACGCTATTGTTGATTTCGTATAGCATTGACTTCTTGAAAAATAATATGAAAGTATTGTATAATTGTTTCATGCTAATTGTTAATGCATAACGGGTAATTCTATGCTAGTCCCACCCCGTTGGTTCAGTTGTCTTAAATACCACATATTTGTGTTGGGATGGGTGGTAAAAATATAGATGGTGCCCCAACCCAAATGTGTGGTGTTTAACACACTAGAACCAATGGAATGGGTCCAACATAGAATTTTCCATATGCATTACATCTATATCTATATTATTATATATTTGAAGGAAGTGTTTGGCCAATTTTGACTTCAATTGAGCTCAATTCTAATTTTCTAGAATTTTGAATTTTTTTTATTTTTTAAAAAAAGTTTCATTAGTTAATTTAGAAATTTACTTCATCATTAAATATCGTCCAATTTCCAAGGCAAGATTGAAGTTTTCCATGTTTTAGTCATAATGAATTTAGTCTTATGAATAAGGAAATATATCAATTAGAACAATTTAAAATTGAAATGGACCAAATGTTTTTGCACAATTGAACAATCTTCCATTCCAAAAAAATCTTCTTCTGAAGTTCCGTCTGATAGGAGTTTGAAATTCGCTGCATCATTTCTTGAGAAGCTAGCAGCACTATTGTGACAAAAGACAAAATCAAATTCAACTACACGAAGGCCTCGAAACAGAGCAAGGTCATGTTGCCTTCGTCATGTTCAATAGTTCTTATTGATGTTCATATATTTTTTCACATATGATCATCAAACCAGTTTGATATTTTTTTCATATTATTATGTTCGAAATTATTTTACTTTTGACTCATATTATTTACATCTCATTGTTTTTCTTTGATTTTGTTGTTGCAATACGTCTTTCCTTTCATTCTTTTTCTCTTCTAATGGTTTCTTCTATTTTTTCTCAATAATTCGGATTTATTAGTAATTTTTTCCTAACTTTGGTTTCATTCTTCCTGTAATTTTTTCATGATTTTGTTTAGTTTTCATGTTCTTATATGTTTATGTCATATATTCATAAATTAATTTCATTTACTAAGACATTCATGTGCATATCTATTTTAATTTATAATTTTTTGAAAAAATGTTTGTTTTCTCATTTCGTTTGTTCTTTGTCTACCACTTTTTCTTTCTTTTCGGTTTTTTGGTGAACTTCACCAATTTTAGAATTATTTTTACATTCATATTTATATTTCATGATTTTGTTTCTTCTATTCTTTCCGCATATTTATATCATATATATGTATATACGTATATATAGTGGATGCTTATAAACAAACCTATTACTTTTATATAAGTTTTTGGGAAATTCTTTGTTTTCATCTCATTCTTTGTGTTCCTAACATTAGCTATTGTCCGGTTCTAGAATTCAAGTTTAAGTTAGATTTTCTTTTTTATATCTCTAGCATATCAGTTTCTTTTCTTCTTTTCTTGGTTCAGATTAATCCGATAAATTTTCATATATATTGTTCGAAGTAAGTTTCAATTGACTACATGTACCTCTTATTCTATAAGGTTGGTATTTTATAGGGAAAAATACTAAAAACCCTCTCAAATAAATTTTCGAATCCAAAAAATCCATCAAAATATTTTTCAACCCAAAAACTCATTATACAAACTTTTCATTCCAATAAAAAACAAATTTTTGGACTCAATTTCCCTTCATTTATTAAGTGAAGAATTGATCAATGAATTTTTTCTATCAAAATTATTTTATTTTAAAAAATTTTAAATAATAAATCATATATATAATAGAAATTTTATTTTTCAATATTAAGTATCTTAAATATTTTTATATATTTTATTGTGATTTTAATATAGTAATTATCTAAAAAAGAATTTTTAAAACTTTTAAAAAGATTAAAAAAACTAAAAATTTAAGATTAAAATCGTAATTTGTACGATTATCACTGTAAAAGTTCTAATAAATAATTTTTTAAACGAAACTACAATTAATTAATTTTTAATTCAGCCCATAAATTGATTAACCCTAGATGTTGGGGGTTTGAGAATGAAAAGTTTATGGAATGAGTTTTATTGTTTGAAAAATATTTTCATGGGTTTTTTGGATAATAAAATTTATTTTAAGAGGTTTTTAGTAATTTTACCTATTTTATATTTACTATTTCTAAATTCCTTGCATATAGTAATATTAAGATCGTACACACAGAGAGAGAGAGAGAGAGAGAGATACCACGTTTAAGCATTTCTATGTGGCCGTGAAAGTGAATATTGATTTGCTTTCTTTTCTTCTTATTACAAGTATAACATAATTTATTCGCAAAAGATTGAAATTGTGTTTCTCCTTTTATTCCTATCACAAATTTACTCATTTTCTTATTTGAACGATTCAAGAATATCTAATTTATATTGAATTCTACACTAGAGATTGATTTGATAATAATTATTAGTTGATCTTGATTCATCTTTTTTCTTGATGAATATTGAGAGTTGAACGCATTCAAAAAGTTGTATATCATATATTCTGCTTCAGTTATTAGAATTGGTTTACAACATATGTTCGTGTATTTTTTAGTTTTATTTTGCTTTTTGTATAGTCAAGAATTCTTTTAGAATATATGATCTATCAAGATTGTGATGAACGTTTTGAGGATTTAAGTGCTACATCAACATTTATACTTTGTTTGACATTAAATCTATATGCTTAAAAATCAGCAATAGATTCATCAACTTAAATATTTGTGAAACTAAAATGTGTTGATAGTTTAACATGTGTAAACTAATTTGAAGATAAACTGTGCTTCAGCATCCAAATCAAAGCAACAATTTTATAGCGAACTATCTAAGATTTAGCAATAAACCAATATATATGAGTGTTGTTTTTGCATATTAAAGATGATAGATTTATGCTCGAGTAATTTCAACTTACGAGTCACCCCACTACAAATTCCGCCTTACTACTACTCTTTTTTTTTAAAATAATTAAATCAAAGAAAATATGCACTTAAAGGATAAGGAAATAGTTCGACTAGACATTTGAATAGTGAAATTTGTGGTAGAAGAAAATATAGTATCACATCAAAATTAATGTTTCTTCTCAATGTTATATTTTTTTATAACTGGGAACTTAAACAAGTATTCTACTCATTCCATCTCAAAAAGAATGTTCCTTTTAACTTTTGTTAATTCTAAAGCATACCCTCGTTTTAGTTTAATTTATAAGTATGGTCTATTATTCATGTAAAAGATTCTTTCCTTAAATAAAATTGCAAGTTTTATAGTAAAAATGAATTAATTATATATTTCTCAATTATAATAAAGGGTAAGGTAGTAAGGTTAGACACTTAATACCTACTTTTGTATTGAGTGACAAACATTTTGGGATTGATAAAAATGGAATAGTGAACATCCTTTTTAGATAGAGGAAGTATTAATTTCATAAATATATTTAGGTGATCTAGATAGGTCGAATATTATTTTTCATTGTGAATTATTGTAAGAAATACACGAGACTAATTGTAGTACTGAAAGTAATATCTATGCATTAAAATTGAAGAAAATTCATATATTATAGTATTTAATTTGTTATCGTGCATAGCACAGGATGTATGCTAGTATTAAATATTGAAATCGCGATGATACTATGATTCCCTTAATTTTATTGAAGTGTAGCAAAATCACCTTTAGTATCGAAGCATTGTTCTTTTTTCTTATTAACAGAAAATAATAATGATATTTTAATTTCAGTTGATATTTGACTCGGCTACATAGAGAAAAAATTAATTAAAATTCAAAATAAATTGATAATCTCTCCTCAGAATTAGGTTCTTAATTTTTGAGGAATTTGGTTTTATTTCCTTTATATTGTAAGGATTGCTAGTTTTAGAAGCACCAAGTAATTTATTCCTATATAGAAAAGGGTATTGTTTAATCGGAACACAGTTGGGAGAATTTGTGAGAAACTTGAGTCAGCCCCCCCCCCCCCTCCCCCATTTTGAAAAATAATTTTTTTTATCATATAAAATTTTTGAAAGTTGTAATTGAACCTAATTCCTTTTAGATTCTCCCCCATAAAAAAAAAGTGTATAGCTATATCACAACAATCTTCCCCCCCCCCCCAATTGAAATTCCTGGCTCCGTCCCTGGTCATAGGAAGATAATACAAAGGGACTGCAGGTTGAGTGATCTTTGTGAATGTCAAAGTGGTTTTTCAATGGATTTTGGGACATATAAAAGCCCAATGTTGTACTTGTACAGGTAAATTTTTAGTGAAGCTACAAAAACTCTCGTGGATGTAGGCAGATTTCGTCGAACCACGTTAGTTTGTATGTGTTTATTTTCATTATGTAGCGTGTTATTTTGTTGTTATATGTGGTGGTGGAATATGTAAATTCCTAATGAATAAAGTCTCAAATATCTTTCTTCAATTGTGCCTAATCAGTCTCATCGGAACTTGGCTAGGGGTAGAAAATTGAGATATCAGATTTGGAGAAGGGATGGATGGTGATTGTCTAATCGATTCAAGGTGTAACAATTTTATGGCAAAGGGAGCTCCACTCTTTGGCAAAGGGGGATGGATGATCTCTTCATTTAACTGGTTTTAATGTTGAGTTGAATCCTTCAAAAAAAAAAATGGATTGAAGGAAAGGAAAGGTTAGCCATGACATATGAAGGATGCATAGTGCATCAGGTCGAAAGGCAAGAGGAGAAGTCATACGGTGTTGTGGGAAGGTCACATAAATAAAAATTGTCCAAAAGAAATTAAGAACAAGGATAGTGAAGATGGCAATGTAGATAATGTAACAATGGCATATGTTATATTAGAGAAAAATTCGTAGGGAAACTTGTATTCATGAATAACGCATACATAAATACAAGAGACAAGAAACCCTAAGTTATATAAGGTAAAAGATAAATATGAAAAAGATACAAAGATATCCTAAATCTATACAAAGATATTTAATATATTTAACACTCCCCTGCAGTCAAAATGGGGGATTCTCGAACGTTGAGACTAAACCAAAAAACCAAAAAAAAAAAATTGAGACGGAAGTCCTTTGGTAGAGAATTGCTTGTACTTTGCTCCGAAAATGCCGCCATCAATGAAAGAGAGGAGTCAGCAGGTAGCGAAAGATGAGGGAGAGGAGATGGCAGCATGTATTAAGGATGCTTAGAGATTTGAGAAAAGCAAAATAAAATCAAGCAAACAAAATAAATAGCGACTGGTGTTGGATACCAATCTTGTTTTTTTTTTTTTGGCCACAAGTCGGAGGTGGAAGGATAGAAAACAAAAAATAGCATAACTTAAATCTAGGAAATACTTTTAAAAAAAATATGCAACAAAAATAAGCAGATCTACGAGTTGTTGAATCATGTTCAACACTGATGAAAAGCCAATCAACTCTTGTATATATGGCAGCCATGTTTAGCATGTGAGAAAGAGTATATAATTTTGCAGATTTGAAGAAAAAGGATGGTGAGAGAGAGGAGAGATAGACGTGGAATCGAGAGATGGAGAAAAGAAAGACAAAGAGAAAAGATAGAGGCAGTGGTGAAGTCGTCGGACAAGGAGGTAGCATCAATCAATATTTCTGTATGTATATATATATATATATATGAGAAGATTTCAGGATTTTTTTCCGGCGGAGTACCAGCCAGAAATCTTCAAAAAAGAACAAAAAAAATTTTAGAAATTGATTTTTTTTTTTGGTATATTAAATCAAATCTCCAACACCAAAAATGAGCAGAATCTTGAAAAACCTGAAGAAGAAGGAGAAGACAACAAAGAAACAGAATAACAGATGTAAAGAGAGGAAAGAAAAGAGAAGAGGAAGAGAAGAAGAGGCGCCGGACGGGGAACGGCGGGTGGCGGAAGCTAAGTATCGAGATACCATGGCTCGAAGTCATAGCTCTGATACCATGTTAGATTAGAGAAAACCGCGTAGAAAAACTTGTATTGATGAATAACGTATATATAGATGCAAGAGACAAGAAACCCTAAGTTATAAATAAGGTAAAAGATACACATGAAAAAGATACAAAAATATCTTAAATCTATACAAAGATATTTAATATATTTAACAACATATGATAGAGATACTTTCACAATTTTTAATCGTATAAATGCATCTTCTTTATATAATTGGATTTTAGATTCTAAATGTCTAAAACATGTGTGATCCGGAAAGAAATATCTTGATTCACTTCAAATGATGTGACGATTCAAGAATCACTTACTTGAACTCGGAATCTGAGGACCTTCTTCGGTTGAATCAAAGACTTGATTTACACCTTTGAATGCTCCAATTCGTCCAAGTCCAATCACATAATGGAAAAGACTTGTATCCACAACCTAAATGCTCTAAAAAAATAAGTAAATGACTCATTACATGATGGTACCATCACACCATTTTCTACCCTTTGTATATGGACGAAAATGTCATGTTTTTGTGTGTTAGAATGCATGTAAAATTGCTGGAGAAATTATGGGAGTTATTTCCTTTTATTATGTTAACTTATATTTGAAATTTACATGGAAGAAACCACTCCTTCCATTTAACACTTGAAATCCGGGTCGGGTCAGTCTTCGGCGACCCATACCCATTTTCTGACATGAAGAGTGTAAATTTGTCTATTTGGTCAACTCTACTTGTAATTTTATGGCGTAAGGTCATGAAAATCAACTATTTGATCAAGTAATTTGTACTTTGGGTGGTATCGCATATGTCTCAAAGATGCAATAAAACTGTGAATATTTAAGTGAATGCAAAGTCGTGAAAAACATGTGTGACAGAATGGTCATGTGAAAGGAGAGAAATGTAGTAATTTGTATCTTTTATTTTTTCTTAATTTTTGTAGTATATGTATTGTCTAGTTACCTCAAAAGATGACTGAAAGAGGAGCACATTAGAAGCCTTCAGGATGCAGACGTGCATGAAAGAACCTCAATGGGGAAAGGACAAATAGAGGTTGTCCTCTGTGCAATCAACTAGTCATGTTTACTATGCTGAAAATATATATTGACCAACTTGAGCCGGGTGAAGTCAGAACTTTACTGATTTACCACGTAGCTAGATTACTTTATAAATCAGTAGTCCCTCAATTGTAACTCACTAGCTATATGCTAATGCTTAAAGCCTTAAATAGCACACGAAGATCTTTCCTTCTTGTCATGTGAATAGTAGGACAGTTTGTGGGGGCCTCTATTATCAATCACTGAAGGCTCCTAAGGCAGTGATTTAGTGGGCCCGAATGGTTTTCCCCCATGCAGTCCCTTGTTTGACTTACAGAGTTGACTCAAGCATTATCGTAAGTTACTATTAAGCCTCAAAATAAAAACTATCTTTTCAAGGTTAATAGTATTTTCATGGTCTGATTTGTAGTAGAGTTCATGACAATTGCTAAGGTGAGTAAACTAGCTAAGGTAGACATTCTTGGAATTTGACCCTACTAGTCAGCGACCATGTTTAGCTAGGACTCTTAGGGCTTGTATGGTTTTGTTTTCAAAACCCAAATCCCAATTCTCAATTATTTTGAAACCCAAAATATGATTGGCCCAACTTATTGTCCCTTAGTCTTGATTCTTAATTCTCAATATTTTGAGAACCTAAGCCCAAAACGTGGGAAACAAATCAAAAATCCACATGTACAAATTTGAAATTGGCTTCCTTTTTCCATGAAATTTGGGGAATTTATTTCTCAATTCATGTTTCCAATGTATTCCTACTCCCATCCCTTCAATTCAATTCTCCAACCACTCCTATTCTCCTATCTATATATCTACTTAATTTGAATGGCTATATATATCCATACAACTTTTATACATACATATACCTATGCATATATATATACAACTATATCACTAACTACAAATCAAATTTACTTTATGTCAAATCAATCTTATAATTTTTTATTATATTTATATCTAAAAAAACTATTCATCTAAATATATTTTTATTCTCATCACGTCTTTTCGTAAAAAAATCAACACAAAATTACATTCATCCAAACATATTTTCATGTTTAACACAAAAATCAATGAAAGTTTGAAAATTCACTTTTCTACAATTTTCAATTGGGAATTGAGAATTGAAAATGAAAACAATACCATACAAGCCCTTAATCTCCAAGAGACTTGAAATTATGTCGTTTGCATCATAAGAATTTGATTCCTAGTTTTAGGAATAGTAGGAACCAAGTAATATTCTCTTATAAATGAGAGTTTATTTATTTAGGACATACTCAAGAGATACTTGTGAGAAACTTGAGTCACGTATGTGCCAAGTGATGAGAGTGGCAAATCAAAGGGATTTTGTGAGTTATAGAGTCATTGTTCAGTATTACATTCAATGGGGTATCTTGTATCTAAAAATTATCTTGTATTTGAAGAATGAAAAGTCTAGTGGATGTAGGCGGATTTAGTCAAACAACATAGAATTGTGCACGTTTATTTTCATTATATCAAACATTATTTTTGTCATTCTACTTTTTGGTATAATTTGTGATTCACAATAAAATAAAATTTTGGATCTTAACCAACAATTTCTTTCTTGTTAACATCTTTGATCGACTATGCACGTGATGTTGGACGTGATTCTTTGTGAGAAATATTATTTTATTTTATTCATAGATCAAGAATGTAATTGCACTTTGTTTAGTTGTTTCCTGTCTAGTGATTGTTTATATTTTGAGAAGAAAAAGGGAAATTTTCTTCTGCATTCTTTTTCCTTAAGGTAAAATTATACTTTTGGTACCACTAGACGGGTTCAGCATATCATCGATGTTTAGAGACTACTAATTGTATTCGTCTTAAGTTTTTCTAATAAAACGACACCTGCAAACCGATATTTTTTTCTTTATAGAAACCAAAGTACAATTTTTTCCTATGGGCCCGAAAGCGTAACTTTGCATTTTTTTTTTCTCTCTCTCCCCTTCATTTTTACATTTTTTTTCTCTCTCTCTCTCCTTCATTTTAATTTCATTTTGTTCCCTTATTCTTTTCTCTTTCTTGTAAAATTTTCTCTAGCGATATATATGGTTAGGCTCAAGCAATCTGTTCTAATATTTTGCATGATCAGCACATACTGATTGCGAAAAACTAAACAGAAAACTCACAATTGTTCTTATATCCGAAATGATTCATATTAGTCAAGTTCAATTTATTTAGAAACCGATTTGACGCGTCAATAAAGTTGTATTTACATAAATAATAATAATAATAATAATAATAATAATAATAATAATAATAATAATAATAATAATAATAATAATAATAATAATAATAATAATAAGTGAAGAAATAGAAGGACTAAGAGAAGTAAATGGTTGGCACAAAATAAAGTTAAAACTTCACTGAAAAAGATTTCGGGAGGAAATTTTTGGAACTTTTGAAAATTAAGAAATTAATAAGAATCTAATTACATTATAAATTGATGTTGTACTAATATTTGTGATTCATTAATTGTTTATTAGTTAATAATTAAATGAGTAATAATAAAATTAAAAGTAGAAATTAGTAAGAAAATGAGAGTAAATGGGAGTTCTTGTAAGTGCTAATTAATTAGTGGTAAATTATTTAATTTAGCCATTCACTATTATAATATTTTCCACTAAAAAATAACATTTTCGTTTAAGGCTTTTCCTATATCTTTTTTTGGCAATTCTCACATGATTTGCATTTATGTCATCCCATTAAAAACCTAATGGTGATAACCATAAGTGCACGATGCTTAACCTATGAGATCAAAAGTACAAAACTCGATCATATGGAATGCAACTTTTCAGTTGTCATCCTTACTAACATGTTTTATGGAAATTGAGCAATGATTGGATCTATGGGGGCTCGTGCATGAGTGTTCAACACAGTGTCGGTCTAAAGAGGGCCTAGGCCTAAACCTCATGATATGAAAAATAGTTCCTAAATCAAACTTACATAAAAGTTGTATGATTAAATGGATGAAATTCTCTAGTCCTAAAGATCATAAACCCCAAACCCCATGTCATGCAATTATCCCTAAGAGTATTATCTAATATTTATATGGCAAAATATATACGACCCCCTATGATTCATTGTCACTAGTTAAACAAGTGGTGAGAGAGACAGAACAAACCCTAGCGGTAGTTGCCACGGTTGATATGGTGGCGGCAGTTGGCGGTGGGGTGGGGTCTTTTATTATTTGAAAAGAAAAATAGAAAAGAAAAGAAAATGGCATTATGTAATTATTTATGTTGATGGGGGTATTATTGTCTTTTTACATGGATTAGGGGAGTTGAAATGAAGAAATATGCTAAAATAGGGAGTGCAGTGTACATAATTATGGTTGGGGACTGATTGTAAAGTTTATAATTGAATTGGGGATTATTCTTTGAACCCAAGAGAGTGTTCAGCTCTTGTCCTTACGAACCTGTTTTATAGAGATTGATCATTGATTTGATTCACGACCAAGTAGTATCAAAATATGAATCCATTAGTGCCCATGGAGGCTCGTGCATGAGTGTTCAAGATAGTGCTGGGCTAAAGAGGGCCTAGGTCTAAACCCCACTGATTGAAAAATAGTTCCTAAATCAAACTTACATAAAAGTTGTATGTTTTTTTTAATGGATGAAATTCTCTAGTCCTAAAGACCAGAACCCAAACCCCATGTCATGCAATTATGCCAAAATGTATTATTTAATATTTATATAGAAAAATATAGACGACCCTTTGATTACTATATATATACGACCCCGTGGGATGTACTTAATAATTATGCTATAACCCCCCTCAGCGAAAAATGTAAAAATAATTTAACTCCTCACGCGTTCCAAACACCCCCCCCCCCCCCCCCGGGGGTATGATGTGTAAGTGGTTGTTACTTGTAAGTTTTTGCTCTTTGTTGATAATTCTGCTCTCGATCTAACAACCGTCGGACCAAATATGCTAGAATTGACAGTTTACATTAAGCACATATAAATCCATTAATGTCAGTCTATCATATCAGTAGATCTTAAACGAAATGAATGATTCATATTTAACGATATATATTTTAATGAAATATAAACTTTTTAATATTTCAAAATTACAATATATATTTAAGATATATATTATATATATATATATATACAGATATATATCCTATCGGAACCCTCAACCCCACCATCATCGTTCTTCCCCCGTCGTGCCCCCCCACCACTCTTCCTTGGCCTTGCACAACCACCTCCTCCCATGCTCACTACTTCCCTTTTGAAAATCTTTGCCCACAACGCCTCTTCTCTGCAAATCGACGTTGCGCCTACAGTAAACCAAGGCAGCAGCAACAAGAGGAGACTGTAGGGGGAGAAGAAGAGCCTTGGGCTGGCGATGGTGCATGTAAGTCGCGCGATTTGCAGATGGGTGGCGGTCAGGGGCGGATCTATGTAGAGCCTAGGGGAGGGTAGTGCCCCCACTCAAATTTTTTTTTTTAATATATACATTTTTTATTTTAATTTATAAATTACATAATGCCCCCACTCAAATTTTTAAATGCCCCCCCTCAATTCCAATTTCCATCTCACTCCCCCCCCCTAAATTTTGAAAAATCATTTTTTAACCTTATAAAAAATTTTATATTTGAATTTCCCCCCCCCCCCCCCTAAAGATTGAAAAATATCACGTTTTCTCCCTTTATTTTGAGTTCGTTCCCCCTAAAACCCAAAATTCTGGCTATAACGAAAGAGATATAAGAGTATAAACTATGTCAAAAGTTGTAATTAAACCTAGTTTCTTATTATATTTCTCCCCATAAATATATTGTACCGTACCGCGGGGGACAAGCCCCCCGCACCCCCCTTAAATCTTTCGTCTTCGCCCCCTCAGTAAAATTCCTCGTTCTATCGCTAGTGCCCCCACTGACTTTCAATCCTAGATCCCCCACTAGTGGCGGTGGTGGAGCAATTTGCAGCAAAGGTTCGGCGGCATAGTGATTTACAACCGAAAAGGGCGGCGATGACGATTTGCTGGGGTTGGTGGTGGCAACTGATCGAATAAGTGAAGGTTGAGTGGATGGATATGGGGTTGAGTATGGAGGGTGGGGCGAGGGGAAAGGTGAGTTTTGGTTTTAGCAAAGAAGGTGAAAGAAAAAGGGAAAACAAAAAAAATTGTATCTAAAATAAAATAGATAAATGTTAGCATAAATATCTCTAAAATATAAGTACATTTTTGTTCTCACAGAAAAGTATGTAAAGAAAAATGCTTGGACAAGGCATTGCATATAATTTAAAAAAATATAAGAAGGCTTGTTAACAGAAAAAAATTACAATAAAACTTTTGAATAATTAGGATCATCACTTGGTCGTATGTATTTTACCCTTAATATTTATTTGCAATTTATCAAAGAGAAAATATGATACAAGATAATCGAGTCCGGAGCATTGGGGTCTCGGAATGATCCACACTATCCCCACGTGCATATCCACATGCTGCCTTTCAAATGTATATCTATTATAATGGTGTAGATTATTCGGGACTCCAAATTCGAAGAGTCACAAAGAATCACCCACTTTTTTCTCTCCTATGAATTGATTTATGAAAAGATGAGTGAACAGTTGATGATTTTCCAAAAGTTGACTGGTCGTACGGTACACCTCCTCATCCCCGAAAGACCCAAGCCCAAACCCGAAAAAATCTATAGTGAATCGAGAGCATTGCTCCCAATTCTCTATCCACCACAAATTTAAAAGTGTTGAGGTTGTTTTCATACCCACCCACCCTATAAAAACCACCCTAATATTTGTGAATATGTGGTGAAAAGTGATTGCTCTCGATCCACCAAAAAATTATCCCCAAACCCCATGTCAACTAACTGCGATAAAGTTTTTATAATATTGTAGTGTACTTGTTTACAACCCTAAAAACAAAAACAAAAACAAAAAGAGTTAGTACTTGTTTTTACAGATCTACCAATGAAAGTTAAAGATAAAATAGATAGATAACCCAAATACACAGCCAGGGGAGGGGGTACAGAGTACATTTCACCGACCCTGTTTCGTTTTTCAAGAAAAGAGAGAAATATGCCCTGATCCTGTTTCTTTCTCTTCTTCTTCTCCATAAAAATAAAATAAACAAACGGGGAGGGGAGGGGAGATCTCTATTCTTCTCTCAAATCTGTGTGAATTTGGCATGGCAAGAATGGGAATTCCATGGAAAAGAAACCCTACTAAAATCTTGACTCCAAGAAACCTCCTCCTGATGGTCTCTACAGGCCTCCTCGTCGTCCTCACCTCTCTCTACTTCTCCTTCTACATTCAATCCCCTGAACAACATCCCACAAACAACAACATTCTTCATAGATATAGAGATGATTCTTCAATTAAACCATTTGATTGCTATACTTCGCCACAAGCCCACCCCATCTTCGCCAACACAGTCGAGGGTCTCAAATACCCTTTCATCTATTCCCTCTCCGACTTCGGCACCTTACCCGATAAGCCCCATAAGAACATTGTCAGGACCCTTAAAGGTAAGCCCTTTAGAAGGCCTGACATATCCGTCACGGTCCAGGGTTTATTGGAGAAGATGAGAGGAGGGGAGGGCAGGAATGGCATTTTCGTCGATGTTGGGGCCAATGTTGGAATGGCCACCTTTGCTGCTGCTGTTATGGGGTTTAAGGTCTTGGCTTTCGAGCCCGTTTTCGAGAATTTGCAGAGGATCTGTGAGGGGATTTATTTCAATAGAATTACGGATTCGGTTCAGGTTTTTCGGGCTGCCGCATCTGATCGATCTGGGAACATCACATTCCATAAGGTATTTGTCTTTTGTTTTCATCCTACTTTTGTTACTTGTTTCTCTTTTTTCATGTTAATTGTCCCGGGATTTTATGTGATTTCTTTGCGAATTATGAGAGGCTTTGAAGTGAATTAGCATTTTTTTCGCTAACTTTAATATACTGGATTCCTCAAATTTTATGCCGTGGCTATTAAGTTGCAATGTGCAGCATCACTTGCTTTCAGAAAATTATTGTATGTTTCCAGTTTCTTAGTAGTATGGAGAAAAGGTTAGTTTATCTGTGAACTTATGTGATAAGCAATAGAACTTGCTTTCAGAGAACTATTGCAGTATTGTCAAGGTATTGATACCCTTTCTTTGTTTGTATACCCTCTTTGAATTAGATTGTCGTTTCAGAATAGTTTGCCTAGTAAATGACTTTAAACACATGACGCATATAGATAGCCTAGTGAGCAAAAACTGCTTTATGGCATTGGCATCAAGCATTAATAGTTATGATAATTTAAGTGGATATTGAGAGTCATTGTCCTTTTTATTTCAAGTGTCAATTCTTCATGATATTTGGTTGTGTTAGAGTGGACTTATTGACCAGTCTGATAATAACTTGGGATTTCACGTGATTAGTTGGTTGGTCGGCTTGACAATAGTGCAATCTCAGCCAGTGGTGCCAGGATGGCGTTTAAGTCCAACGAAGAGATTGCAGTTCAAGTGAAGACCATTCCTCTCGATGATGTAATTAGAGAGTCTGAGCCAGTGCTTATGCTCAAAATTGATGTTCAGGGGTGGGAATATCATGTTCTGAAGGGAGCAACAAAATTATTGTCGAGGAAGAAGAGAGAAGCACCTTACCTTATATATGAGGAAGATGAACGTTTGTTAAAAGCGAGCAACAGCAGTGCCAAAGAGATAAGAAAGTTTCTCCACAGTATGGGTTACCACCATTGCACAATGCTTGGTACAGATGCACACTGTATTAAAACAGATTGAAAATATCATTTTCCACTAACAATTTTGACAAAAATTTGACCAACATAATGCCATTGAGTGTCTTAAGACAAAAGTCAGGCGAACCTTGTGATTCTAATGTGCTATGAGAGAGGATGATGACATACTCAGCTTCCAGATATTATGCAATGGAGTTGTGATACAATCTGACTCTGAGGCTGCAAGGGCTTTGTTGTTGTTTCTCGTGGTTGTAATCTTGTTGTGATCGTAAAGGTGCCAATCTTAAGGTCTTGACATTCGATTTTCTCTTTTCCTTTTGGATGGTCATTGGCTGTGTAGCATTCATTATATATAGAGATAATATAGTTTGACTTGATGATCGTCATAGTCAGTCACACCATCCTTTTCATCTCGGGGGACGGGGTTCTATTTATTGTCTTGGAATATTAATTTCTAAGAGGGTTGTATTATTGCGCGAAGATGAATGAATATATGATGATGATGTTTGTATGGAGATCAGATTGTTGATGTCGGTGGGATTGTTTGCTGTTGTTAAATGCAATACTATGGTTGTTTTCTTACTGTGTTATCTCTTTCATATTTTGAGATTTAATTTTTCGTTCACATTCATATAATATATATGTATGGGTGTTGACAGATTGCCACTTTTTATCCTCTTGACAGTTAAAGTTTTTTTTTCATTAAATTCTGTGATTAATGAAAAGCATAAAATGTTCATAACTTTCTTTACCAGAAAATGTTAATGCCATTACGTTTGTTGACCAAATGGAACATTTCATGCTAAGAGGCTAGTGAGATCTTAGTTAGATCTGCACAAACTTTGATAGTCATAATATAAAATCATGTTGCTAATTAATGCTGATGTCATAATATAAAATACTATACTGATATCATATTCACATCATTATTGTTTGTGAGATCATGGATTTCTGGTATTTGCTACTTTTACTTCCCGCACAAGTGTTTGATTGATTCTGTTTGTAAGAAATAATGTGTATATTCTAGAATAGACTGGGTCCAGTGGAGTTGGTCTATTCAACATCATTGGATGTAATTGATATTAGTGATTTTTATTATCTTATTTTCGCATCCAATGATGTATGCTGTATCGGCGCTGTTGGACCCGATGTGGCATAGAATCACTCAGAATAATGTAAGGACTAAAAGATGACATTTCAAATTATACCATTGACAAATGCATCTTAACCAAATTTATGATATATTTTTAGTTTTTTACGGTGACAGAGACTTAAAAAGATGTCAAAAACCCCAATTGTTTTTCCTTTTCATTTACCCTTTTTATCTTTACCATTTTCTTTATCAATTTTCGGGTCATTATTTCTTTGTTGACCTAGGATATGCGTTTTAGGTTAATACCAGAAGCATTTAAAGACTAATCTGAAACCACTCACCCAAAGGCCAAATCTACATGAACTATGTCGTATTGTATACATCACACATGATGTTACAGGTTGACCTTAAAATTCATTTGTTGCAATGAGGACTTCCTATCGAGCCTAGTTAGTCAAATATTCGACGAAAATTTTCAGCATTTAATGTGCCCGAGCATATTACGGATTTTTGTTTAAAATTATGATGAAGAAATGAATTCAGTAAAAAGAAGGGAAAATTACACACCCTCACACTTATCGTGTAATTAATAAAAAAGTCCTCACTTATTGAAAATTAACAACATACTCCCTCAAGGGATTTATTTATAAGGTTCATAAGAGTAAAATTGTAAGAATTGTTAAATACACAATGGGTGTCATGAGGGGAACTTTATGTAATTTCTAATAAGTTAGGGATATTTTGATAATTACACAATAATAGAGGGGGTTGTATGTAATTTTCCAAAAGAAAAGATAAAAGGTGGCAAAGGGGACATATAGCTTACAGAATTGCGAGGGGAAAAGTACTTTCCAAGTAATCAATTTTTTTTTTATATATATATATATAATGCGGGGTGAAATTGTATATATGTGAATGTTACGTGATTTGACACGTGGGGAGGAGATCCCGACCCAACACACGACAAACTAGGCAATGGGGAGGGAATCCCGACCCAATACACGTGGGGAGGGCTCACCATTACAAATAAAGTAAAACTTACCTCCCTATAAAGCCTACTCCAATACAGTGAATCCCAATCACCAGGACTTAGACGTTTAGTTTGGGCTATTTGCACCGCGCGGAGCGCGGTGTGCTCTCGACTAGTGTGTATATATATATATATTATCATCATTTCTATTTTTTGGTTTTTGTTTTCTTCACACACTTGTGACTTCCATTAAATGGGGACACATTCAGGATTGAAGCTTTGGGGGACCCAAGTTGCTATAATTACTAAAAAAAATTGGCAAAATTTACAACTTAATAATTTCATTTTTGATTGGCAAATATGGATAACAAAAAGTGTAAGCAAAATTTCATTTTTGATTGACAATATTAGACCATTAAATTACAAAAGAAATGGGCATAATTCATAATCGAGACTTACTATCGGATAAGATTGACCGGCAAACAGAAAAGTTACACCATATTTTTATATAAGATTTATATTCATCTCTTATTCCATGTACATATATATATGAAAAGTGTATAATGTACTTTTATGCATGATAAATATATAAACCTCTTCCTTCAATAAATAAGTGATATGTATTATATACACTTGTCATGCATATAAGTATATAGATGAAACAAAATTTGGAATGGATGATCCGATTTATGTATATACCAATCCAAGCCACCCTTGGATCAGTCATCACTCATTACTCTTAAACCAAGTTGTCCTCCAGTATGCAAATATATATGGCTTGACTAAGCAAGGTTGCGACTGTCAAAGAGAATAAATGGTGAGCTTATACATCAACGAATTTGAATTATCTCCAAACCAAATCTTCCTAATTCTAGTAGCCTTGTTACCACTTAAAAATCATCAAAAATGTCTGAAATTGGGTTGTGTTCTGAACCGCTAAACTAGGGGTTATATGAAGAAAAATAAAAAGGAAATAATTATTATCGAAACTTTAGCAACCAACCAGCAGTTATATTTAAACGATGACTACGATTTATCAGCACAGTAAGTGGTACCATGGAATATGTAGATTCGAACAACCATCTTTAAACATAAAAAGTATGTAACAGAACAACGACTACGAGTATCAGTTAACTTCTTATCTTAATAGTTAACCTTCACAAGTAATTTCTAACCTAGCTGATGAGTGTTCTCTTTTACTTGGCAAAAACTGTGTAAGCAACAAAAGATGCAAAATATACACGTATATCATCTATTACACGAAGACGAATGAATAGCTACATTTTCAGCATGCTGCAACACTTCATACCTTGATATATTGATTCTTTTTTCCTCATTTCAACCTTGAACAACTATTTGGGTCCGCTAGTTTTTGAAGGGCCACATCTTTCCACCATAACATCGTAGAGTTGCTTTCCGTTCTGTATGACAAAACAAACGGGATTAATTAAGTGATAAGTAGACTGTCAAAGCTTTAAGCTTATAGTCATATATGACTGACAGCTCTCCAGCTCTCAAGTTCCAAAATACTTTTTGATACTTACAAAAATTACTGGGAAAAAGTGAATTTGTCCTTCAGGTTTTGTTTGTGTCTCCTTAAAGTAAACTAGGACCGGGAACGAAGGCCACCAAAGCTCCCAGTTGACAAATGTTGAATATCTGAAAATCCAATAAATTATTTGACAATTGCTTCCATTAAAATTGAATCAGGTAGACAAAATCTCCACTTACTTCCAGCGGTTTTTTCCACCCACAAAAGCATTTTCACCCGACTCCTGAAGCTCGTCTCCAATTTTCACTTCCTGTAATCAGATTTTATGGAATAATTCGTAATATATAGGAAAAAAACGTTTTTCCTATAGTTAAAATGTTACATATAATTCTATTGTTTATTTCTGAAAAAAATTGAAGTTTCAACAGAAGATGCACCATGGAGACGGTGCCTAAATATTACAACAATATTTGAAACTCATATATGGCCTAAGAAAACCAAACACCTTCGGAATTCACTAACATCAGATATTACACATTCAATACCTGACCAAAGTGGCAAATTTGTTTCCAAATTATGACATCGCTTAGTTCATAAAATCAAACACAAATACATCAGTCAGGTTACGTGCACTACTCTGGTGTATTTTGCAAAATGATATTCATGACAATGAAACATCTTCATATGAAATTTCGTGCATGGGAAGTGTAATTTGAGAAGAAATCTTCTAAAGCAAAGTGCATGCGCAAGAGTTGTATCTACCTAACTGTGTCGATTTTGAAAACATTATGCCATAAAAAATAACAAAGCTAAATTATCATTTCAGCATCAGACATCAACAAGAACATGCCACATCAAGTGAAGATTATATCAATGCCTTATTCAGAGTAGAGTAAACGAACCAGGGCCTCCCCATCAAAGACAAATCTCACTCTTGTTGACTGAAACAGAAAAGCCATGCTCAAGTTAGTGCAAGAGGATGTATCATGTATCTCAATAACTGACAACTTAGCATAATAAATCAAAGTTAATCGTTAACAGTATTTTACCTATAAATTGCAGCAGTATGTATAAACTTTGTATTACCTGGACTAAAAGGAGTAATCCAAGAAGGCCAAGGGGAACTGCTGCTGCTAAATTATCTGCATAAACGAAACCACCAGCCATTCCTGCCCAGATTAAGAGTCTTAGTGACTCAAATACATATAGGCAGCCATGTATGTGTGGGAAATTCAATGCGTAAATGGTCGGAATGCACCTAATTATGTGAGAGAGATGGATGGATGGATACGAACCGAGAAGGACGAGCGGAATACGGTAATCAGGATCGGGAATGATGGTGTCTTTCTTAACTTTCCTTCCCAGCTGCAACAAGTGTAAAATAACAACATCTATGTAATCACATCACATGTATGGTATACGACAACAACTTTTGCAAACAATTTACATATGACTTTTGCATTCAGAAACACTAAGTAAGTTTAACAGTGTATGTATATAATAGAAATCTCCAATAAAGGGACGAACCACAGAAGAAATAATTGGACGGCTTCTGGATGGAGTGCCAATGTTAATAGTGAGAGGGATTGAATTCTTGTACAGGTACACCACATTGCCACTGAACGAACTACTCCGGAAATTTCTGCCTCCTGCTCTCGCTTTATCATAACCTGCTAATACTTTCAATAAATATAACCATCATTATTATTATATTAAAAAGAAAGAAACATAAATGGTATGGTTTACAATCTTCTTCGATTATAATAATTGAAGATATGGACAAGGAGAGGGAAGAAGGCTTTTTACTCTGTGAAAAAACAAAGGGAGAAGAAGAACAACAACAACAAAACAGAGCGCTTTCCATTGTTGTAAATTTTGAGTGCTCTATTCTATTTTATTTTATTTTTGAGTAGAAGATGTGTTTCTGTCGTTGATCCATAATTGTTGTTTGTGGATGTAAATGAGAGAGAGGTGGAGCTGCTCCAAATCGTATGACACTTGTGGTTTGTTTATTTTTTTATAAACATTTTTTAAGGTCCTGAAATTTGGATTGATCCAACGGTCCAGATTTTTAGGACATTTAAACTTTTTTTAACTAATTAGATAAAAACAAATTTAAATGGATTCAAACCGTTGAGCTACTCTTTTATTGAGCTCGAAAATGAGTTCCTAAGCGATTATTAGTGGGAAGTTATGAATCAGAAGATTAATACGATGGCTTAATCATACATCTAAAAATCTTGGCCTGTCTTCTTTTTCTGAATGAATATTGCAAGGAAGTCACAGAAGGTGTTAAGAATATTAACACTTGGTTAAAGTTGTTTTTTAGAATAACACTTTTCAAGTGTTACTCAAAGAATTAGTTGTTTTCTTTTTTCTGTAACTAGCCGTTATAAGAAGTCTTAATTGTAGGCTTTGGGTATAAATAACCCTTACTTGTTATGTTTGATCAATGCAGAACATTATTTCCTTTCTTGTAATTCATCATCAATGAAAGTTCTTGTTGTAGTTTTCCATTATTTTGACATGGCACCAGAGCCACGTTTATTCTCCGATTGATTTCCGGTGATTAATCTCCATCTCCTCCAGCGAATTACGATCAATTTTCGGTAATTAAAATCATCCTCTCATGCGATTTGCGATCAATTTGTGGTGATTTGTATTCGGAAATTGTATCTGCTATTTCTTATTGCTGATTTGTGAGATTTCATATTAATTTTTGATGTTCTTGATCTATTCATCGATCCTGTTGATCAGTTGTTTTGATAATCTTCAAGATTTGAAGAATTTTCTGTTATTGTTGTCTTCCGCTGGCAAAATCTGATAGTCTGATTTAGGTTTTCAGTAAACTCTTCTCAGTATGGAAAAAACTGGTGAAGGAAAAGGTGGTAACCAAACACAAGTTAAGATAGACTATCAAGATCCTATGTTTATACATCCAGCAGATACTCCTAACCTGGATCTTGTCGCTGAAACCTTGAAAGGTGTAGAAAATTATTAAATTTGGTTTAGAGAGATGATAGTGGCATTAGAGGCCAAGAACAAGGTTAGTTTCATTACTGGTACTTGTAAAGAACCTGATTCAGATTCAGAACTACACCCCTACTGGAAAAGATGTAATGCTTTGGTCAAATCCTGGATACATAGGTCCATATCTAGAGAATTGATACATGGAGTGGTGTATTGTATACTGAATCAGCTATTATGATATGGAAAGATTTGAAGGAAATATTTGACAGAATAAATGGTGCTAGGCTGTATTCTTTGTACAAACAAATTAATACCATGACACAAGGCACCAATATTGTCACTGGGTACTATTCCAAGATGAGGTCTCTATGGGATGAGTATGAGTCACTTGTTCCATCCCCTTCAGTGGATGTTTCAAAGGAGTACACAGAATTCTGCACATAGTTAAAGATAATGCAGTTTCTCATGGGGGTCAATGAATGTTATAATGGTGTTAAGTCACAAATTTTGATGATGTCTCCATTGCCAAGCCACAATCAAGCATCTCTGATTAGCAATGAAGAGGCTCAGAGAGGTATAAGTAACCAGCACACTAACACAGACACCACAATAGCCTTTATGAGTAACTCTCAAAACTAGGGTTTTAATAAATCAAAAGTGATCTGTGAACACTGTGAGCTTTCTGGACACATAAAGGAAAGATGCTATGAACTTATTGGCTACCCTACTAACTGGACAAGGGGAGCCAAAAGAGGTGGCAGAAGAGGAGGCAAAAGAGGAGTGCTGGTGGAAGGGGATTCACTGGAAATCAAGCTAGAACTGTGGTGAATTCACAAGATAACAAATCCAAGCCTATTGGAGGTGCTACTGATGAGGCTCCAAGGACATCTAAGAATCAAATGCAGTCAAGTGCATTCACAAATTAGCAGTATCAGCTTATGCAAATGTTTGGAGGTGCTAATACACAAAATGGTCAATCTGGCCAGAAAGGAGTCACAGCAAATCTAGAAGGTATGGCTAATGCTTATTTAAACCATAATTGCATGAATATTGATAAACATAATGAGGGTATTTTTGATGATCATGATAACATTGAATGGATAATAGATATAAGGGCTAATCAACACATGTTATCTGATCATAGATTTTTCAATGAAACTTTTAAACCTTGTTTCAGTTCAAATGTGGTTAAGCTCCCTAATGGGAACTTCAGTGATATCACACATGTTGGAAATGTTATTTTAGGAACAGACTTATGTCTTAAAGATGTGTTATTGGTACCTAGTTTCAGCCATATGCTTTTGTCTGTTTCTAAACTCACAAAAGATAATGATGTGATTGTTAATTTTTATCATAATTTCTGCTTGACACAGGCAACTTCGAATGGAAAGATCAAGGGGATTGGTAAGCTCCACAATGGCCTTTACTATTTTCAACCAATTCCCCAAGATCATGTATTTCAATTTCAAAATTTCTAACATAGTTGTAATACTGTATCTAGCAATAAACAGTAGTAATATGTAGAATAAGGCCAATTTGTGGCACAAGAGGTTTGGACATACGTCCTTTAGCAAGTTTAAATTCTTACCTGATTTGAACATTAGGATTGATGATACTAAAATGTATTGTGATATTTGTCCTTTGGCTAAATAGCTAAGGAACATCTTTCCTAAAAGAAATGATATTACCTCTAGCATTTTTGAGCTTGTTCATGTTGATTTGTGGGACCTTACAGAGAACACACTTATAATCAGGAAGCTTATTTTTTGACAATAGTGGATGACTATTTAAGGTCCACTTGGGCTTTTCTGATGAAATATAAGTCCGAAGTCTATGAAATTTTAAAGAATTATCTTATTTATGTTCAAACACAATTCTCTGTTAAGGTTAAAACTCTAAGAACAGATAATGCTATGGAGTTTTTCAGTCATGAATGTTCAAAATTATTCAAATCTATAGGAATTATTCATCAAAGTTCATGTGTTTACACACCACAACAAAATGGTGTGGTTGAAAAAAAGCATAGGCACATTTTAGATTTTGCTAGATCATTGAAATTTCTATCACATGTACCTGTTAGATATTTGGGAGAATGTGTTCTCACTGCAGTGTATTTAATAAACAGAACACCTACACCTCTCCTTCAAGGCAAGACACCTTTCTCTGTGTTATTTGGCAAGACACCTTCTTATTCACACTTGAAGGTTTTTGGTTGTCTATGTTTTGCTAAAATCATTCCACATTCTGATAAATTTCAACCAAGGGCTAAACCTTGTGTTTTTTTGGGTTATGCTCCTACTCAGAAAGGGTATAAATTGCTTGATCTTAGTACTAAAGTTATGTTTATTTTCAGAGATGTTATTTTTAATGAAGAAGTTTTTCCTTTTGCTTTCAATCATGGTGATTATGATAAACAGTCTTTTCCTTCTCAAAATGATAATAGGTATCATGATGCGTTTATTGCTCCTTATATGTATCATAATCCAACTAATAATGATAATGTGATCATTGATGATACTGATACTAATACTACTGTCAATATGCATGATACAGTACCATCTCCTAGACATGAAAAGGTTAATCTTAGATTGTCTGATAGGATCACTAAAACTCCATATTGGGCTAAAGATTACATTTCTCCATCTTTACAGTCTTCCCACTTTACTGGTAGTGTCAAGTTTCCCTTATCTGATTATTTTTATTATGATAATATTAGCTCCAAGTATAGAAGTTATCTTTCAGCTCTATCTAGTGAGAAAGTTCCCAGAGATTTTTTTGAAGTTAAGAAATATAAAAAATGGCAAATTGATATGGAAACTGAGATTGTTGCATTCGAGTTAAACCATACTTGGGATATTGTTGATTTACCTTTTCACAAGAAACCTTTAGGTTGTAGATGGGCATACACTATAAAATACAAGTAAGATGGAATAATTGAAAGTTATAAAGTAAGATTAGTTGCTAAAGGTTACACACAACAAGAGGGAAGAATACTGAAACTTTCTCACCAATGGCAAAACATGTCACTGTTAGACTTATTGTTTCTCTTGCAGCCAAGTATAGTTGGCCTATATGGCAGATGGATGTCACTAATGCCTTCCTACAAAGAGCTTTGGATGAAGAAGTCTACATGAATAATCCAGGTAACAGTGTATCTCCACCAAAGGTATGTAAGCTTCTTAAATCTTTAATGGCTTAAAGTAAGTTTTCTTTTGCTTTAGCTTTATTCAATCTAGAAATGATTATTCCCTATTTATCAAATCAAGGGGGAGTAGCTAAGTTATTTTCCTAGTACATGTTGATGATATATTGATAAAGGAAATGATTTTGAGATGATAAATGAGTGTAAATAATATTTGAATCAAACTTTTCATATGAAAGATTTAGGTGAGCTTAAATATTTTCTTGGCATTGAAGTGGCTAGGTCTACAAAGGGCACTGTCATGAATCAAAGGAAGTATTGTCTCGAATTACTTAGTGATTCTAGTATGCTAGGATGTAAACCAGTAGGTATTCCTATTGAGCAAAACATTAAGCTTCTTGATCGCAGTATTGATAATTCTGATTCTCTCATCACAAGTATCACCGAGTATCAGGAAATTATGGGGAAGTTAATCTATTTATGCCTCACTAGACCAGATATTGGTTATGTTGTTCAAGTTTTGTCTCAGTTTGTGCATGCTCCTAGAAAATCACATCTTTCAGCCATGTATAGAGTATTGAGGTACTTAAAAGGCAAACCAGGTCTAGGTCTTTTTATGTCTACTAAAACTGATTTTGATCTTTATGTGTACTGTGATTCAGATTGGGCCTCTTACCCTATGACCAGGAAATCTCTTACAGGCTATGCCATAATGTTTGGTGGTTCACTGATATCATGGAAGGTTAAAAACAAACTACTGTATCCAGAAGTTCAGCTGAAGCTGAAAATAGAGCACTGAGGGCAGCTACTTGTGAAGTTCTATAGCTGTTAAGCATTCTTAAGGAGTTGACTATTGAAGTGAAGATACCTGCTCAAATATTCACTGACAGTAAATTAGCTAAGCAGTTGGCAGCTAACCCTATGTTCCATGAAAGGTCAAAACACATTGAAGTGGATTGCCACTTTATCAGAGAGAAGATACAAGATGGTTTGATCAACACAGTTTATATACAATCCAGTGAGCAACCTGCTAACTTATTAACAAAGGCATTGGGCAAATTGCATCATGAATACTTACTTAGCCAGCTTGGTGTCATAGACCTTTTTGACAACAAGCTTGAGGGGGAGTGTTAAGAATATAAACACTTGGTTAAAGTTGTTTTTTACAATAACACTTTTAAGTGTTAGTTAAAGAATTAGTTGTTTCCTTTTTTCAGTAACAAGCCGTTATAAGAAGTCTTAGTTGTAGGCTTTGGGTATAAATAACCGTTACTTGTTATTTTTGATCAATGCAAAACATTATTTCCTTCTTTTAATTCATCACAAACATTCATCATCAATGAAAGTTCTTGTTATAGTTTTCCATTATTTTGACAGAAGGAAATATGACTTTTGTCGTCACCATTTCACCTAAACCACCATCTCTGAATGGCAGAAATTGGGGTTTTTTAAATAAATAATATACATTTTAATAATATTAATATAAATAATACACAAAAATAAAAAATTCCAAAAGTAGCACAATAAGCCATTTGTAATGGCGTACCCACCATTAGCGTATCTTGTCCAAATTTTGTTTTTATTTTTTATTTTCGGTTGATTTTTTTTTTTTTAAATTGTGACTGGGTAGGCCATTAGCAATGGCGTACCCAATCAAAATAAGCGTAACTGGATACGCCATTGGCCACAATTCAGATTACTGGGTACGCTATTTGCACTGGCGTACCCAGTAATAATTAAAAAAAAATTTCTTTCTCTTTCTTTCTCTCTTCTTCCTCTCCTTCCTCTCACTCACATCTCCCTCACCATCACCAGTTGGAAATTCTCCTTTCTTTCTAATTTCTTCCAAATTTCTCCTCCTTTTTCCAATTTGAGGTAACTATCTATTTGAATTTAAGTTGTGGTTTTATGCTTATGAATTTAGATATAACTTTTTTGATTTATTTAGAATTTGTGATTGTTGTTTAATTTAGTAATTATCCCTAAAATTATTTTTGAATTTTAGGGTAGAAGTTAGGATTTTAGGGTTTATTAGTTAATTGTAGTGTAGAAGGTTGAATTTTAGGATTTATGTTTCAATTTAAGGGTAGAATTTCGAATTTTATGGTAGAATTTTGAATTTTAGGGTATTATTTTTCAAATTTTTGCAGTAGAATTTAGTTAAAATTTTTGTAGTAGAATTTAGAATTTTTGTAGTAAAATTTTAGGTAGAATGTTAATAAAATTTTTAGGTACTAGTTTGAATTTATTTGGTATTCCACACTTTCAAATTTGTATGTACAATATTTAGTTATAATTTAGTATTTAGTGTTAATTCTTGAATACACATATAATGTTTAGGTATTAGTCCGATTTTTAGTGTTTAGAATAGTGACATATTTGTAAACATTATATGTGCAAATATGTAAAAAAATTTAGGTAAAACTAAAAATTATATGTGTATATTTGTGAACATTATATGTGTAAATATTTGTAAACATTATATGTAAACATTTTTAGGTATTTCGACTTTAGTTATGTGTATAATATTTAGTTATAATTTAGTATTTAGTGTTAATTCTTGAACACACATATATGTGTAGACATTATATGTTTAGGTATTTAGGTATGTAAAAATACTAAAAATCGGACTAATACCTAAACATTATATTTAGATATTTAATTTTAATTATTGAACTTTGATATGATTTTAGACAAATTTGTAGGTATTGCTTCGAATTTTTGGTATAACGTTTAGCTATGATTTTGAATTTTTATGTTTAATTTTTAAGTGTTGATTAATTTAGTCAAATTTTAGTGTTGATTATATTGAACTTTGATACGATATAATTTGGGTATAAATTTGAATTTTGAGTGTTTAGAATAGTGGATAATAATCTAATTAATTCATTGTATTTTAATTATACTTGCTATATTTTATAAATGCAGGATGACAAATCGTGATATATATGGGCCTGTAGGTCCTAGTGTGTTGACGGATCAGGCAAGCCATAGGTTTGAGTTAGTATTTTCAAGGGATGTTAGAGTATTGCGCGCCAGACGAGCGGATTCTCATTATTTTGAAATGCTCAAATCCGAAAACTTTGTTCCACCACATCCTCGAGTCTTACAAAAACTCCATCAAATGGGGTTTTACCGCTTTTACTTGTTAACCAAGTGCCAGTTTAGAAATAATATGACACTTGTGACTGCACTAGTTGAAAGGTGACGCCTGAAGACTAACACATTTTACCTCAGAAGTGGAGATGCTACTATTGCTCTCCAAGACGTAGCTATACTATGGGGTCTACCAGTCGATGGTAGGGCATTAGTTGTTCATCATGTGTTTAATGGGTTTACGGATTATGCAGCCTTGATTCATCAGCTTTTAGGTTTCGAAATAAATTGGGGTGATTTAAAACAAACGGGTATGCGGTTAAAAATGAAAAAATTATGTCAATACATGAAATCGAATGAGGAAAGAATCAAAGACGAGTCCTCTGATCATATGGTTGATCAAATAGCACGATGTTAGGCTTTTGCATTGCTTGACATCATGTTACCCGACAGCAGCGGGGAAGTCATTTCGATTTTGTGGTTAAATTTTTTTGAAAATATTAACGAGGTAAACTTCTATAGTTGGGGGAGTAGTGTGTTGGCGTATTTGTACCGTTCTCTATATCATGCCTCCCTAAGGTATTATAAAGAAGTGTGTGGTCCAATACCATTGTTACAGGTATAATGTATTATTTTTTTGTTGTTATATCTTTCTCTAAAATATTCAATGTTTAATAAATTAATGTTAGTATGTTTAACAGATGTGGGCATGGTCACAGATAACGGTTGTGAGGCTAACTAGGATTCCACATGAAATGGCAGTAATTGATTTTAATAACATTGCACGAGCTCCTTATGGGAAACGGTAATTTATCTAACTAGGATTTTTAATTCAGAAACAACCATTTTTTTTTAATATTTGCATTATTGATGTTGTAGGTGGTATCGACCCGTGAGTAATAGAACCACAACGACAGGCGTTGTAGTGGCAGCTAGAGAAGCATTAGATCAGATAGCCTATCATCATGTGAGTAAAAGATTATCTTCAGGTCATTATATTATAAAGTTATATGATGCTCTCGTATTAAAAATACTGTTGTTCAATTTTCTTATTTCAGTTTGTTTGGGACTTATACAACTTCGATGATCCCGACATTACTGAGTTGCCACCTGAGTGTTTGGCCCCTATTGTGTGGAGAGCATCAGTTCCAATGGTATTTCGCAACATTGTGGAGTATCATCGTCCTGAGCGTGTACTTCAACAATTTGGATTTCGACAAAGAATTCCACACTTAAGTACACACCCACAATTCTATAGGATTGACTGTGCTGGGAGGGACAATGAGGATTGGTCCATTTATCATAGGATCTTCATCGATCAATGGAATGACCGGTTATATCATGTTATGGTAGGAGACTTGGGTACGGGCATAACAGAGGATTACACCAACTGGTATGATAGGATCACACATCGTTATATTTCAAAGGAGTTGGATAGGTTGAATATCGGCTTCCAAACAGGGTCGGCACCTCTATTGCATAATGTGGTTAGTATATATAATTGTGTAAGGTTAACATTACATTACATTACATATTGGTTTTACTTTGTCTTATGCTTTTGTTTATCATTTACAAAATAGACATATTCAACAATTGCAAAGCCTTGTCCAAGATTCCCCTTAAACGAGCAATGCCGCTGAGGCAATATTAGGGTCTTTGAGATCGGGTCTTACCCAGCTTTCTCGGATGGTCGCATGTAGCCGTCGTTCTGATGCAGCATCTGGTGTTCATTTTGATCAGAGACGCAGAGAAGACATGCTTCCACAGAGGAAAAGTAACGTCGAAAGAGACGTCGAGGATGATCAGGATTCAGAGGATGACGAAGAACTTAGACGGCGTCACTCACGTTCGTGTATGGGCGAACCTGAGACTTCGAGTCAAGTTCCTTGCACCTCTAATTTCGGACCATCGTCTTTGACTTTTGCTGATCCCTATGCTACCGATGATTACTTTTCCCAGATGGTTGTTCCAACACCCGAGCCAGAGTTGCATTACACATTGCAAGATTGGGCAACGCCTTCATCAGCAGCTTGGGCAACGCCTGAGAATTTGTGGGATCAATACATGGAGCCTCACACGGGTCTGAGTCTGGACCTGTCGAATTATCCACCTCCCGTAACCAGGAATTCACCTCCAGTCTCTTTACATTTTGACACATCCACAGTTCCGTTAGACTTTGATATGAACAGAATGGAAGAAAAAATGCAGGGACTTAGACGGTCAACAAGGAGGGGTCGTATTCCATCTTGTGGCACGGGGGGACATTGCGGTCAACGGCATTATAGATAGTCTTTTTAATTTGTATTTTATATTTTTTGCTATTTTTTTTTAATTTGTAATATTTCAGCATATTGATATTGATATTATTGACGTAATTGTTCAATTGAAAGGCCGAAAATAAGATAAAAACAAAAGGGAATAATAAGATAGACAGATTAACTATAAGAAACAAATTAACACCAATCTAGTTAAGTTCGTCATCAGACATCTCAGTATCCGATCGATACTCAGGACCTACACTAAGCTCCCACTGGGCTCTTGCTTCTTGCACATAACCACATAAGGCGTATTCTCGAGAAATTTCTTGGTAATTAAGATGATGCATATGCATAACCATCTTGTTATTCTCTTCACGTATCCTATTAAGTGCTGTAGTTTTCTCCTGTGGCGTTACACGAGGCATGAGTACGACTCTTCGTCTGGGGCAACAAATTTGACGTTCACAATAATCCGTGACAAGCCCGTCTTGTTCTTGGACCCGAAATCTCCATTCATCTTCCATCGTTTAAAAATATTCTTCTGAATATTTTTAATTTGGATTCAATGAGTAATAGTAATCATCATCCAACTGCCAACTACATCCCATGGCACGAAAAATATCACCAAGAGTGTAATACAATTTTGGGGCTCTAAACGGCTCCATTTTTAATAATGTTATTAAGATTGGTGTTCACTCCCTTTGTATATATACTCACAATCCCACAACAGTATTTCACAAAGTTCAAAACCGGTGACGACAATGCAGACAAAAAAAATTAGAACAAGCATAATTGCTACAGTAGGTCATGTGAAAGCAGAACCCGTGACGACATGCAGACAAAAAACATGTGAACACCCGTGTTCGCATGTGAACACCCATGAAGAAAATAACAAAACATGTGAACATGGGCAGAACTTTCTCAATAAATGCTGAAGGTCATTATATCGGGAAACATTATCCCGACTCAACACCAGAAATCACTTCATGTTACATTATCTTGAGATTCAACACGAAAATGGGAGATAATCATAACTCTATACATCGACAAACATGGTTATTAGTAGAAAGAAACGATGCCTACGAGGCATGTCGAAATGAGGACCCTATTGAGTATTATTGTGTGCTCAGAAGGGAATGGTCTCATCGGGTGCTCGAATCTGAGGAATTGGTTAATGATCTTTGAAGACTTGGCGTGCGAATTCCACGACGTAGATCCTTGATGATGCCGAGAAATGGTGAAGAAAATTGTAGGAAGGTTGTTTCAACCAAAAGAATCGAAAAGAACAGGATGATTTTACGTTGTTGTAGATATCACATGCTTGAACTTGCAGAAGAACTTGCATTCGCATGAGGCCAAAGACTCACACGTCGTGAAATACGAAATATTTTGACTCATCCTTCATACAGATCGGACTACTACATGTCAGATGAAGATGAGTAAAATAAATGGAGTTTTTTATTGTAACGTAATTTCAATAAATGGTTTTTTATTATTGAGTAATTTGCATAAATAGCTTTTTATTCTGAGCCAGAAAATAAAAAAAATAAAAAAAATTGGGTAAGTATTGTTGAGAAACAGCTCAAGTGGGGTTGTTTTGAATAATTGTTTTTTATTGTATCGTAATTTGAATGAATAGTTTTTTACTGTTGAGTAATTTGAGTAAATATTTTTTTATTCTGAGCCAGAAAATCAACAATAATTTTCTTATTTTTTATTTGCTCAAGAGGGGTTGTTTTGCGTGGCCATATTTCTTCACTCGTGTATCGAAATGAGCCAAATCATATAGTTTTACAAATTTCAAAACATAACCTACAATTTTCATGTTCAAGTCGTGGCGAAAAAATGTACAGAAATAGGCCAAATACGAGCCACAAAATAAATAAAAGGCTCGCGTGGCCATATTTCTTCACTCGGGTATCAAAATGAGTCAAATCTTATAGTTTTACAAAGTTCATAATATCACCTACAATTTTCATGTTCAAGTAGTGGCCAAAAAATGCACAAAAACAGGCCAAATACGAGCCATAAAATAAATAAAAAAAATAGTTTTTCAGAAAAAAGGCTCAAGCGGGGCTGTTTTGCTTGGCCATATTTCTTCACTCGGTTATCAAAATGAGCCAATCTTATAGCTTTACAAATTTCATAACATCACCTACAATTTTCATGTTCAAGTTGTGGCAAAAAAATGTACAGAAATGGGCCAAATACGAGCCACAAAAAAAACAGTTTATTAACAAAAAAGGCTTAAGTGGGGCTGTTTTGCGTGGCCATATTTCTTCACTCGGGTATCAAAATGAGCCAAATCTTATAGTTTTACAAAGTTCATTACATCACCTACAATTTTCATATTCAAGTTGTGGCCAAAAAATATACAAAAACAGGCCAAATACGAGCCACAAAATAAAAAATAAAAATAGTTTTTTAACAAAGTTTATAACATCACCTACAAGTTTTACAAAATGCCCAATTGCAACACATATAAATACCAATCCATCTCATTAGGAATTCGAGTAGTTACATTTCTGCCTACACGTCGTTGTATCTTCAAATGAGTGTTATGGGCCAACTCAAAATTAGGTGCATCCCAAAAATGAGCATCATGCAAAGGATGGAATGTCCCTTGATACGTAAGTAAATACTCACTGACACTATAATAATTTTCAACTAACGAGATCAACCTCCTTTTCAAATATTTGCATAATGCAATCGCATGTGAGCATGGAATTTTGTGTGTGGTCCATCTTCCACAAGAACAATTTTTTCGTTTGATGTCAACAACATACTTTAGACTACGATATCCGAGTTGTGCGGTGTTAACTTGGCCAGTTTGGTCAAGATGACTAAAGTGCCTGACAGTGTGTGTTGAGGATGCATTTGCCGATTCTGAGTACATTTTGTAGGCATGATCTGTCAACCTCGAATTTACCCCCATTGTCAAAGCATCTTGGTGTCGGTTATAAAAATAATCAACACAACGATGAAATGTGCATTCCACAATAGTGGTGGACGATAGATGGAGAGCACCTTTCAACACACCATTTAAAATATCTCCCATATTTGTTGTCATAATGCCTTCACGCACCCCTCCATCATGTGCAAGTGTCAACTTTTCACATGGAGTTCTGTTCAGATAAATGAAAGCATCTTCATCCTTTTTTTGGATATCCTTCATGATTTTATCGAACTTTGAAATACTATGTGTCATACCTGCCTGATAACATAGAGTTTTCATAACTTTATTTTTGAAACGATTATTAAAGTTTGAAGACACGTGTCGTAGGCAATATCGATGAGCTCCAGGGGGCGGGGCAAAAGGCGGGTACAAGCTCAAATGCATGTAGTAGGCCGTTGTGACGATCAAAAATAAGGCACACACCTTCGTTCCTTCGAAGAAAATGTTTGCTCATCAATTGCAGAAACCACAACCACGAGTCGTTTGACTCATTATCGACAATTGCAAATGCAAGAGGCAAAATCTGATTATTTCCATCAAGAGTCGTTGCGATCAACAACTTAGCCTTGTAGCGTGCATATAGATCTGTCCCATCAACGCAAATAACTCTCCCGCAATGTTGTAATCCATCTATACATGACTTGAACGCCCAAAACACATACATGAACATTTTTGGATTTTGATAGATGCTTTTGTGTTTCCATTCAACAACCATGCCCGGATTCCACTTTTGGACAGCTCCCAAGAACTTAGGTAACAATGGAACGAAATTCTCTCAAGTCCCGTATGCAATCTCATTTGCACGTTACAAGCTGTGACAAGCCTTGCCATAAGTAATATTGCATGCCCATTCATCAACTACCATTTGAACTATTCGTGCGATCTTAATTGACGGATTAATTTGAACTTGTCCAAGAAGTTCGTTGGCAATCAGATTCATGTCCAAATTATGGTGGTTTGGTGCCACAGTTTCGAACAAACATTCATGTGGCCTTGTATACTTCGATATCTCCCAAAAATGTGTTAACTAGCTAAAATGAGCTCAAAGTCTAAAATTGCACCCTTCTCTTTCGCCGTTGTGTTTGCATACAACAACATAAGTTGTCGGGTGACTAATTTGCACCATAAACTCTCGTTTTTCATGTGTTTTGTGGTAGTCTTTCACCGCTCTTTGCAAGCTTTTTTTGTTTTCAAATGTCAAGCCCAAACCAAGATTACCTATCATAAGTCACATCCCTTGCTTGACTTGGTCGATCTAATGAATCTCCTTGTAATTCTTCATAGGATGTGGAGTAGAATGGGAGCACATGATGAAGTCGTGGTTGATTCCCTGTTGGAGGAACTACTACCTCAACATTTTCCTCATAAGTCGGATCGTTGTAGAGTTGTTCATCGAAGTCCGCGCCTGAATGCTCATGAAGCGTACATGGATGAGCACTGTCGTTATCATCCTCAAACTGATCGTTCTGAGGTGGTATTGAACTACTCGTCCCCCCGTGATGAGAAAAATGAGCATTGTAGTTGGCTTCCTCAAAATGCCCAAACTTATGATGACTGTGTGTAGACAGACCTACATGTACAAAAAATTGAAATCAAATTAAGATTTGTCATAATACATGTTGATAGAATGCAATGATAAAGAATAAGATAAAATAGGATACTAAAATTATGCAAACGCGTACACGATTCATTATTACCTTCATCTACATCCGGATTTGAATAACTCCCTGAACCATAAGTCGCCAAAGGGAAATTTGGTACATTTTCAACACCTCCAAACGCATTACCCGATATAGAATATCCTAAAAAGACAATCATAACAAAGAAAAACTATAAGAAAAAAATACAAATAAAATTTCTTATAAAATTTTTTAGACAATTATAACATTTATTAAAAAATATGATGATACAAAGTAAATATAAAAATAAAAATTATCTGCATATGCATCTTGATTCGGATAACTACCGACATTTAAATCCGTTAATATTGGTTGTGTACAAAATGGTAAGAATTGGTTTGGCTGATTTGACGTCACTTGTGTTAACAATGATGTGTATCGAACCTGAGATTGTATTGGCTCTTTTTGAATATAAAGATCCATTGTACTAACACCAGTATAAGGATCCAAGAAAAAAAATTAAATCATCATTGTTTTTAACCTCTATTGCTCTCTGCCTAAGCAAATTTCTATCTTCAAATGAGTATTTCGAAGATACTTTCAACGAGAATTGATTCGGATTAATTCCTGTACTCGCATATACCTTATTCAACAATTTAACAAATTTGATCGAACGGGTTATTCTCATGTAAGCTGTTGCTAGAATGCTATAACTCAGCATATAGTTCGAATCTTCAATTATTTATCTATCAAAAAATATACAAACATCAACTACATTCTGCCTCGACATTTCTACAAAATATAAATTATTAATTTATAGTTCGAAAACATAAATTATATTCAGACACATTTAAAAAAACCTAAAAATATCATTCATAAACACTAAATTCGATATTACACCTTAAAATTATACCTAAAAATTATAAATTGTACGTAAGATATTATATCAAAGTTCAAACCCTAAAAACACCTACATTCGAAATTGGAGTCCAAAATTATACAAAAAATCGAAATCTAAGTACAAAATAAAAAGTACAAAATTAAATCAAAGTTCATAACCTAAACACTAAATTCGATATTATACCTAAAATAATTTACACCTAAAATTAGAATACAATAACAATATATATAAACCATAAACTCAAAGACTAACATTTAAACTAATTGAGGTCATAACTTGATTCAAAATTAAAATTGAAAACTAGGGTTTAAATTGACAGAAATTATAAATCTTTAAACTATAAACTCTAAATTAAAATAATTAACTAACTCAAAAATGTATTCAACAAAATAATAACATAGAATAAAAAAAATTACCTTGTAATTTAGGGATAAAATGCTTGAAAATGAGAGGAAGAATGGGGGTGAAGCAAAGGGAGAGAGGCAGCAGAGTGAGAGGACAAAAAGAGAGAGGAAGAAGAGAGAAAGAAAGAGAAAGAGAAAGACAAAGAGAAAGAAAAAAAAATTAATTACTATTGGGTACGCCAGTGCAAATGGAGTACCCAGTAATCTGAATTGTGACTGGATACGCCATTGGCAATGGCGTATCCAGTCACGCTAATTTTCTGAATTGTGACTGGATACGCCATTAGCAATGGCGTATCTAGTCACACTAATTTTGACTAGGCAATGGCGTACCCAGTTACAATTTTAAAAAATAATTCAACCGAAAATAAAAAAAACAAAATTTCAACAAGATACGCCAATGGTAATGGCATATCTCAGGTGGGTACGCCATTACCAATGGCGTATTGTGCTACTTCTGGATTTTTTTTTATGTATTATTTATATTAATTTTATTAAAATGTATATTATTTTAAAAAACCCCAAAAATTGGAGTGTTCAAGAATGGAGCATAGCGCTGGATTAAAGGATTCGCAGTTCGCCCGATTTTGATCTTGGCTACGCACTTTAATGGTAACTAACAGTTGCAAGCTGGACCATTGTACATGAGCTTCAAAAGCTGCAGCCAGTACATAAGTGCTTGTATAATATTGCATTGCTAGTACGATAAGAGAGAAATGATCAGAAGGAATCGAAGTACAATCTCAGCTTGTGAGACAGAATGCTAAGGGTGGTTGTATTTGAAATTGACTTTACCCAAACAAACACAAGCCTCTTCCAAGTACTTCCTGTACAAGGTAGATCCGCGCCTCAGGAACTTGGCAACATGCTCAAGTGCTCGGCACAATATGGGAAGTAAAGCAAATTGGAGGTGAGGAGACAAAAGTGTTAGTGTTATGCCCTCAAATGCCATAGAGGATAGAATTATAGGGCATTAATTTGTAATTAAACAATCTTATAATAATAAAAGGCACTTCATGTTGTTTCTTATAGGAATTTGTGAGATTCTATAAACAACGTTTAGTCCTTGATAATAAGGCGAACCTTCTACTCCCTATGGGAGAATGGCATTAGAAGAGTTTGATCCTTAATATCTAAATTGGTCAGTAAGTCGAAGAGAATATTGACTGAACATCATTACTAGATAGAGACTTGTATGACATAAGTTTTAACAGGGAAGTGCCAGTCGAACACTATGAGTATGTTAGTGGAAACTTGTGTCATAGACGCACTGATGAGTTTGAACACGGCTCACATCAGTTTTGTCACATGAATTTTGACTCTATGACAGTCAATGACAGAACTGATAAGTTGTGATAGGTACGTGTGAACCTTAGACCTGAGTAATCACGTTGAAGATGTACTTGTGACATCAAGTCTATCATTAGAGTAGTTAGATCCAATTAATCCATTGGTGGGGTCGACCTCGAAGTGCGGATTGATGGGCAAGTAGCAGTCTTAACTGATTAGCAAAATGGAATTTATTCTCTCATAAGTGAATGAGCAAAATATCTTATGCCGTCATGAATGAGTGAGGTCAAAGTCTTTGGCCAAATCAATGGAGATGCTCATGTTGGACATAAGAGTATAATCAGTGACTAAGCATATGGTCAAGTCCTGTGAGTTTGATTGAACCATGACTCTCATTTGACTGAGATATAAGAATAAAGGGTTTATACTCGTACGGTATTCACAGCGTGAAAGGTTTGGAATGATTCAATTCATTCGTTCTCAATTGGTATACGATGTGGGCCACGAGACTGGTTAAGTGTTACTCACATCCTTTAAGTTTCTTCCCATTTGCCATTTGAGACAAATCTAAAGAGTCACGCTTAAAGGAATTGCAAAGAAAAAATTATAGACTTGAGAGATTTTTTGGTATTTGATACCGTAGTTAATTAATTATTTAAATCATTGGATGATCTTATTAATTAATTATGTTAATGTGTTAATTAATTTCTTTAAGGAATTAATTATAGAATTAACTTGAATTAATTAGTTATTTAATAATTTATTTATTAGATAAATAATATTAATTAAATAATTAATTAAATTAAAACCATATACATAGACTAAGCCCGAGGGTTTTAAAACGCCCAAGTGAGCGTCCATTATGGACGCCTAGGCCTTAGTAATTTAGACTTGATTATTTCCTTGTGTAGTATAAATACTACTTAGTGGAAATAATCAACCCTAGCCTCACTAATTATCTTTCTCTCCAAGTCAAAAGACCTCCACCTCTCTCTCTAGCCGTCCAAGGGGAAGAAAAGAAAGGGATTTTTCGCTCTCAATTCCGGCGTGGTGATTTAGAGGCAGTGGCTGATTCGCTGCTTGGAAAAAGATCAAGAAGCTGGTTCAGAAATTGCAATAGCTCGAAGAAAGGTACACATTTCTAATCAGGACTTGAATATGTGAAATTGGAGATGAACCATTGTGGGATTTCCTTTTTTTCGCTGCGTTTTATATGTAAAAACAGTGGTATTAGAGATAATCTCTGATTTTCGTATTTAGTCAAATACGTGTCTTTCGTGTTTTTGAAGCATGCTAAATATGGAGTTATATTTATGATTTAAAGCTTTGATTTTTTTGCGTTTTTCTTGGATATTATTGCATGATAGTATGGTGATATGAGAAAATCAAATTGTGTGAGAAAACGGGGTTGAAAAGACTCGAACCGTGCTCGAGGCCCACGACGTGCGTTGTTTGTGAGCACAGCGTGTAGACAGCCTGCACGGCGGCCGAAGGCCTCCCGATGTGCGCACAGCCCAGGCGCACGTTGTGCGCAGGTTGCGCTCACAATGGGCGGACGAAGGCCACTCGACGTGCGTGCAGGAGGTGTGGACGAAGGCCACTCGACGTGCGTGCAGGAGGTGTGGACGAAGGCCACTCGACGTAGGCGTGCCAGCACACGTCCGACCCATCGAGTTATGCCCTAGGCGCACGACCTGGCCCATAAGGGCTTGGGTTTTTGACCCTGGTCGATTGTGTGTAAAGGGGTCCAAATTTTAGTAATTGGGTTTTGGGCTATTTTAATTATCCGGATGGGTCAAAAGGATGATGACCCAGATTTTAATTAAATAAGCCCAAATTGGTTTTATTAAAAGATTGGACATTCGATAAATTAGTTTTGGGCCAAACTCGTTAAATTTAAATGGGCCAATGGGATGGTGATTTAAGTTTGATGAAATCGAGCCCAATTAGTATTTATTGAATATTAATTATTTGAATAAAAGATTAATTAATTATTCTTTGAGGATTTTAATCAATTAATTTATTTAAATAATAAATTCTCACTAGAAGGCTTTTTATTATAAATATGAATAAAATTTGGAATTTTATGAGAAAATTAATTAATTGGACTAATTAAATGTTATCTTAATCACCAACATAATTGCTTTATTTTTTGCGAACATGTATTAGGTGATGGTGACATTATTCATGGGCTTAGGTTTCCTTTATGGATGTATTTCTATTTTATGGGTGATAAAGGCTGATTTTGAGCCCATTATTTTTTCTTAAAATTATGTATAGGATGTTATCATTCTTATGTAATAGATAGAATTTGAATAGGCCTTGAAGAAGAAGTCAATCCAAAAGGAAAGGTGCTTGAAGGTCAAGAAGAATAGTTTAGATTTTTCTTTTTCTTTTTGATGGCCCATTGGCTTGGGCCCTCTAGAAAAAGCCCATGAATAAATGTGATGTTTTAACTAGCTTTTTGATGCATGTTTCATTCGATGTATGTTGCATGTATAATCCTATCCTGCATTACAAAAATTGATAATGTACAAAGTGAGACATTAATAAATGTTTAGAACATAAATTCTCTCAAATCAAAACAATACTAAGTTAGTAAAGGGCGCTAGGCGTCCTCTCCCTCCACTAAGCTTGTTAAGATTAAGAATTGAATTTAATATATGGCATCTTCCTAGTAAGTGGGGGTCATATACTAAGACTTAATTCTGAAATTTCATAAAGTGCATTGGATGCCTTAATTAAAACATATTTCACCCCATAAATCGTTAAAGGGTTGTAAGGTGAAATTCAAATTTAGATTAAAAGGTGTTAGTGGGAATGAATTTAGATAATCCACAATCCTATATATCGTTACAGGGTTGCGGTTTTGGTGGATTATGGAAAAAGAAGATTGGACTGTGTACTGGATAGATATATGTTAGACATCACTTTAATTAAATAGTGGACTATATATCGTTAAAGGGTTTCCATCCACTATATTGATTAAAGAAATTAATCTCCACTACGAAGTAATAAACAACGATCACTTCCGATTTTCACAGTGGGAGTGTGAATCTCGAAAAATGTAGTGGGAGCCAAGTCATAAATCCAAGTCCTTGATTTTACTTTATTATAGTTTAAATTACAATCATCTAATCAAATCTGGTTTATTTTCTGCTGTTAGTTATTGTGTTACCTCTCTCAATCAAAATGTCTCCCAAACCACTATCAAAATTGATGGAGAATACTATTCTTACTAGACCAAATTACATAGAATGTCTCACAAAATTAAAGATGGTCCTTAGTAGTGAATCTGAATCCATTGATTATGTATTGGAGATTGGTCGTCCTCCCATTCTTGGAAGAGATGAAGGTGATAAAGTTTGCCTAGCTCGATAGGATTGGTGTTGTGACAACCATAGAGCAAGAGTGTACATTTTAAGCTCCATGTGCATGGAGTTGCAAAGATCCCATGATAAGATTGATAATGCAAGAGATATTATCCTTCACTTGGATGAGTCGTTTGGAGAACGCGGTAAGACTGCCAGATATTTTATATCAAGAGATCTCTTCCAAACTAAAATGGCTGAAGGTGAAGATGTAGGAGAACATGTTTTCAAGATGATGACCATGATAGAAAAACTTAAATCTTTGAACTTCTACAAGGATCTTCATCTCCAAGTTGACCTCATCTTACAGTCACTCCCTGATTCATTCTATTATTTCGTCATAAAGTTTGACATGAATGACATTGAGGGTTCATTAGCTGGGCAGTTGGATAAACTCAAGGTCTCTCAAAATCAAATAAGGGAGGATAAGTGGAATAATCCATTTGCTATCACTGTTCCTAATTCATTGGATGAACGAAAGAATGATGACAGCAATCAGCGAGTGGGAGCATCCAAGGTTACTCGCTATAAAGTGCAACGAAGGAGGAATAAGAGGGTAAGATATGAGGACAAGTGCTTATGCTGCTGTGAGCTAGGCCACTAGAGGAGAGACTGTCCAAATATGAACAAAGGAGCGAAAGGTAAGGAACTTTTTATTTTTTTAAACTAATTGTTCTATTATCATATATTCTACTTCTTGTATTCTTGATTCAACTCATGTATGTTGTGTGAATCAGAATCTGGAACGAAGTAGGAAGCTGAGCCCTGAAGAGGTGAAGATAAGAATAAGTAGAGGGAAAAGCATCGTAGCTACTGGAATTGGATCTACCTCATTACTTTTAAATTCTGGACATTTACTATTTCTGATAATGTTTTGGTTTTGCCCAATGGGCTTAAGAACATTGCTTCAATTCCCATTTGAGTTAATCATGGTTCTACTTTCTGTTTTATTAATGAACATTGAAACATTTATTATGGTAATAAATTAGTAGGCTTTGCTTCTTTAGTAAATGGTTTGCATTACCTTAATGTCTAGAATGAGTGTGCAGTTAATAATATACAAAGGAAACATGGTAGGTAAGGAACTAACCAAAGATTTTTTTGGTATCTTAGACTAGGCCATGTTGGTGAGCACATGATTCACAAAATGGATAAAGATGGACTAATAGGCCCATTGGGATTAGATCCTTATCCTTCTTGTGAATCTCGTCTCAAGGGCAAAATGGCTAGATCCCCCTTCACTGGGACTTTTAAAAGAGCCACACAAGTCTTAGGTTTAGTGCATACCGATGTTTGTGGACCAGTTGGAGAAATGGCCCGTGGAGGTTTCCTTTACTTCATCACATTCACATATTGTTAGGTATATGCCCTAGATGCCAATGAGGACAAATAGTTAGATTAGGGTATTTTATTATGTTGTACAAACTATTAAGAAGAAATTAATAAAGGCATTTGTATTTTGTTCATATGAATCTTTACGGCATCTAAATAAGTATTGAACATATAGTCCATGTGAACAAAGGCTTGAATCTTTGCCCTTTATGGAATAAAGACGTGGCATGGGAAGAGTCTTAACACTTATCACTTAAAAGGGTTCGCAAGTTAAAGAATCTTGATTGGGCATTAAGATTCGACTTGTATAACACATGTTCTGTCGATGAGTGCCGGTCGAACACTATAGGGATAGTGGGAGCAGGTAACATAGATTGTCAATGGAATTGACATATTCGAACACGGCTCATAGTAATCCGATCACATGGATATTTACTCAGTGACTGTCAATGATTGGATTACTGATCATAATAGTATGCGTGAGCCTTAGACCTGAGGGTTCATGATCAATGTGCTTGTATTATTGGATCTGTTACCAGAGTAGTTAGCCCCATATCACTCGGTGGGGTCAACCTCGAAGTGCGATATCAATGAAACAAGTAGCAGTTGATCAGTGATCGCCAAGATAAGATTCACTGTCTCGATAGTAAACGAGAAAGTATCCTGTGCGATTATAGGCTAATGAAATTATAAGTCTTTGGCCAAAGCATAAACAACTAATTTATGTGGGACATTGAGGGTAGTTTAGTAATTTCATTATGCTATAATCTAATGCACAGTATCAAGTTTAGTGAGTTTGACATTTTTCATGACTCTCACTTGATCGGGATACATCAGTGAAGGGCTTATACTCATACGATATTTATGGTCAAGAGGTTCGTAAAATGATTCATTCATTTCGTACTCAATTGGGTTACGATGTGAGTCCACGGGACTGGTTAGGTGACATTCACATCCTTAGGTAATTCCTCCCTTTGCCAATTGAGACGAACCTAAAGAGTCGCTCTATAAGAAACGAATGGGATGTATCTTTTTGTGTAAATCTTTTAGAAAGAATTAAATGGACTGATTGATTTAATTAGATTAAATCAATTAATTAAATAATTAATTTAATTAGATTAGATTAAATTATTTAATTAGTATATTAATTAATTGGAATTAATTAATAGTATATATTATATTTAAATTGGATTTAAATTTAAATATATGCAGATGGGCTAGAAATTAGACAAGCCAATTAAAAGCCCAACCAGTCCAAAGAAAGCCCTAAGGGGGCGGCCACTCTAGGGTTTTTGGAGTAGCCTCCAACTTGTTCCACAAGCTAGTTGAGTTTAAATAGGACTCCTATAGTGGAACAACCCCTAGATGACAAGATAACATTACACAACACAAAAGGAAAAGAACTCTCTCCCCTCTCTCCTCTCTAGCCGTCCATCATTGTCAAAAAGGAGGAGTTTCGGGATCTTTGGAAGGCTCGTTTCGCGTGAAGCTTTAGAGACAGGAGCCCTTGGAGGATTGCTGTTCTGCAGAATCAATAAACGAATCGAAAGGGTATGTTTATTTACTCTAAATTTCGCGAAACCCATGAAAAAATCATCAGATCTATTTTTGTGATCTACCGGTAGGAATTCTCGAATCTTCCGCTGCAATTCTCTATTTTTACTGTACGGGATTCCTAACAGTGGTATCAGAGCCGACTTAAACGGATCTAATGATTTTTTGCGTTTAAGATTATGTTGATTAAAATTGGATTTTTATAAAATTTGATTTTATGTAGTTAAGATTCGATGTTAAATCTGAAATTTTGAAAATATTTATCGCCTTGAAATCGTCGCATGATTACATGTTTTTCGTCGTTGGCAACGGTAAATCGGGGTGGCACCACCATGTATTTTTGAAGCACACGCGAGCACCACCCCATTCGTGTAATAAAAAAAAACAAAAAAAAAGGGAAAAAGGAGGGAACCGTGCGCTGGGCCTTAGCCCGACGCACATCCGTGCGCCCTTACGGGCGCTGGGCCCGGCCCAGTGTATTAATATATATATATATATATATATTTTATATATTTTATATTTAAATATATATATATATCAATTAATAAATACTAGGGTTTGACCCTAATAGACAAATTCGACCCGTGATTTGTCAAAACTCTTTTTTCCAAAAATGGTTTTCTTAAAATTAAATTGGATTTAATTAAGTTAAATTGGATTTGACTTTAATATTAAATTGGATTTAATAATATCATAAATTAAATTGGATTTTTATTTATGATTTGCGACGACTAAATAAATAGGATTTATTTAAGGTTGATTATATTTTTCCAAAATAAATAAGGAATAGGTTTGACTTATTTCCTAAATAATAAATTGGATTTATTTCCCTTTAAAATTGAAATCAAAATTCATCTCTTCTAATTAAATTAGATTTAATCGGTTTTTGAATTTCTTTTCGATTTTAAACTGAAAACCAACATAAACTTAAATAGTTTACTTACATGCTTTGGTGTATGTTGTGGTGGATGCTTCCATGAACTTAGGGTTTTACCGCTTTGGTATTATCTGGGTTGTATTGGGCAATTGCCCCCCAGTTTGTACTTTTAATTTTGGTAGTATAATATATAGTGCGCTTTCTGAGTTGTGTAAAATAGAGGTAGGACATTTTCTAGCTTCGAGCCCGAAGATCTATTAGAAATTAGATTGATAATAGACCTTTATCCCCCTGATTGATCTATTGGCTTAGATCAATCTAGAATGTTCATGGAAATGCATGTTGTTAGAATAACTAGGTTTTTCTATGCATGCATGATTATAATCCATATATGCGCGTAATAAATTAATGTGCAAAGTGAGACTTTAATTTTTCAAAAATTTTCCCACTTTAAATACTAAGTAAGTAAGGGATATTGGATATCCTGGCTCTCCATCAAACTTGGAAAAGATGGGATTATGAGTTATGCATGGCATTGTCCTGACTAATGGGGGTTATGCATTAATTCATAATCCATATCTCTTCAAGTGCATTTGATGCCATCGGTCGAAGCAAATCTTATCCCATATCACCGTTACAGGTTGCAAGATAAGATTCAACTGTTAGATCGATAGGAGTTGATGGGAAATTACTTAGATGGATCACCACCAATATTTCGTTACAGGCTGAGGTTGAGTGATCCATGAGCCAAAGGCAGATTGAATCATCAGTAGGACTGGTTGACATGGCATGTCACTTCAAAAGTTCCAATGAGCCATACATCGTTACAGATTGCAACTCATTGAAATTTTTGAAGAACTCAATCACTCATTATGAAATCTTTCCAACGAGATTTCCGTTCATTGCAGTGGGAGTGCAATGGTTCGAAAAATGTAGTAGGAGTCAAGTCAAAAATTAAAGTCCTAATTTTTACTTGGGTACAACATAATTATCTAAATGAATCTTGGTTATTTTCTGCAGTAATTTTATCTCTCTCAAAATGGTTAATAACCCTCTATCCATACTACTTGAAAAGAATGTGCTCACTGGACCCAACTTTGCCGACTGGCTCAGAAACCTAAGGATTGTCCTTAGTTTAGAATCACTGGGTTATGTACTCGAGGGAAATCGTCCCCCTGTCCCTGGAGACGATGACGATGAAGACGCCCATGATAACTATAATACTTGGATCAAGGATGATACTCGTGTTAAAGGTTACATGCTCGGCTCCATGAGCACGACCTGCAGCGATCCCAATGACGCAAAGTCAGTGTTATTGCACCTCAAGGAGCTGCACGGAGAGCACAGTAGGACTGCTCGATATGACATATCGAGAGAGCTCTTTGGCGCAAGAATGGGAGAAGGTGAAGATGTGGGCACCCACGTCATAAAAATGATTTCCATGATCCAGAGATTAGAAGCTCTTGATTTCAACATGGACTTCCACCTTCGGACAGATCTCATTCTTCAGTCACTCCCCAAATCCTTTTCACAGTTTATTGTGAACTTCAACATGAACGACATTGAGTGCACATTAGCTGGGCTATTGAACAAGCTCTCAACTGCTCAAGGTCAGATGAAGCCCAAGGGGAAGGAAGTTGCTTTAGCCGTAACCAAGGGGAGATCCAAGCCCTTCAGAAAGAAGAAGGACAAAGGCAAAAAGCAATTGGGAGTGTCTAAAATATCGAGTGACACAGGCAAAGGAAAAAAAAAAGGGTTCAAAGGAAGAGGTCCAAAGAAGATAGACAAATTTCTTCACTGCCATGTGATGAGACACTGGAAATGTGACTGTCCCAAGCTGAAAGCAGAAATTACTTCAGGTATGGAACTTAATGTTTTAGAAATAAAATGTTCTGTTACCATATTTTCAACTTCCTGGATTCTAGACTCTGGGGCTAGTGCTCACATATGTGTTATGAATCAGGAGCTGGAAAGAAGTAAGAAGCTGGAGCATGGTGAAGTGATGATCAATGTTGGCAGCGGTCATAGTGTAGCAGCCTCACACATTGGCACCACTTCCCTTAGTTTATCATCTGGACATTTATTATATTTAAACAATTACCTTGTTTTGCCCAACGGGCTTAAGAATATTGTTTCAATTCCTGTTTTAGTCAGGAAAGGTTATTTATTTTCCTTTATGAACAATTCTTGTGACATTTATTTTAGAAATGAATGTGTTGGCAATGCGTCTTTAACAAATGGTATATATTATATTAATGTCCAAAATGATTGTAAACGCTGTAACAAGAAAACGCAGAATGTATGGTACAAACTTGAGACAGCTGTGGCACTTAAGACTAGGTCATGTCGGGGACCAAAGACTACATGAGTTAGAAAAGAGTAGAGTCATAGACTCATTGGGATCAAATCCCTATCCCACTTGTGAGTCTTGTATCCAAGGCAAAATGACCAAGTCCTCCTTCACAGGGAATTTTGAAAGAGCCACAAAAGTCTTAGGTCTAGTTCATGCTGATGTGTGCGGACCATTTGGAAATATGGCCCGCGGTGGTTTTCAGTACTTCATCACATTTACCGAACCATTCTAGGTATGGCTACGTGTATTTAATGAAGTACAAATCTGAATCATTGGAGAAATTCATTGAAATCAAGACTTTAGTCGAAAACCAAACCGAGCATCATATACAGACACATCGGTCTGACCGCGGTGGCGAATATATAAGTGCAGAGTTTGACCAGTTCCTTCGTGAACATAGCATACTATTACAGCTTACTCCTCCAGCAACACCACAATTGAATGGCGTAGCAGAACGAAGAAATCGAACACTGTTGGACATGGTTTGATCCATGCTCAGCTACACAGATTTGCCCATTTCACTGTGGGGACACGCGCTGCTTACAACTACTCATATTTTGAATAGATGTCCCTCCAAATCTGTTCCTGGAACACCATATCAAATATGGCGTGGAATGAAGCCTAATCTGAAACACATAAGAATATGGGGTTGCCCAGCTTACGTGAAAAAGACCAAGACAGAGAAATTGGAGGCTAGGTCCATGAAAGGACGATTCGTTGGATATCTCGAGGATTCGATGGGATACTTTTTCTACCTTCCCGATGATCAAAGGATCATTGTTGCCTTACAGGCAATCTTTCTCAAAGAAGAATTCATTCGAGCAAGAGGATCTGGTAGAAGTATTGTTCTACAAAAGCAAAATGAATCCCCTGTGGAAGACACTGTTCAAGAGACCCAACCCGACCCAGAAATGACACAACCATCAGTACGCAGGTCTACTAGAGTATCTCAACCGCCTGCGAGATATGGTTCTCTGCTATAAGGAGAGCATAATTTGCATGCAGTAGCAGAAGGAAACCATGGAGACAATCCCTCTAGTTATGACCAGACAATGATGGATATGGATTCTGCGAAATGGCATGAAGCTATGAAAGTGGAAATGGATTTGATGTATTCGAACTAAGTCTGGAGTCTAGTAGATCATCCCAAAGGTATTGTACCTATTGGATGCAAATGGATCTATAAGAGAAAGATAGGTTCGGATAGCAAGGTGGATACCTATAGGGCCAGTTTAATGGCGAAAGGGTATAGTCGGAAGGAGGGCATTGACTATGAGGAAACCTTTTCACCAGTAGCTATGATCAAATCCATTAGAATTCTACTTTCAATAGCTGCATACCTGAATTATGAAATATGGCAAATGGATGTGAAAACCGCCCTCCTAAATGGATTTCTCGAGGAGGATATCTATATGGAGCAGCCTAAAGGTTTCATATCCAAGACCGATTCTCATAAGGTCTGCAAGTTAAATAGGTCCATTTATGGACTGAAGCAGGCCTCTCGCAGTTGGAACCTTCGTTTTGATGAAGAAGTACGAAACAACGGCTTTATCAAAAACGAGGATGAACCATGTGTCTATAAAAAGGTCAGTGGGAGCAAGATATCATTCCTGGTACTATACGTGGACTACATTCTACTTATAGGGAATGATACAGGTTTGCTAACTTCGGTTAAGACACGGCTTTCAAGCACATTCTCCACGAAAGACTTAGGAGAAGCCACCTATGTCCTAGGAATTCGAATCTACAGGGATAGATCGAATAAGACAATAGGTCTCTCCCAAGCCCTCAACTTAGAAAAGGTCCTAAAGCGATTTGGGATGGAAAATTCTAAAAGAGGTCTTTTGCCCATGAGTCATGGAATTCATCTCTCCAAAAAGATGAGTCCTCAAAGTGAGGAAGATCGAAGAGAAATGATTACCATCCCTTATGCCTCGGCAGTGGGAAGTCTTATGTACGCGATGTTATGCACGAGACCAGATCTTGCATACGCTGTGAGCGTGGTAAGTAGGTTTCAAGCTAACCCAGGCAAAGAACATGGAATGGCCGTGAAATCAATCTTAAAGTACTTGAGAAGAACTAAAGATATGATCCTCACATATGGCAATGGAGAAATGAAAGTGGATGGTTATACTGATTCAGATTTCCAATCTGACATCGATGACTGAAAATCCATTTCTGGGTTCATATTCACTTTAAACGGTGGAGCAGTGTCTTGGTAAAGTTCCAAGCAAAGCACAACTGCCGATTCGACCACCGAAGCTGAATATGTGGCAGCCTCGGAGGCGGCCAAGGAGGCTGTTTGGATAAAGAAGTTCATTACTAAACTTCAAGTTGTTCCTAGCATGGAGCTTCCATTGCCACTATGGTGTGACAACAACGGAGCCATCGTGCAAGCAAAGGAACCAAGGTCTCACAACAAATCTAAACACATAGAGAGGAGATATCACATAATTTGAGAAATCGTTGGGAGAGGCGACATCGCCATGCAGAAAATAGCCTCAGCTGATAACGTAGCTGACCCACTCACTAAGCCATTAGCGCAGGCGGTGCTAGAGCAACATCTTGAGAAGATGGGTATAAGATACCAAAGCGATTGGCATTAAGTGCAAGTGGGAGATTGTTAGGTATATGCCCTAGTTGCCAATGATGACAAATAGTTAGATTAGGGTATCTTATTATGTTGTACAAACTATTGAGAAGAAATTAATAAAGGCATTTATATTTTATTCATATGAATCTTTACGGCATCTAAATAAGTATTGAACATATAGTCCATGTGAATAAAGGTTTGACTCTTTGCCCTTTTTTGAATAAAGACGTGGCATGGGAAGAGTCTTACACGTTATCACTTAAAAGGGTTCGCAAGTCAAAGAATCTTGATTGGGTATTAAGATTCGACTTGTATGACACATGCTCTGTCGATGAGTACCAGTCGAACACTATAGGGATAGTGGGAGCAGGTATCATAGATATGTCAATGGAATTGACATAATTGAACATGGCTCGTAGTAATCCAATCACATGGGTATTTACTCAGTGACTGTCAAAGATTGGATTACTGATCATAATAGTATGCGTGAGCCTTAGACTTGAGGGTTCATGATCAATGTGCTTGTATTATTGGTTTTGTTACCAGAGTAGTTAGGCCCATATCACCTGTCGGTGGGGTTGACCTCGAAGTGCGATATCAATGAAACAAGTAGCAGTTGATCAGTGATCGCCAAGATGGGATTCACTGTCTCGATAGTAAACGAGAAAGTATCCTGTGCGATTATAGGCTAATGAAATTATAAGTCTTTGGCCAAAACATAAACAACTAACTCATGTGGGACATTGAGGGTAGTTTAGTAATTTCATTTTGCTATAATCTAATGCACAGTATCAAGTTTAGTGAGTTTGACATTTTCCATGACTCTCACTTGATCAGGATACGTCAGTGAAGGGCTTATACTCATACGGTATTTATGGTCAAGAGGTTCGTAAAATGATTCATTCATTTCGTACTCAATTGGGTTACGATGTGAGTCCACGGGACTGGCTAGGTGACACTCACATCCTTAGGTAATTCCTCCCTTTGCCAATTGAGACGAACCTAAAGAGTCGCTCTATAAGAAACGAACGGGATGTATCTTTTTATGTAAATCTTTAAGAAAGAATTAAATGGACTGATTGATTTAATTAGATTAAATCAATTAATTTAATTAGATTAGATTAAATTATTAAATTAGTGTATTAATTAATTAGAATTAATTAATAGTATATATTATATTTAAATTGGATTTAAATTTAAATATATGCAGATGGGCTAGAAATTAGACAAGCCAATTAAAAGCCTACCCACTCCAAAGAAAGCCTAAGGGGACGGCCACTCTAGGGCTTTTGGAGTAGCCTCCTACTTGTTCCACAAGCTAGTTGAGTTTAAATAGGACTCCTATAGTGGAACAAACCCTAGGTGACAAGATAACATTACACAACACAAAAGGAAAAGAACTCTCTCCCCTTTCTCCTCTCTAGCCGTCCATCATTGTCAAAAAAGAGGAGTTTCGGGATCTTTGGAAGGCTCGTTTCGCGTGAAGCTTTAGTGACAAGAGCCCTTGGAGGATTGTTGTTCTGCAGAATCAATAAACGAATCAAAAGGGTATGTTTATTTATTCTAAATTTCGCGAAACCCATGAAAAAATCATCAGATCTATTTTTGTGATCTACCGGCAGGAATCCTCGAATCTTCCGCTGCAATTCTCTGTTTTTACTGTACGGGATTCCTAACACATATGACCATTCAAGATATGGTCTAGTTAACTTGATGAAGCATAAGTCTGAATCCATTGAAAGATTTAAAGAATTCAAGGCTTTCGTGGAAAACAAACTGGGCAACATATAAAGGCTCTTCGGTCTGACCGAGGAGGAGAATATTTGAGTGAGGTGTTTGATGAATACCTAAGAGAGAATGGTATAATATTACAACTCATACCTCCAGCGACACCACAATTAAATGGAGCAGCCGAGCAAAGGAATTGAACTTTGTTGGACATGGTTCGCTCCATGCTTAGCTACGTCGACTTACTCATTTTGCTATGGGGTCACGCGCTCCTTACAACTGTATATTTCTTAAATAGATGTCCGTCCAAATCCGTTCCTAAGACCCCATATGAGAAATAGAGAAATAGGAAGCCAAGTTTTAATCACATCAAGATTTGGGGATGTCCTGCTTATGTCAAAAGGACTAAAGTAGACAAGTTGGAGGCAAGATCCTTAAAAGGGTATTTCATTGGTTATCCTAAGGATTCCATGGGATACCTCTTTTACCTGCAAGATGATCAAAGGATCGTTGTAGCTTTACGATCCCACTTTCTTGAAGATGATTTCATTCAAGAATGTGGAGCGGGTAGAAAGATTGTTCTTAAAGAACAAAATGAAACTCCTTTGGATACATCTACATGGGAACCGAACCTTCTATAACACAACCACAACTGCGAAGATCAAATAGGGTTCCTCAACCGCCTGAGAGGTACGGATATCTACTACAGAAGGAACTAAGTCTTCATTCTGTATTAGAAGAGGGTCATGGAGATGATCCCTCCACATATGATCAAGTGATGGTGGATATGGATTCTGCAAGATGGCGTGAAGCTATGCAAGCAGAGCTAAACTCGATGCATTCAAACGAAGTATGGACACTTATAGATTGGCTTGATGGTATTGTATCAATTAGGTGTAAATGGATTTATAAGAGAAAGATTAGTGTTGATGGAAAGGTTGACACCCATAAAGTCAAGCTAGTGGCATAAGGGTATAGTTAAAAGGAAGGAATTGACTACCAAGAAACCTTTTTGCCAGTAGCTATGATCAAGACTATAAGAAATCTACTTACAATAGCAGCTCACCTTGACTATGAGATATGGCAAATGAATGTCAAAACCGCTTTTCTAAATGGATTCCTAGAGGAGGATATCTATTTGGAGCAGCCCAAAGGTTTTGTATCCGAGGATGGTATCTATAAGGTGTGCAAGCTTAAAAGATCCATTTATGAACTCAAACAAGCATCTCGTAGCTGGAATCTACGATTTGATGAGGCAGTCAAAAGATTTGACTTCATCAAAAATGAAGTTGAGCCATATGTTTATTAGATGGTTAGTGGGAGCAAGATATCGTTCCTTGTACTATATGTAGATGACATATTGCTTTTAGGAAATGATATAGGAATGCTCACCACTGTTAAGAAGTGGCTTTCGAGTACATTCTCCATGAAAGACTTGGGAGAAGCTATTTACATTATAGGGATTCGAAATTATAGAGATCGAAGAAATAGAATGATAGTGCTCTCTCAAGCCCTTTACTTAGAAAAGTTCCTGAAGAGATTTAGGATGGACGATTCTAAGAAAGGGTTCTTTCCAATGAGACACGGGGTACATCTCTAAAAAATTATGTGTCCTTAAAGTGACGAAGATAGAAAAGAGATGAGCACTGTACCTTATGCATCTGCAGTGGGTATCCCGATGTACGCTATGCTGTGTACTAGACCTGACATTACTTACGGAGTACGTATTGTTAGTCGATTTCAAGCAAACCCAGGCAAGGAACATTGGATAGTTGTGAAAAATATCATAAAGTAACTAAAAAGAACTAAGGATATGATTCTCATCTATGTGTGTAGCGACCTAAGAGTGGACAGTTACACCGACTCAGATTTCCAATTAGATGTCGATGATCGGAAATCCACCTCGGGGTTCATATTCTCCCTCAACGGTGGGGAGGTGACTTGAAAAAGTTCCAAGCAAAGCATAACCACGGATTCCACCACAGAGGCTGAATACGTAGCTGCCTTTGAGGCAGCTAAGAAAGTTTCTTAGAGAACTTCTAGTGGTTCCTAGTGTGTTAAAAGGCGAAGGCGCTGGGCGGGGCGTACGCCCCGAGCCCCGCGAATTTTGCTTTTTTAGTATTAAAAAAATATAATATAATATAATATTAAGAATTAATTTAAATTAGCAAAAAATTATAAAATTGAAGGATAAAATTAAGTAAAAAAATAAGATAGAGAAAGTTAAAAATAATAATATATTCAACGATGCAAACTAAAAGTCCAAGCTCAACTCTTGCAAAAAACAATCAAGATAGACAAATAATTATTTCAAATTCTAGTGTTACGCAAAATAAAGATTTAAAATAATAGTTAACGAGCACTAAATTACTCAATCACTATCAAAAATCTCATCATTAAGATCATTATCTTCATCTTCGGCTCTCAATACTCAAACATTAAGCTGTGTTGCTCTTGCAGCTTATATTTTTTTAATGTTTGATTTAATTGAATAAGTGGGCCATAGGTTTTTAGTAAAAGAATAAAACATGTAAAAAGTTTAAGTGGGTTTTAGATTGGAAATTGGAATAAAAATCAATTTAGGCCTAAAATTATACTGTATGGACATGAAATACATTGGGCGTACGCCCAAGGACTGGGCGGGTTTTCGCCTGGGGCGTATGCCTCAATTGATTGGGCGTACGCCCATGAGGGGTTACGCCCCCCTTCTATTGCCCCGGGCGTTTCAGCAATGCCCCGCCCCAGGCTTACACCCTGTGCGCGCCCCGAGACTGCCTTTTAAAACACTGGTGTTCCTAGTGTGGAGCTCTCTTTGCCACTTTATTCTGACAATACTAGACCAATAGCGCAGGCGAAGGAAGCAAGGTCTCACAAGAAGTCCAAACACATAGAGAGGAGATATCACATCATAAGAGAGATCGTTGCCAGAGGGAAAATATCTGTTCAGAAAATAGCCTCAACCGACAATGCCGCTGACCCATTGACCAAGACGTTAGCACAGGCGGTGCTAGAAAGACATCTCGAGAAGATGGGTATAAAATACCATAGCAAATAGCATTGAATGCAAGTGGGAGATTGTTAGTGTTATGCCCTCAAATTCCATAGAGGATAGAATTATAGGGCATTAATTTGTAATTAAAAAATCTTATAATAATAAAAGGCACTTCATGTTGTTTCTTATAGGCATTTGTAAGGTTTTATAAACAACGTTTAGTCCTTGATAATAAGGCAAACCTTCTACTCCCTATAGGAGAATGGCACTAGAAGAGTTTGATCCTTAATATCTAAATTGGTTCAAAAGTCGAAGAGAGTATTGACCGGACATCATTACTGGATAGAGACTTGTATGACATAAGTTTTGATAGGGAAGTGCCAGTCGAACACTATGAGTATGTTAGTGGGAACTTGTGTCATAGACGCATCAGTGGACTGATGAGTTCGAACACGGCTCGCATCAGTTGGATGATCTTATTAATTAATTATGTTAATGTGTTAATTAATTTCTTTAAGGAATTAATTGTAGAATTAACTTGGATTAATTAGTTATTTAATAATTTATTTATTGGATAAATAATATTAATTAAATAATTAATTAAATTAAAACCATATACATGGACTAAGCCCGAGGATTTAAAAATGCCTAAGTGGGCGTGCATTATGGACGCCTAGGCCTTAGTAATTTAAGTTTTATTATTTCTTTGTGTAGTATAAATATTACTTAGTGGAAATAATCAACCCTAGCCTCACTAATTATCTTTTTCTCCAAGTCAAAAGAACTCCACCTCTCTCTCTCTTTCTCTCTCTAGCCATCCAAGGGGAAAAAAAGAAAGTGATTCTTCGCTCTCAATTCCGGCGTGGTGATTTAGAGGCAGTGGCTGATTCGCTACTTCGAAAAAGATCAAGAAGCTGGTTCAAAAATTTCAATAACTCGAAGAAAGGTACACATTTCTAATCATGACTTGAATTTGTGAAATCAGACATGAACCACCGTGGGATTTCCTTTTTCCACTGCGTTTTATATGTAAAAACCCAACAAAAAGTGAGGCAGTAAATAATTGAGTACATAAAATCTTTGGTGAGTACCAGTACCACCCCTTGGAACCACACTTTCAAAGCCTGCAAGTTCCAGGCCCTAGGTATAGTGAATAATACAAATAATACAGAGAAGAACATGCGGTACCAAGAAGGAAAGCCGATACACTCGATTTGCAAGATTCTTTGGAAAAATTAACAGAGAATTGGATGGATGGTTTGTTTATCCCAGCGCAGTGACGCAGGACCAGTAGGTGGAGTTGTGGATGCCCCTGATGTTCTTCTACTTGAGGACCCTGAATTTCTATGGCGTGTATTAATATTAGAAGTAGAGGAGGATGAAGAAGATTGTGCTGGCGGCGTTGATGTTCTTGCTGTTAGATATATGCCCTAGATGCCAATGAGGACAAATAGTTAGATTAGGGTATCTTATTATGTTGTACAAACTATTAAAATGATATTAATAAAGGCATCTGTATTTTGTTCATATAAATCTTTATGGCATTTAAATAAGTATTGAACATATAGTCCATGTGAATAAAGGTTTGACTCTTTGCCCTTTATGGAATAAAGACGTGGCATGGGAAGAGTCTTACACCTTATCACTTAAAAGGGTTTGCAAGTCAAAGAATCTTAATTGGGCATTAAGATTCGACTTGTATGACACATGCTCTGACGATGAGTGTCAGTCGAACACTATAGGGATAGTGGGAGCAAGTATCATAGATATGTCAATGGAATTGACATATTTGAACATAGTTCGTAGTAATCCAATCACATGGGTATTTACTCAGTGACTGTCAATGATTGGATTACTGATCGTAATAGTATGCGTGAGCCTTAGACCTGAGGGTTCATGATCAATGTGCTTGTATTATTGGATCTGTTACCAGAGTAGTTAGGCCCATATCACTCGTCGGTGCGGTCGACCTCGAAGTGCGATATCAATGAGACAAGTAGCAGTTGATCAGTGATTGCCAAGATGGGATTCACTGTCTCGATAGTAAACGAGTAAGTATCCTCTGCGATTAGAGGCTAATGAAATTATAAAGTCTTTGGCCAAAGCATAACAAGTAACTCATGTGGGACACTGAGGGTAGTTTAGTAATTTCATTATGCTATAATCTAATGCACAGTATTAAGTTTAGTGAGTTTGACATTTTCCATGACTCTCACTTGATTGGGATACGTCAGTGAAGGGCTTACACTCATACGGCATTTATGATTAAGAGTTCGTAAAATGATTAATTCATTTCGTACTCAATTGGGTTACGATGTGAGTCCATGGGACTGGCTAGGTGACACTCACATCCTTAGATAATTCCGCCCTTTGCCAATTGAGACGAACCTAAAGAATCGCGCTATAAGAAACAAACGGGATGTATCTTTTTGTGTAAATCTTTTAGAAAGAATTAAATGGACTGATTGATTTAATTAGATTAAATCAATTAATTAAATATTTAATTTAATTAGATTAAATTAAATTATTTAATTAGTATATTAATTAAAAGGAATTAATTAATAGTATATATTATATTTAAATTGGATTTAAAATAAATATATACAGATGGGCTAGAAATTAGACAAGCTAATTAAAAGCCCACCCAGTCCAAGGAAGCCCTAGGAGGGGCGGCCACTTAGGGTTGGAGTAGCCTCCAACTTGTTCCACAAGCTAGTTAAGTTTAAAAGGACTCCTATAGTGGAACAAACCCTAAGACAAGAAAGAAACACAACACAAAAGAAAAAGAACTCCATCCACTCTCTCCTCTCTAGCCATCCACTACTGCAAAGAAGGAGGAGTTTCGGGATCTTTGGAAGGTTCATTTCGCGTGAAGCTTTAGAGACAGGAGCCCTTGGAGGATTGTTGTTCTGCCGAATCAGTAAACGAATCAAAAAGGTATTTTTATTCGTTCTAATTTTCGCGAAAACCATTAAAAATCATCAGATCTATTTTTGTGATCTGCCAGTAGGAATCCTCGAATCTTCCGCTGCAATTCTCTGTTTTCATGTATAGGATTTCTAACAGTGGTATCAGAGCCGACTTAAAAGGATCTGATGATTTTAGCGTTTAAGATTATGTTTGTTAAAATTGGATTTTATATGTTTAATATTCGTTGCTAAATTTGAAATTTTGAAAATATTCATTGCCTTGAAATCGTCGCACGATTACATGTTTTTTCGCCGACGGCAACGGCGAATCGGGGTGGCACCACCGTGTGTTTTTGAAGCACACGCGAGCACCACCGCTGCTCGTGTAATTAGAAAAACAAAAAAAAAGGGAAAAAATCAGCGCCACCACCACGGCGACGGAACTAGGGCGGCATCAGCCGCCCTAGTCGTGCTGGGCTGTAGCCCGGCCCGCGTGCGTTGGGCCTTAGCACGGCGCAGGGCCCGGCCCAGTATATTAATATATATATATATATATTTGTATATTTTTAATATTTAAATATATATATAAATTAATAAATATTAGGGTTTGACCCTAATAGACAAATTCGACCCGTAATTTGTCAAAACCCCTTTTTTCTAAAATGTTTTTTTAATATTAAATTGGATTTAATTATGTTAAAATTGGATTTGACTTTAATATTAAATTGGATTTAATAATATCATAAATTAAATTGGATTTTTATTTATTATTTGCGACGACTAAATAAATAGGATTTATTTTAGGTTGATTATATTTTTTCAAAATAAATTAGGAATAAGTTTGACTTATTTTCTAAATAATAAATTGGATTTATTTCCTTTTAAAATTGAAATTAAAATTCATCTTTTCTAATTAAATTAGATTTAATCGGTTTTTGAATTTCTTTTCGATTTGAAACTCAAAACCAACATAAACTTAAATAGTTTTCTTACATGCTTTGATGTATGTTGTTGTGGATGCTTCCATGGACTTAGGGTTTTACCGCTTTATTATTATTTGGGTTGTATTGGGCAATTGCCCCCAGTTTGTACTTTTAATTTTGGTAGTATGATATATAGGGTGCTTTCTGAGTTGTGTGTATTAGAGGTAGGACCTTTTCTTGCTTGGAGCCCGAAGATCTATTAGAAATAAGATTTGTAATAGACCCCTATCCCCTGATTGATCTATTGGCTTGTATCAATCTAGAATATCCATGGAAATGCATGTTGTTAGAATAACTAGGTTTTTCTATGTATGCATGATTATAATCCATATATGCGCGTAATAAGTTAATGTGCAACGTGAGACCTTAATTTTTTCAAAAATTCTCCCACATTAAATACTAAGTAAGTAGGGGATATTGGATATCCTGGCTCTCCATCAAACTTGGAAAAGATGCGATTATGAGTTATGCATGGCGTCGTCCCGACTAATGGGGGTTATGCATTAATTCATAATCCATATCTCTTTAAGTGCATTTGATGCCATCAGTCGAAGCAAATCTTATCCCATACACCGTTACAGGTTGCAAGATAAGATTCAACTGTTAGATCGATAGGAGTTGAAGGGAAAGTACTTAGATGGATCACCACCAATATTTCGTTACAGGCTGAGGTTGAGTGATCCATGAGCCAAAGGTAGATTGAATCATCAGTAAGACTAGTTGACATGGCATGTCACTTCAAAAGTTCCAATGAGCCATACATCGTTACAGATTGCAACTCATTGAAATTTTTGAAGAACTCAATCACTCACTATGAAATCTTTCCAACGAGATTTTCGTTCATTTCAGTGGGAGTGCAATGGTTAGAAAAATGTAGTGGGAGCCAAGTCAAAAATTAAAGTCCTAATTTTTACTTGGGTACAACATAATTATCTAATTGAATCTTGGTTGTTTTCTGCAGTTATATTATCTCTCTCAAAATGGTTAATAAATCATTGTTAAAAATGCTTGAGAAAAATGTCCTCACTAGACTAAACTACGGTGACTGGGTCAAGAGGCTAAGAGCTGGTCCTAGAAAGAAATCACTTGAGCATGTTTTAGAACAAGATGGTCCAACTTTCCCTGGGGCTGAAAATGGAACATCTGTTCTCAAAATTAACAAGAAATGGAATTCTGATGCTCAAAAGGTCACCAGTTACATGTTCAAGTCAATGAGCAAGGAATTGAGATATATTCATTTGGAAATGGATAATCCCAAATCCATCATGCTTCATTTGGAGGAAATGTTCGGGGAACATGGAAAATCAATTCGGTATTATTTATCGAAGGAACTTTTCCAAGCAAGAATGGGAGAAAATGATGAAGTGGCAAATCATGTTATGAACATGATATCCATGATTGGAAGACTCCAGACTCTGGGAAGTTTCATGGATTTTCATCTACAAGTAAACCTTATTCTTCAATCTCTTCCCAAATCCCTTTCTGCCTTTGTCACTGACTTTGAAGTTGATGACCTGGGAGGTTCTTTAATGGATCTTAAAGACAGACTTGTTCACATACAAGCTCTCATGAGGAGGGAATTGGAGGATGATTTACCTCTAAATGGACTGCTCGGCATAAGAATTACTTCTGATAACCACAGAAGGGGAAAGAAGCACCCAAGGATTGCAACAACGTGTGTTCACTGCCAAGAGGTGGACAACTGGAAAAATGACTGCCCTAAGCTAAAAGCGGAAATTACTTCAGGTATAGAACTTAATGTTTTAGAAACAAATTGTTCTGTATATTTTCAACTTCCTGGATTCTAAACTCTGGGGCAAGTGCTCACATATGTGTTATGAACCAGGAGCTGGAAAGAAGTAAGAAGCTGGAGCATAGTGAAGTGATGATCAATGTTGGCAGCGGTCAAAGTGTAGCAGCCTCACACATTGGCACCACTTCCCTTAGTTTATCATCTGGACATTAATTATATTTAGACAATTGCCTTGTTTTTCCCAATGGGCTTAACAATATTGTTTCAATTCCTGTTTTAGTCAGGAAAGGTTATTTATTTTCCTTTATGAACAATTTTTGTGACATTTATTTTAGAAATGAACGTGTTGGCAATGCGTCTTTAATAAATAGTTTATATTATATTAATGTCCAAAATGATTGTAATCTTAATGCTGTAACAAGAAAACGCTGAATGTATGATACAAACTTGAGACAGCTATGGCACTTGAGACTAGGTCATGTCGGGGACCAAAGACTACACGAGTTAGAAAAGGATGGAGTTATAGACTCGTTGGGATCAGATCCCTGTCCCACATGTGAGACTTGTATCCAAGGCAAAATGACCAAGTCCCCCTTCACAGGGAGTTTTGAAAGAGCCACAGAAGTCTTAGGTCTAGTTCATACTGATGTGTGCGGATCATTTGGAAATATGGCCCACGGTGGTTTTTAGTACTTCATCACATTTACCGATGACCATTCTAGGTATGGCTACGTGTATTTAATGAAGTACAAGTCTGAATCATTGGAGAAATTCCTTGAATTCATGACTTTAGTCGAAAACCAAACCGGGCATCATATCAAGACACTTAGGTTTGACCGCGGTGGCGAGTATATGAATGCGGAGTTTGACCCTCCAAATCTGTTCCTAAAACACCGTATCTGATATGGCATGGAAGGAAGCCTAATCTGAAACATCTAAGAATATGGGGTTGCCCAGCTTACGTGAAAAAGACCAAGGTAGGGAAATTGGAGGCTAGGTCCATAAAAGGGCGATTCGTTGGATATCCCGAAGATTCCATGGGATACTGATAAGAGGTGTTTTTACGTGTTTTTAAAACCGTAATTCTTATGATTTGGATTCACTTATTGCTTAAATCATGTCACATTTGCATTTAATAGGTGTGTTAAGTGAATACAGGTAATAAATGAGAATACATGAAAAAAAGGGAAGAAAAACGATGTACAAAACAAGTTCAAGCATGTTTTTCAACACCTAGGCGGTTTATGCATCTCCTACCACATTCGAGCGATAATTCCGTACATTTCGAGACCGACTTAGACAAAGTTTCCTTCTACAAAGTTTTAGATGTATGTCTTAGCTTCAAATGGGAACTTGAAACATCCAAATCAGAGGTCTATAGAGATAATTGTGAAGGAAATACGATTGCTGCGCCGAACAGAGAAGTACATGTGCCAGGATACGCCCCAACGCCTTCCTAGTCATGCCTAGGCATGGAGAGTCCGAATGTTACTCCTTTTCAGCCTAAATTCCAGCATTATATGATGGGTAAGAATCACTTTTGGCCATAATTCAGCACATGTGTTGAGGGGTTGTCATAAGTGTGTTTCTTGGTAGATTTACTTTATGGGTGCCAAATCAGAAACAACCTCCATATTGAAACGTAATTTAGGTATACTTAGCGACTGAATTGGACAAAATGTCCTTCTGGAAAGTTGTCGATCTATGTGTTATCTGAACATGGGGACTTGAATCATCCAATTTGGAGATCTGTGGAGAATTTTATGAGTAAAATACTAAGACTGCGCTGGAAAGCAAGAAAATGGCAGCATGCATGTGTTTTGTTGAAGTTTTCACATGGTTATGCTTGGTGGAATTCTTAAGGCCGAAAGTTTAGCATTTTTTAGTTGGTTGGAATCTTAAAATCCAAACTTTAAGCATCACCTTAGGTGGAATTCTCATTGGGGAACTTTAATGGGAATTCTTAATGCATACTTTAGTGGAATTTTGGCTATAAAAGGAGGGGGAACCCATACTCTTCATGATTCACTATCAATTTCAGATTCTTGGAGGAGAGGAGGAGGAGGAATCGGTCCTCAAACTTCATTCATCACCATTCTTCATCATTCTAAGAGGAGAAAGCTAGGAATTGAAGCTCCAATCAAGGGGCCATCATCTATCACATTAGAGTGAGTTTTTATAGCCTTTTCATTTCATTCATGTCTATGAACATGTGTATTTATTCATTATTGTTTTTCATAATATCTATCATGAACTAAATTCATAAGACTAAGGCCATGTAAGGTCAAATTGTGATATATGCTTATAATAGATGATTGTTGAGGTTATACTTATATTGTTATGTGATGTGACTTTGTGTTTTTACCTATCTTGCATATACTTGATCACTATATGTTAGAATCTTATGCCTAGGTTGATATTTCGGGAGAAAATTAACTTAGGGTGCAAGAAATTCACATCATGACCCGCAACTAATGAGGAATTGCCCTAGACATAGGTAAAAATTCCCGGGTGAAGTTGTTCGATTCTAATCGAGTGAACTCTAGTACGTTAATGCATGTTTAGTGGTTAGATTTCCGGATAGGAATATTTGGGAAATCACGATCTAAGCATAGGAGTTTATACGCGAGACATCGGTTATTCTCTACCCTCGGAGCTCTCACCATAACAATATAAGTGTAATCCTTCAACAAGAACCTTTATAAGTATATTTGATCAATTTGTACCTAGCATGTGCCTTAGTCTCCCTTTATAATTGGTTTTAAATCACTTGCTCATCTTTGTTCTTGTTCTTTACAAATTTTATTTGAATTTATTCTTACTTTGTTTATTCACTTCATTACAAATCTTAAACTAGAATTCAAGTCCTTGAGGTTCGACAATCCGGACTTACAATCCATTTATTACTACACACGACTAGTGCACTTGCTATCATAGCACGTTAGCTTTTAGCGTGTCAGATACCTTTTCTACCTTCCCGATGATCAGAGAATCATTGTTGCCTTACAGGTAATCTTTCTCGAAGAAGAATTCATTCGAGAAGGAGGAGCTGGTAGAAGTATTGTTCTACAAGAACAAAATGAATCCCCTGTGGAAGACACTGTTCAAGAGACCCAACCCGACCAAGAAACGACACAACCATCAGTGCGCAGGTCTACTAGAGTATCTCAACCGCCTGCGAGATATGGTTCTCTACTACAAGCAAAGCATAATTTGTATGCAGTAGGAGAAGGAAACCATGGAGATGATCCCACTAGTTATGACCAGGCAATGATGGATATGGATTCTGCAAAATGGCATGAAGCTATGAAAGTGGAAATGGATTCGATGTATTCGAACCAATTCTGGAATCTAGTAGATCCTCCCAAACGTATTGGATGCAAATGGATCTATAAGAGAAAGATAGGTCCAAATGGCAAGGTGGATACCTATAAGGTCAGGCTAGTGGCGAAAGGGTATAGTCAGAAGGAGGGCATTGACTTTGAGGAAACCTTTTCACCAGTAGCTATGATCAAATCCATTAGAGTTCTACTTACAATAGCTGCATACCTGGAGTATGAAATCTGGCAAATGGATGTGAAAACTGCCTTCCAAAATGGATTCCTCAATAAGGATATCTATATAGAGCAGCCCAAAGGTTTCATATCCAATACCGATTCTCATAAGGTCTGCAAGTTAAATAGGTCCATTTATGGACTGAAGCAGGCCTCTCGCAGTTGGAACCTTCGTTTTGATGAAGAAGTACGAAACAACGGCTTTATCAAAAACGAGGATGAATCATGTGTCTATAAAAAGGTCAGTGGGAGCAAGATATCATTCCTGGTGCTATACGTGGACGACATTCTACTTATAGGGAATGATACAGGTTTGCTAACTTCGGTTAAGACATGGCTTTCAAGCACATTCTCCATGAAAGACTTAGGAGAAGCCACCTATGTCCAAGGAATTCGAATCTACAGGGATAGATTGAATAAGACAATAGGTCTCTCCCAAGCCCTCTACTTAGAAAAGGTCCTAAAGCGATTTGGGATGGAAAATTCTAAAAGAGGTCTTTTGCACATGAGACATGGAATTCATTTCTCCAAAAAGATAAGTCCTCAAAGTGAGAAAGATTGAAGAGAGATGAGTACCATCCCCTATGCCTCGGCAGTGGGAAGTCTCATATACGCTATGTTATGCAGGAGACCAGATCTTGCATACGCTGTGAGCGTAGTAAGTAGGTTTCAAGCTAACCCAGGCAAAGAACATTGGATAGCCATGAAATCAATCTTAAAGTAATTGAGAAGAACTAAAGATATGGTCCTCACATATGGCGATGGACAAATAAAAGTGGATGGTTATACTGATTCAGATTTTCAATCTGACATCGATGACCGAAAATCCACTCCTGGGTTCATATTTCACTTTGAACGGTGGAGCAGTGTCTTGGAAAAGTTCCAAGCACAGCACAACTATCGATTCGACCACCGAAGCTGAATATGTGGCAGCCAAGGAGGCTGTTTGGATAAAGAAGTTCATTACTGAACTTCAAGTTGTTCCTAGTATGGAGCTTCCGTTGTTACTATGGTGTGACAACAACGGAGCCATCGCGCAAGCAAAGGAACCAACGTCTCACAACAAATCCAAACACATAGAGAAGAGATATCACATAATTCAAGAAATCGTTGGAAGAGGCGACACCGCCATGCAGAAAATAGCCTCAACGGATAACGTAGCTGACCCACTCACTAATCCATTAGCGCAGGCGGTGCTAGAGCAACATCTTGAGAAGATGGGTATAAGATACCAAAGCGATTGGTATTAAGTGCAAGTAGGAGGTTGTTAGGTATATGCCCTAGATGCCAATGAGGACAAATACTTAGATTAGGGTATCTTATTATGTTGTACAAACTATTAAAATAATATTAATAAAGGCATCTGTATTTTGTTCATATAAATCTTTATGACATCTAAATAAGTATTGAACATATAGTCCATGTGAATAAAGGATTGACTCTTTGCCCTTTATGGAATAAAAACGTGGCATGGGAAGAGTTTTACACCTTATCACTTAAAAAGGTTCGCAAGTCAAAGAATCTTAATTGGGCATTAAGATTCAACTTGTATGACATATGCTCTGACGATGAGTGCCAGTCGAACACTATAGGGATAGTGGGAGCAAGTATCATAGATATGTCAATTCCATTGAAATATTCGAACGCGGCTCGTAGTAATCCGATCACATGGGTATTTACTCAGTGACTGTCAATGATTGGATCACTGATCGTAATAGTATGCGTGAGCCTTAGACCTGAGGGTTCATGATCAATGTGCTTGTATTATTGGATCTATTACCAGAGTAGTTAGGCCCATATCACCCGTCGTTGGGTCGACTGATAAGTGCAATATTTATATATTTTATTACCTCTATCTTTAGCATTTTATTGTGATTATATGGTCATTGGAACTGATTTTATCTCATTTTGTGATTTGGGCAAGATTTGAAGTGCAAAATAACAATTTCAATCAAAATGACAGATTTGGCGATGTTTAGGAAATACTGATATATCTGGAGATGCAGACATTAGTTTCTATTGAATTTTATCTAGTTGGAAAGCTAAGACAAAGGCCTATATTTCTTATGAAGAAGTCCAGACCCAGTTCGGAAGTTAAAGGGCTCGAAAGTGTTGAAGAAGTTAATGAAGATTTCTGTTCTGGACTGGACTGGAATGCGCAGATTTGGTGAAAAATTCATAACTAGAGTTATGTGTCTTGGATTCCGTCAAGGCCAGTTGAAAATGAAAGCTAACACATAAAGCGACAAATTTCTAGAAGGAGTCAAAGTCAGATTTGATGAAGTAGAGGCGAAAAATCAGAGTGTAAAGGGAAGAATATATTCTCCATGCTTTGATGTTAAAGAGAATAATATATTCTCCATGCTTTGATGTTAAAGGGAAGAATATATTCTCCACGTCTTGATAAAGGAAGAGAGAATATATTCTCTCTATGATTATGTCATCTTTTCATTGCCTATATATATGTCTTGCAAGAGTTGAAGTAGAACAACAAAAACAAGAAGAAAAAAAAGAGAAGAGAGTTAGAAAAAATAGTATTTTCAAGTTTTATGCTTACAATTATGAGTAGCTAAGTTTTTATTTCGATTCAAGAGAATTCCAATTAATTCATACATTGTGAGACACGAAGCTTTTATTTTAATCTATTCACGGTTTGATTATCTTTTGTTTCTTGATTTCAATTCTTACAATTGTGTATATGATTATCTAAGATGCATATTAGTTGATTATATATGTCAATTGTTTGCTAACAAATCTTCATAATCCGTAATTGTTATGTTTGATTTATGCATGTAGCAATTATGTTTTCATGATTAGGTTTCCAATTTTCGTTGATAACCTAAGGGAAACATTGGAGTAAATTAAATAGTTGGCGCTTGCTTAAACTATTGTTTATCCTTAGTCGCTTCTAATTCGTTATGCTATTATTAACATGATTAGGATTGCTTAATACCGAGTCAGTTGATAATAAGAATTTAATCGGGTGCTGGGCTTTGATTAATGATATAAGGAAGATTATAGGGATCTAGATAGCTGGTTATTTAGATTCTTGGCTAAGTAATCAATGAGTGGATAGAAATTTAGGTGTCTATGATCAATGTGTGAATTAAGGATTGAATTTCTCTTGAATCGTATTTTCCATTAATTGAATTTTCAAGCATTTATTTTCTACAATTTTAGTTAATTAAATCTTCAAAACCCCCTTTGTTATTTGATCAATCAGTCTCTAGGGTTCGACCTGGACTTACGAGCACTACAGATTCTTGTGAGAACAATAATTATATTTTGGTGCATTCGACATGTACCAAATTTTGGCGCCGTTGCCGGGGACTGATTTTTGATTATGAAGGGAGGTTTTCATGAGCATACAATAGAGGAAGTTTCATTGATCAATCCAACTTACTTGGATTAAAAGGCTGCAAAGTCGAGCCAACGACTTTAAAAAAAGGCGTTGTTTAGGAGGCAACCCAAGAGTGGCTGAACGACCACCATCAGATTTGCTTTCTTTTTCCCTATCTTATTTAATTTCGTTTGTTCATTTTTTATTTTTTTTCATTCTGTGTTGCATTAAGGACAATACAGATTTTAAGTGTGGGGGAAATGGTTAGTTATTTGTTTTATGAGTTAAAAAAAATTCTTTATTGTGCAGCCAAGTAAGGTAGTGAAAAATTATTTTCCTTCATCAGTGGTTGATTGAAAAATAAACTAGATTCAATAGAGAAGTTAAGTAGTGTTTAAATTGTTATGATTGTTGAAGTACAGGCTTTTAGAGAAATTCGTGTGAATTCGTAATTTAGCATAACTTTGTATGTGACTTTTGACTTGCTGATATCCCTTCAAATTCCTCAAGGTTAATCTGGTTGATAGTGACTTAAAATAATAATGGATGAAATTCCTCGGTGTAAAGCTTGAGGCGTAAATTGCGTAATGTTGAAGATATAGTATAGCGCCTGGGATTATCTACACTGAAGGGATTAAGCCTGAGGAGTTTTCAAGCTTGGTAACCTAAGACTATCTAGTTTGGGATCTATCGGCCCAAACCTGCTACTGTGTTGGAAATCTAATAGGGCTATTCAAAGTATGTCCAGAATGAAATGATCCGCTTGTTGAGTAACCGGGTGCATTCATGAGTAATGTTTGTATTCGCGTCAAAAGACAAGTGTGTGCTTAATAATAAAATGTTGCTCGTTTTAATTTATTATTTATGATAGAGGAAATATAAAGGGATGATGTTAAGTTAGATGTTGCATTAATAGTATAGCGGTTACGAAATTAAGTGAATTCTTGAGAAGTTTGTGTGAATGCAAGAGTAATGGTGGAGACATGATAGACCTTTCTATCGAATTTTGTTACGAATTGATGTTTGGAAAGAAAATTCCATGAACTTGCTTGTTTGTACATTGAGAGATTGATTTTGTGGGTATATCTTCTGCAAACCCTCACGAGACAAAACTCGTCCACTAGGGGTAACCTAGGTGTTTAAAGGCTTGTTGCATATGCTAAATGCAACCGTGTTACCTACGAAAGTGGTTGGCTTTAGTTTTAGTTGTTTTTTCTAGTTTCTCTTTATCTTTGCCCGAGGACGTGCAAGAGCTAAGTGTGGGGGAATTTGATAAGTGCAATATTTATATATTTTATTACCTCTATCTTTAGCATTTTATTGTGATTATATGGCCATTGGAACTGATTTTATCTCATTTTGTGATTTGGGCAAGATTTGAAGTGCAAAATATCAATTTCAATCAAAATGACAGATTTGGCGATGTTTCGGAAATACTGATATATCTGGAGATGCAGACATTAGTTTCTATTGACTTTTATCTAATTGGAAAGCTAAGACAAAGGCCTATATTTCTTATGAAGAAGTCCAGACCCAGTTCGGAAGTTAAAGGGCTCGAAAGTGTTGAAGAAGTTAATGAAGATTTCTGTTCTGGACTGGACTGGAATGCGCAGATTTGGTGAAAAATTCATAACTAGAGTTATGTGTCTTGGATTCCGTCAAGGACAGTTGAAAATGAAAGCTAACACATAAAGCTACAAATTTCTAGAAGGAGTCAAAGTCAGATTTGATGAAGTAGAGGCGAAAAATCAGAGTGTAAAGGGAAGAATATATTCTCCATGCTTTGATGTTAAAGAGAATAATATATTCTCCATGCTTTGATGTTAAAGGGAAGAATATATTCTCCATATCTTGATAAAGGAAGAGAGAATATATTCTCTTTATGATTATGTCATCTTTTCATTGCCTATATATATGTCTTGCAAGAGTTGAAGTAGAACAACAAAAACAAGAAGAAAAAAAAGAGAAGAGAGTTAGAAAAAATAGTATTTTCAAGTTTTATGCTTACAATTATGAGTAGCTAAGTTTTTATTTCGATTCAAGAGAATTCCAATTAATTCATACATTGTGAGACACGAAGCTTTTATTTTAATCTATTCACGGTTTGATTATCTTTTGTTTCTTGATTTCAATTCTTACAATTGTGTATATGATTATCTAAGATGCATATTAGTTGATTATATATGTCAATTGTTTGCTAACAAATCTTCATAATCCGTAATTGTTATGTTTGATTTGTGCATGTAGCAATTAGGTTTTCATGATTAGGTTCCCAATTTTCGTTGATAACCTAAGGGAAACATTGGAGTAAATTAAATAGTTGGCGCTTGCTTAAACTATTGTTTATCCTTAGTCGCTTCTAATTCGTTATGTTATTATTAACATGATTAGGATTGCTTAATACCGAGTCAGTTGATAATAAGAATTTAATCGGGTGCTGGGCTTTGATTAATGATATAAGGAAGATTATAGGGATCTAGATAGCTGGTTATTTAGATTCTTGGCTAAGTAATCAATGAGTGGATAGAAATTTAGGTGTCTATGATCAATGTGTGAATTAAGGGTTGAATTTCTCTTGAATCGTATTTTCCATTAATTGAATTTTCAAGCATTTATTTTCTACAATTTTAGTTAATTAAATCTTCAAAACCCCCTTTGTTATTTGATCAATCAGTCTCTAGGGTTCGACCTGGACTTACGAGTACTACAGATTCTTGTGAGAACAGTTATTATATTTTGGTGGATTCGACACGTACCATTGACCTCGAAGTGCGATATCAATGAGACAAGTAGCAATTGATCAGTGATCACCAAGATGGAATTCACTGTCTCGATAGTAAACGAGTAAGTATCCTGTGCGATTATAGGCTAATGAAATTATAAAGTCTTTGGCCAAAGTATAACAACTAACTCATGTGGGACACTGAGGGTAGTTTAGTAATTTCATTATGCTATAATCTAATGCACAGTATCAAGTTTAGTGAGTTTGACATTTTCCATGACTCTCACTTGATCGGGATACGTCAGTGAAAGACTTATACTCATACGACATTTATGATCAAGAGGTTCGTAAAATGAATCATTCATTTCGTACTCAATTAGGTTACGATGTGAGTCCACGGGACTGGCTAGGTGACACTCACATCCTTAGATAATTCCTCCCTTTGCCAATTGAGACGAACCTAAAGAGTCGCGCTATAAGAAACGAACGAGAAGTATCTTTTTGTGTAAATCTTTTAGAAAGAATTAAATGGACTGATTGATTTAATTAGATTAAATCAATTAATTAAATATTTAATGAAATTAAATTAAATTAAATTATTTAATTAGTATATTAATTAAAAGGAATTAATTAATAGTATATATTATATTTAAATTGGATTTAAATTAAATATGTACAGATGGGCTAGAAATTAGACAAACCAATTAAAAGCCCACCCAGTCCAAGGAACCCCTAGGAGGGGCGACCACTTAGGGTTGGAGTAGCCTCCAACTTGTTCCACAAGCTAGTTGAGTTTAAAAGGACTCCTACAGTGGAACAAACCCTAAGACAAGAAAGAAACACAACACAAATGAAAAATAACTCTCTCCACTCTCTCCTCTCTAGCCGTCCACTACTGCAAAGAAGGAGGAGTTTCGGGGATCATTGGAAGGCTCGTTTCGCGTGAAGCTTTAGAGACAGGAGCCCTTGGAGGATTGTTGTTCTGCCGAATAAGTAAACGAATCAAAAAGGTATTTTTATTCGTTCTAATTTTCGCGAAACCCATTAAAAATCATCAGATCTATTTTTGTGATCTGCCTGTAGGAATCCTCGAATCTTCCGCTGCAATTCTCTGTTTTCATGTATAGGATTCCTAACACTTGCTGGCTGAGATGTGTTGTTAGTACCAATTGGCTCAATAATCATATCAGAATCGATGTAAGTAACGCTGGTAGAACTTGTGCTTGAAGTGATTGACGACGTCATTGTGGGAGGGGTGGAATTAGGACATTTGACCCGTACTCAATCCACCCTGGGTCGCTATCGTAATTGTAGGTCGTCGCCGCAATCCACTTCAACTTCTTCGGATCCTATCCATCTCTGCCGCCCATTTTTCACTAAATACTTTTTTCGCATTCGCTCGCATTTACTTTGAAATCTGAATTGAGTTTAGGAATTAGGAGTCTACGCTTTATACTCCTCACAAGTTGTATGGGGTGAATCTGAAGTAGAGTCGTCGTTTTGTTGACCGTACCAAAATTTACCTTACTTTTTTAACCGTTGAGCTACTTTGATCTTTGATAAGAATTACAGCCAAAACATTCATACATAAATTTGGTCTTGGGTCGGGCCTAATACGAGTTGGTCAGGGGTCGGACCTCCAGCGGGCCCAACTAGTCTGATCCAGGACCAGTATTTTCTAGGCTGTCTCGGCCCCGTAACATTATCGGTCCCAAGTCGGTCATCTGGGATGCCAACCTAGCGCAGTCGACATCCTTAACCCGTAATATGAAGTGGGTTTGGCACAACCCGCTACCCGCCCAGTTTAACTTTACTGAAATTCGAAACTCGCCCTGTCCTGCCCCGTCAAATACCTGGCAGAGTCAGGTTCAGCCCGTTAACCCCGATTGAGTCATGAAATTCAATAATTCACCCGATGACCGGTCCCAATCCACAATGACCCGATCCGAATCTCGACCTAGTAAATCCTAGTTCAACCCGATAAACCCAATTGGCTGCTAAAATCTCTTCGAACAAAATGATAAAATTTCACACAAGTAATAACTAGATTAAGACTTATATAATCAAAGAACTAATAAACTAACAACATAAACAACCGTGGTGAAATTTCACACAAACAATAAGCATATCACATTGATAAGTTTAAATTTAACTCCCATATCAATATGTTATTTGTGAAAAAAGAAGACGGAATTCTCCTAAATGATTTGGACTTTGGTTCCTTATTCCTAAATTAAAATATTAAGTTATGATGGAAAAATATAATAAAAAATATTAATAATAGTTGAGGGGCGTGTTATACTAAATCCGCTACCCGCCCCGAACCCAAATAGTTTAAATTTTCTTAATATTCATAACCTGCCCATTACCCATTTGGAGAATTCGAACCCACCCCAAATGAGAGGGTGCGAGACGGATACCCATCTAACTCTGTTTCATTGGCATCGCTATGAGCTTAATAACAATTGAAAAATAAATTAAATTTAGGGATAATTGCATAAGATCCCCCTGTGATAAGCGAAATCTGCGCCAAACACCCCTGTGTTAATTTCTTTGCTAATCACCCCCTTGTATTATTTTTTATTTTACATACTCTCCCTTTTTCAATTTTTTTGGCCTTTTTTTCCATCATAAATGTTCTAGATCCAACCCAAATTAAATTATTTATCGATTATAAATATGTTTGGGGCAAAAATGCACTTGAATTGACATTCTAGATCCAACCCAAATTAAATTATTTATCGATTATAAATATGTTTGGGGTAAAAATGCACTTGAATTGACATTTACGATGGAAAAAAATACCAAAAAAAAGGAGAGTATGCAGAATAAAAAATAATACAAGAAGATGATTCACAAAAAACTTAATACAAAAATGTTTGACGCAAGTTTTGCTTATCACATGGGATCTTATGTAATAAACCCTTAAATTTATCGACTTCAACTATAAGCCGGTAAATCAATTTCCATTTACATCGTTTGAAAGGAAAACCGAATTATGGGTAGTTTAGTAAATAAAGGAAATAGAAAAAATATCTAAAAGCAGGGGAAAGAGCCTTATCTAGTTCGCAGCAGCAATTCGTTACTACCAACAGCAGCTTACCTTCCTAAACTCTCTCTACATTAGCACTCCTCCCTACAATTAAATAAAAGAGAGCGGGGTGGAGAATGGCACTCTCTCTTAGTTTCTCACCTCTCGTTTCCTCAAACACCATCGACAAACCTGGTACTCTCTTCCTCTCTCTCTCTGTGAATGTGTATATATGTATATGTCAGTTTATCTACGCATTACATAAGTAACGTTATTAGGGAAATGCTTTTGTAACGATGGGTTATATAATTGTTCGCTTCTGTGTGTGTGTTTTAGGGGGTGGGTGGGGGGAGTTTAATGAGTTCTTTGTCCATACTGCATACATACATCATTTATGTATTAAGTTACTTAATTTCATTGAATTTAGATTTTTCCCCTATAGTTATTAGTTGGTATGTATTTATGCTTGTATCTGCAAGAATCTGAAAGTGAGTAATTACAAGATATTCTAATAGTGAGAAACAGAATTCATCCACGCATACAGACAGTACTTCTTATTATGTACATGTTTTTATTCAATTTTCTTTTCAGGACTAATTAGTCACAACTGTAGCAGTAGGAAGGCAACTTGGATAAGTGATGCTAGTTACAGCTCTAAGAATGTTGCTTTTGAAGCTTTAAAGGTTAAGGTGAGAGCTCTTATTTGTATATGCCTTTTTTCACTTTAAGTTGGTCTAGAGCTCATTTCGCTTAATCAATTCCATGCGCATAGTTTGATTTCAGGGTTATGATTTCATATTCTTGGCCAAACCCATCATACTTTTGGGTTGTTTTGGGTATGTTTTTTTGAAAAAAATATTTTGGCACAAATTAATCGAATTCCCTTTTTAGAATTTTCCCTTGGTATATTACTGACATATGAACTTTAGTTGGTTTGCTATGCCTATTTAGACACATATGACTGTTTTGATATATATTCTTTTTTATCGTCATTTAAAGTTTTTCTGGCTTCTTCGTCATATATTCAACATCACTAAGTTTTTCCTCGATTCTGTGAGTTTCATGGGCTTGTTCTAATTTACAGGCCACAGAAAACAAATCTGAGACCAAAGTAAATAGCATAATCTGTGGTGATTGTGAAGGAAACGGTAAGTGGAAAATTATCTTTGTAGTGGTAGTTTTCATGTTCCTGTACTGTTATTTCTATCCTTAATTGTCTCTCATAGTGCTTTTACTGAGCCATATTTAATCTAAAGTTCATATGATCATGTTTATCAATTCGTTTGGTTCTCATTATTTGGAGAAGTCAAACTTTATGAATTGCAAATTATGGGCTTGTACTGCTATTTTGAATTGATGACATTATTGAAATCTCGCTGCAAGTTTTGATACTTCTGTTGTGTGGTCTTCCCATCAAATGTTAGTAATTGTTGGTCTTGATTTGTAAGAAATGGGTTATATGTTGTGTTGCCCATGAGGGTTGTACCTAGCCATGATATTATTCAAAGAAATAGAGTTGGAGGGAGTAGTTTTTTTAAGGAAATCTACGGTAGCTTCTTCTCTACTCTTTCTATATACAATATATGGTTTACACCAAACAATCACTCTCGAGAAGAGAAATAGCAGAGAATACATGTATAAAAAAGGGGCAAGACAATAAGAGCATGTTGGGGTTATTTCATTGAGAAGTCACAACTTGTAGCACTTGGATTTGTGGAACTAAACTCACTCATTCTACTGAGTGTGTGAACGATTTGGAACTAAACTCTAAATTCTCTGTGAGAGAAGTCACGGAGAATACATTTTTAAGATAGGGGCAAGACCCAAGTCACATAGAGCTTGAGCGAATGCGAAAGAGGGAGCATGTGGTCAAAATCTGAAATTACTTGAGAGCGGCAGCAACTTAGAGCTGGGTGTTAATAAATTAAAAATTAAAGTCATTATTATAAATTATTCGATCAAATTATATGTAGATATTATTTTGATATGATAATCCCATGTTAGAATAAGTATTTGTTAACTTGACTTTCAAAAAGGCATAGATGATGTGATTGTCTTTTTCGGTAGGCTTAAAAACTATTTTACGACGAAATGAAAAGGATTAAGATTATTAAAATGATCGTAATTGTAGGCCCCAATTCTTGACTGAAAAGGACACTAAATGTTCAAACTCAAAGTTACAACTTACTATTTTAGCATTTCTACAAAATAGATTTTTGTAGTTTCAGTCTTTCTTGTTTTAAGGGCAACTCTTTTTAGTTATTTTGACTAATAAAAGAGTTTTTATTGAGTGTATATGAAATGGCAGTTATCATTGAAAAATCATTATTAATTCTTGAAGTGTGGTCCATAAACTTTAGTGCAAGAATTAAGAATTTTAAGAACGTAAGCGCGCTCTTAAGTTGCGATAACGAGCTGAAGATTATGCGATCTACGGAAAGACAAAAGAAAATGCATTTTGGTGTTATTTCATAGAGAAGAAAGTCACAACTTAGAAGCACTTGGATTGTTACTTTGTCCTTGTGATCGAGTTTATGGACGATTTGGAGCATCTAAATGGTATTTAAAACTTTTGAAGCAAACAAGAATTAGGAATCTGATTTAGTAAAGTTGTCTACTCTAAAAGCATGAAACATGGTTTATTTTCCGTCATGAATGTTAGAGATCAACATCACTAACTCTGTAATGCTTTCTTCTCTGCAATTATCTGATCAAGAGGTATGCACATTGGTTTCTTTTCTCCATGACACATAATTGAGCAATCTATATTTCCTTTTCTGATATACACTTATTAGGTTGTAAAAAATGCACACAATGTCAAGGCTCTGGAGTCAATATTGTTGATCACTTTAACGGGCAGTTCAAAGCTGGTGCTATGTGTTGGCTTTGCAGGTATATTCTTAATTACTCTTCTGTTGTTTTTCAGAATCAGATATTGAACCAATACCAATGATGTGCAGTATTAATTTGATCATGTTTCATCGTCATTCTTGTAACTTTTCCACAACTTTATTTTTATAAACGTGAAATTTAGCAAATTTGGAAAATTTTCATATGTTTTGTATGAACTTGTGTCGCGGATATTCATCACTTTGGTATTTGCTTAAACTCGTCTGTAGGGGTAAAAAGGAAATCCTTTGTGGTAACTGCAATGGTGCTGGCTTTCTTGGTGGTTTCATGAGCACAACAGATAGTTAGCTTACAAGTGTTTGGACCTTGTATGAATGGGCTGCTATTGCTCTTTCATTTTGTTGTATTATCATTTTTGTAAACAAGAATGAGCTTGATGAAAGCATACATTATCATTAATTCATATACTTTGGCATGTTTGCTGGATATTATAAAAGGATTTGTAGAGGTTTTCATAATTTTGATATCTTTTCAGTCGCCTTGTTGATTCATTATTTCATAGGTACTTGCATTGGCTTGTGAGAGATGTTAAGCATAAGGCAATTTGTTGCAAAACTTGGTTAACCAGTGATGTATAATATCTGAAGTTCTTTGAGAAAGACGATACCAACGGTTTTTTTTTTTTTTGTTTGTTTTGGAGGGTGTTGTTGAGAAAATTTATTGGCGGTTGTTTATTTTGGTGATAATATATTAATATGTTTGTTTTTGTTTTTAAAATTTGTATTTTACTCTTTTTAGGCAGTATATTTTGGTCATAATAAATAGAGAAAATTACACACAGACTCCCTTATTTATTGTGTAATTACAAAAAATTTCCCTCACTTATTGGAAATTACCGATCCACCCCTCAAGGGGTCTATGTGCAAGAATTACAGGGGTAAAATTGTAAGAATTGTTACACACAGGGGGTGCAATTCTAAGACATTTTTAACATGAGGGAGTATGTCGGTAATTTTCAATAAGTGAGGGTTTTTTTTTAATTCCACAATAAATGAGGGGGTCTGTGTGTAATTTTCCTAATAAATATTAGTGATTTTTGGTGGGGATCAATGTTATGAAAATCAGACCGGACCAGTCGGTCCGACTGGTTAAAACCGGAACCGGCCATCAAATCGGTCCGGTTATGCGAAAAAACTGTTCAGGGGTCAGAACCGCGGTTCAACCAACCAGAACTGATCAAAACCGGTTAAACCGAACGATTTTGAAAATAAATGAAATTGAACCTTTTAAATTCTAAAAATTTGAAATTGACCCCTTTAAAATTTAAAAATATGCAATTGGCCTCCCAAAATATAGGAAATACATATTTTTTTTCATATTTTCATATATATATATAAGAAATACATATTTTGTTTCATATTTTATATATTTAATAGTATATTAATTATTATTTATTGCATAATTATGACGTCATCGGTTCGACTCCGGTTGACCCGACGGTTGAACCGATGACCGGTGATCCGATCACTTTTTCGGTTCGCTATCCTTCCGATTTTCAAAACACTGGTGGGGATATGTTCAATTTTAATTTTTTTGTTGGTTAGAGGAGGGGAGGGGCAAATGTTACTATGCTGCTGAATCATATACACTTTTGTCTGAAAAAATTGTTATAATAATTAGTTAATGATTGATGGTTATATTTTAGAAAAAAATTACTAAATAATTCTAAAATAAGTTTTATACTTCAAAAACATATGAAAAATATTTTTTAATCCTATGATAATATCTTTTATCAAAAAGATAGATTCACTTACTTTTCTTTTTAAAAAAATATAACAATCGATACTAATCAATTTATGAGCTCAATTGTCCTTACTTTTTATTAAGAATTAACTTAACTGTTATTTTTTATAGAAATTTATTTTAAAATATTAAAATTAGCAACTGGCACTTTATGTGATTTTGATCTCTAGTGTTCAAAGTTCTTATTCTTCAACAGAATAAAATAAAAATCCTTAAGATAATCAACATGTTTAAACGAAGAAAGAAGTTATATAAAAAGATTATTATAACATAAAAAAGTAAAATTAGGATTAAAATCTTTTTTTTTTAAAGAATATTTTTATTCGAAAAACTAAATTGAATAAGTTTCAACTTAAGAAACTGAGGCAAGTTTGTCCACAAAATTAGCAATTTTAACTTTTGGATTTTTCCAAATGAAATATTGGTGGATTTTGTCAAAAGGAAGTAATTGACTATCAAGAAACTTTTTCGCCAATAACCATGATCAAGTCTATAAGAATTCTACTTGCAATAGCAGCTCACCTTGATTATGAGATATGGCAAATGGATGTCAAGATGGTTTTTCTGAATAGATTCCTCGAGCAGGAAATCTGTATGGAACAACCCAAAGGTTTTGTATCCGAGGATGGTATCCATAAGGTGTGCAAGCTTGAGAGATCCATCTATGAGTTCTAGCAAGCATCTCGTAGCTGGAATCTATGTTTTGATGAAGCAATCAAAGGATTTGACTTCATCAAAATCGAATATGAACCATGTGTTGACAAGAAGGTTAGTGGGAGCAAGATATCGTTCCTTGTGCTATATGTGGATGACATATCGCTTATAGGAAATGATGTAGGAATGCTCACTACAATTATGGAGTGGCTTTTAAGTACATTCTCCATGAAAAACTTGGGGAAGGCTACTTACATTCTAGGAATTCGTATCTATAGGGATCGAACGAATAAAATGATAGGACTCTCTCAAGCCCTTTACTTAGAAAAAGTCTTAAAGAGGTTTAGGATGGAAGATTCTAAGAAAGGGTTTCTGCCTATGAGACATGGGGTGCATCTCTCAAAAACTATGTGCACTCAAAGTGGAGAGAAAAGAGATGAGCACTGTACCCTATGCATCTGCAGTGGATAGCCTGATGTATGCCATGTTGTGTACAAAACCTGACATTGCTTTTACAGTAAGCATTGTTAGTCGATTTTAAGCAAACCCAGGCAAGGAACACTGGATAGTTGTGAAAAATATCCTAAAGTATCTGAAGAGAATAAAAGATATGATTCTCATCTATGGGAGTTGTGACCTAAGAGTGGACGGGTACACTTTCTCGGATTTTCAATCTAATGTTGATGACTGAAAATCCACCTCAGGGTTCATTTTCACCCTTAACGGTGGGGCGGTCACTTGGAAAAGTTCCAAGCAAAGCACAACCGCTGATTCCACCACAGAGGCTGAATACGTGGCTGCCTCGGAGGCTGCCAAGGAGTCTGTTTGGATAAGGAATTTTCTTGGAGAGCTTCAGGCGGTTCCCAGCGTGGAGCTCCCATTGCCACTTTATTGTGACAACACTGGAGCAATAGCGCAAGCCAAGAAACTAAGGTCTCACAACAAGTCCAAACACATAGAAATGAGTTGTCACATCATTAGAGAGATTGTTGGTAGAGGAGAAATAGTTGTTCAAAAAATAGCCTCAGCAGACAACGTTGTTGATCCGTTGACCAAGTCATTGGCACAGGCGGTGCTAGAAATACATCTTGAGAAGATGGGTATTAGATACCATAGCAAATGGCATTGAGTGCAAGTGGGATATTATTAGTGTTATGCTCTCAAATGCAAGAGAATAAGAATTATAGGGTATTCTTTTGTAATTAAACATTCTTCTTAAATAAAAGGCATTTTATGTTGTTTTCTTATAGGCTTTTGTAAGTCTCATGAACAACATTTAGTCCTTGACATTAAGGCGAATGGTATACTCCCTATGGGTTAGGGAGGTCGACACTAGAAGAGTTCGATACTTAATGTCTAAACTAGTTCGCAAGTCGTAGAAAGTTTTGATTGCACATCAATACTGAATAAAGACTTGTATGACATAAGCTTTGATGTGAAAGTGCCAATCAAACACTATGGGTTAGTGGGAGCTTGTGTCACTGACACATCAGTAGGACTGATGGGTTCGAACATGACTCGCATCGGTTCTGTCACATGGGTTTCACTCTATGACAGTCAATGATAGAATTGATAAGTTGTGATAGGTACGCGTGAACCTTAGTCCTGTGTAATCACGTTGAAGATGTGCTTGTGACATCAAGTTTGTCATCAGAGTAGTTAGATCCAATTTACCCGTTGGTGGGGTCGACCTCGAAGTGCAACTTGATGGGCAAGTAACAGTGTTAACTGATTTACAAGATGGAAATAATTCTCTCATAAGTGAATGAGTATATATTCTATGTCGTCATGAATGGGTGAGGTCAAAAGTCTTTGGCCAAAGCACTGGAGTTGCTTGTGTTGAACACATGAGCATACTCAGTGACCTCGACTCATTATGATCTATCCACATGGTCAACTATTGTGAGTTTGACTGAATCGTGACTCTCACTTGATTGGGATATTAGAATAAAAGGTTTATACTCGTACGGTATTCACAGCGTGAAAGGTTGGAATGATCTTATTCATCCATTCTCAATTGGGTTATGATGTGGGCCATGAGACTGGCTAGGTGTTACCTACATCCTTTGGTTTTCTCCCAATTGCCTTTTGAGATGAACCTAAAGAGTCGTGCATAAAGGTTTTGTAAAAGGAAAAACGAAGGGAATTATTTTAGAGACTATGGTGATATTTAATTATTCATTTGATGAATTAATTAAATATATAAATAAGATTAATTATTAATTAATTTCTTGGAGAAATAAATTAATAGATTAATTTATCTAATTTATTAATTAATAGCTTTATTTATTTATTAGATAAATAAATAATTGATTAAAATAATAAATTAGACACAAGCCAAAACGAGCCGAGATGGACGTCCATAGGGGCCGAGTTGGGCGTCCAATAGGACACGCAACATGGGCTTGTTTTGACTTGGTCACCAAGTCATGATATACATATATATATATACATATATATATATATTATCTCTTGTGACTTTTAGACCTAGTTGACATCGGTCAAATTGTGGGCCACCAAAGCATTAGAGAAACCCCCCCCCCCCTCTTCTACTAACCGTCCAACAGAGGAGAAAAGAAGGAGATTCTTCTTCTGCAATTTCGTGTGGTGATTTAGAGACAGTAGTTGTTCTGCTATTCGGATCTATATCAAGGAGCCGGAATTTCATAGATTCAACCAAAACTTGCGAAAAGGTATGCTTTTTGAAACCCATAAGTTTGAATATGCGAATCAGAGATATCCATGTGTTAGGATTATGCCCTCAGATGCCATAGAGGATAGAATGATAGGCATCTTTCTTGTAATGAACTTATTTATTATTCATAATAAAAGGCATTGTTTAGTTTTCACTTAAATCTTATCTGCATCTACAACTAGTGTAAAATATTTTTGTCCATGTTTTCAGTGCAATCTCTCTATTTCATATGGGATAGGAAGATTGGCACTAGAGAGATTGATCTTGATTACTTAAACTCGTTCGCAAGTAATATGAAGTATTTAATGGACAAATAAAGACTTAGAACACTTGTACAATCTTAGCTCTGATATGAGAGTGTCATTCGAACACCATGTGATGGTGGGAGCTTAAGACTGTAGGCACATCAGTGGAACTGATATGCTCGAACACAACTCACATCGGTTCTGTCATATGAGTTTTCACTCTGTGACTGTCAATGACAGAACTGATTATGCGTAATAGGTATAAGTGAACCTTTGACCTGAAGTATCAGGCTGAAGATTCACTTGTGACGTCAAGTTTTTCATTAGAGTAGTTAGACCCAATTCACCCGTTGGTGGGGTCGACCTCGAAATGTGGCTTGGTGGGCAAGTGGTAGTCTTAGCTGATAACTAATATGAGATTTGTTCTCTCATTAGTGAATGAGAAAGTATCCTATGTGATTATAGATAATAAAGATCAAAGTCTTTGGCGAAAGCAAAAGAGACAATTGTGCGGGGCACTAAATCGAGCTCAATGTTCTCGTATTATTATAATTAATACATATGGTCAAGTTCAGTGAGTTTGACATAACCATGACTCTCACTTGACTGAGGCATGTGAACAAAAGTTTATACTTATACGGTATTTACAATTGGAAGGATGTGGAATGATCCAATCATTCGATTTCGTTTGGGCTACGAAGTGGGCCACGTGACTGGCTAGGTTTTACCACTTCCTTCAGATTCCTCTCATTGCCAAACGAAACGAACCTGAAGAGTCGCGCTAAAGGATTGATAAAGAATAATGAAAGAATTTTCTATTTTATTCTGGGAGATTTCATTTATTGAATAAATTAAATAATTAATTAATTACTCATTGGATGAGATGATTAATTATAAAGATAAGATTAATCATTAATTATTTTCTTGAGGAAATAAATTAATGAATTAATTTATCTAATTAATTTGGTCATTTAATTAATTAATTTATTTATTGGATATAATGAATTATTTCCAATAAATGAATTATTAATTAAATAGATAATTAATTAAAACAAAAGAAGGGTCGGGCTTAGGTGGGGGCGTCTATTTGGACGCCTCCTAGGGTTAAGTTGGGCGTCCACTTGGATGACCAACGAGGACTCTTTTGTTTGTCTTGGTCAATAAGTCAAGTGATAATAAAAGGACTCCTTGACCTAAAACAAGACATAAGAAATCTCATGACTCTCCTAGAAAGAAAAGAAAAACTCTTCCCTCTCTCTAAAACACACTAGCCGTCGATCACTTAGAGTAAAGAAGGGATTTTTCGTCAATCAATCAGCGTGATTATTTAGAAGCAACATATGCTTCTTGTTCGGATCAAGAATTCAAGAAAGGATCGAGGATTCGTGAAGATTGGATTGCACGTGTTCTTGAAGACTTCAAGACTACAAGGTTTGAATTTTTGAAGGTGGAATTTAGTCTCCAGCCACTTCGCTTCAACGGGTAAGTAATTATTCATTTTAGCGATTAATCTATTCAATTATGCAAATCGAGAATTCACTTTGGGATTTAAATTTAAAAACTTCCGTTGCGCAGTTTATTTTTTGCGAAACCCAACACCATGTTGGGTCCTTTCTTATTCCACTGCGTTTTTATCCATGTAACCCAACAGTTGGACGGTAACTCTCCTACTCGACAGAGCTTATAATCAATATCAGGCATGTCCAAGTACTGATAAATGGAGTTTGCCTCAAGCCTATATGATGTCTGTCATTCATAGAGCTCTTCGGTTTTTTCATATCCCTCGCGAACTTCCTCGTGTGACATTGTGTTATAATCTGAAGTTCATTTTCCATTGTATTGTAAATGTTGGGTTTCGTTCGAAAAAGCATAAACGCAGCGGAAGGGATTTCAAAAAATAAAACGAAAACCCAATTGGTACTCTAATTCGCATAATTGAATCTAAAAGCGTATAACGAATAAAACTTACTCGTTAATATGAATATGATGATGGAGAAAAACTTCTTCTTCTCCAAACTCGAAATATTGAAGCTTCCAAATCTTCAATCCTTTGGTTTGATTCTTCAAACTTGAACTTGATCCGAACAACGAAAATACGTAGTCTCTAAATCATCAGGCACGGATCAACAAACGAAAAATCCCCTTTCTTCTTTTTCTATGGTCGACGGCTAGGTATAGAGGAGGGGGAAAATATTTTTCTTTCTTTTGAGAGTTATGAGAGTTGTGTATTTTTCTTCTTTGTTCTAAGTCAAAGAGTCCTTATATACCTCATGACTTATTAAACAAGTCAAAACAAAAGAGCCCTAATATGTGGCCTCTCAAAGACGCCACTTTGAGGCCTCATAGGCGTCCAATCGGACTCCTTATTTAGCCCCGAGATTTGTTTTGTTTAATTAATTTCTTATTTTAATTAATAATTTATTATATCCAATAAATAAATTAATTAATTAAATAACCAAATTAATTAGATAAATTCATTCCTTAGTATATTTCACAAGAAAATTAATTAATAATTAATCTTATCATTATAATTAATTATTTCATCTAATGAATAATTAATTATTTAATTTATCCAATAAATTAAAACTCCCAGAAGAAATAATAGAAATTCTTTTTTCTTCATTTTTCTTTGTCAGTCCTTTAGCGCGACTCTTTAGGTTCGTTTCGTTTAAAGGAAGTGGGTAACACCTAGCTAGTCACGTGGCGCACTTCGTAACCCAAATGAAAACGAATGATAGGATCATTCCGAAACCTTCCAATCGTAAATACCGTATATGTACAAACTCTTTGTTCACGTTCCCCAGTCAAGTGAGAGTCATGGTTATGTCAAACTCACTGGACTTGACCATATGTATAAATCACAATAAATACGAGATCATTGAGATCGATTTAGTGCCAAGCACAATCGTCTCGTTTGCTTTGGCCAAAGACTTTGATCTCTATTTATCTATAATTACATGGGGTACATACTCATTCACTTATGAGAGAACAAATCCCATATTAGATATCTGCTAAGATAACCACTTGCCCATCAAGTCCGCATTTCGAGGTTGACCCCACCAAAGGGTGAATTGGGTCTAACTACTCTAGTGAAAGACTTGACGTCACAAGTGCATCTTCAGCCTGATACTTCAGGTCAAAGGTTCACATATACCTATTACGCATAATTAGTTCCGTCATTGACAGTCACAGAGTGAAAACCCATGTGACAGAACCGATGTGAGTCGTGTTCGAACATATCAGTTCCACTGACGTGTCTACAATCTTAATCTCCTATCATCCCATGATACCAGACAGGCACTCCCATGTCGGAGCTAAGATTGTACAAGTATTCGAAATCTTTATTTCTCCATTAAAGACTTCATATTACTTGCGAACTTATTTTAGTAATCAAGATTGATCTCTCTAGTGCCAATCTTCCTATCCCATAGGAAGTAGAGGGATCGCACTGAAAACATGGAAAAAACGTTTTACATAACTTATAGATGCATATAAGAATTAAGTGAAAACTCAATAAAGCCTTTTATTTAAGAAGAGTTTAAGTTCAACACAAGATATATGCCCTATACATTCTATCCTCTATGGCATCTGAGGGCACAATCCTAACAGTAAAAAGTTCAACAACCAAAAAAAAAAAATTAGATTGCACTACGTTCAATACTCAACCTTACTACTCAGAATACTCCATTAAGGTGCACTAAATAAGGCAGTTCAGTTGTGGTTTACGATCAACAAATTAGTGCTTAAAAATTCGTGGACATGAAAAAACCCTGAGAATTTTGAGTATCAACATCGTTTTTGAGAGTGTAATGTTACGGGTGACAATAATTTTGTCATCAAACACATATAATCTACATAAAACCAAAAATGTACTAAATCCTAAAACACGACTTGCACATTCTTAGTAAACCAGAAATTTACCCAATAATCTTCAAAGAATATAAAATTGAGTGTGAAAATTGATTACCTAGGTGGTTTTGGAGCAAAAACCGCTAGTGGGTGTTGTTGTTGTTAGGAATGATAGCATCAAAGCACGACAAATAATTAATAAACAATAAATCTAAGCCTAAACATGATAACGACACGAGGATTTTAACATGGTTCGGCATAATTGCCTACATCCACGAGCCAACCTAGACTACATCTTTCTTTTTCAATGAGTTAATCAATCAATTACAAGGAGAGTTCTCATTTTTATACTAGTGGGAAAAACCTAAGCCCTAACAAATTAGGAAAACAATCCTAATTGACAAAGGGAATTATAGGAAAAAATTTAAATCCAAAAGAGAGTAAATAACATTCCAAATTCGCCCAAAAACTGGCCAAAACACACCTACAACTCTTGCGACCCGAGTTGTAGCCCCACTTTTCCTGGCTGGAGCGTGAGTCCCTGCTCCTTCGTACACTTGGGGCTGGAGCCCCATTTTTCTCGCAATGGAGCGTGGCCCATGCGTGCTCTGCACAGCTCCGGTTCTATTTTTCAACTCCTTTGTGACCCCCCATCTATCTGACTCTATTTAGCAACCCGAGTCTTTCCCGATCCATCTCGGCTCTATCTTGGCTCATTTTTTCCGGCTCTCGAACCTCTTTTTGATCGACTCCACAACATACCAACAATATCCCACTTGGAGACTGATCAAAAAAAGAACTCTTGAACTCAACTTGAACTACCTTTCACTTTTCCTAAGTGAACCTTAGTCTAATCGACCCATCCCCAAACTCAATGGAGATCAAACCCCGAGACCTCTCCATGTCTCGTCAATTCAATCGTCCTCTAGTGCTACCCACGTGACGAACTCTCTTTGTGAACATCGTTCCCTCACTTTGAATACCCTATCTTTTGGTGATCAACCAACTCCTGAATACCGTGGCATATCCATTTTAGTTCGACTGACCCTCGGATATAGGTTACTCCAAAACCTGAACATGTCACAACCCAAACCGCCTTAGTTAACCCGTCCACTGACATCTTTCCACCAAGGACTTTTTCAAATGGCAATCTCGGATCTCTCACATATCTGTTCCATGTCCCTGCATGAGTTATGTCTGATCCATCCACCTACTCGGATTTTCAATGGCCAATTCGGGTCAATGACACATTTGCTCGAGATTCCACTCCACGAGCTATGTCACATCCCTCTGCCAAAAAAAACCCTCAACTCCGCGACTCTGCCTACCCGGCTTCGCATCCTACCTTGATGACTTCTGACTCCACAGTCAACCCATCTCGGCACCGTTTACTGTCTTCATTGTTTCTCTCTACGTGGTCATACCTCTACAACCCTGCCCTCTGGTCTCTCGACTACATGGCTCTAAGCTCTTGGTTACCGATTCTTTCACTCTAACCTCTGGCTCTGTGAATCTGCTATCTTGGCACCGTAACTCTGCCGACCTTGGTCTCTGCAACTCGTTCATCCCTCTCGGAAACACGACTTTCTTAACGACCAATGGCTTGATGGATCTGCCTCTGGCACCACAACTGCTACCACTGGCTTCATGTTCTACCCACCTGGTAACACAAATTTGCCGCTGCTGCTGCAAATCTACCTATCTGCTAACACCACGATTTTTCAACATTTTTCTCGTTAACGTTTAATGGGATTACTCTTTTCTTGTTGGTGATCTAACTGATCCCATCCTCCTCTGTCATCTTCTTTGGCTTTACCATGACCTTAATTCGTGCTCCCAGCAACAAAATCGTCGAGTTTGATTATTTTTCCATCTTCTACCATCGTTCCCAAGACCAAATTCGCATTTAACCAAAAACACTTCCCCATAGATCTAGATCTAAGACGTCTCCTAAATCTACAACTTATGGCTCTAATACCAGTTGTTAGTAATGATAGCATAAGAGCACGAAGAAAAATCAAGAAACAATAAATCTAAGCCTAAACATGAAGATAACGATACGAGAATTTTAACGTGGTTCGGCATAATTGCCTACATCCACGAGCCAACCTAGACTACATCTTTATTTTTCAATGAGTTAATCAATCAATTACAAAAAGAGTTCTCATATTTATACTAGTGGAAAAAGCCTAAACCCTAACAAATTAGGAAAACAATCCTAATTGACGAAGGGAACTATAGGAAACAATTTCAATCCAAAAGAGAGTAAAAAATTCGCCCAAAAACTCGCCAAAACACGCCTACAGCTCTTGCGACCCGCGCTGGAGCCCCACTTTTCCTGGCTGGAGCGTGAGTCCTTGCTCCTTCGCACACTCGGGGCTGGAGCCCCATTTTCTCGTACTGGAGCGTGGCCCATGCATGCTCTGCACAACCCCGACTCTGTTTTTTCAACTCCGTTGCAACCTCCCGTCTATTTGACTCTATTTCGCAACCCCAATTCTTCCCTGACCCATCTTGGCTCTATTTTGGCTCATTTTTCTAGACTCTCGAACCTCTTTTTGATCAGACTCCACAACATCCCAACAGTTGTGGTGGACAAAATATGGCGGAAACCTGGTAGGAAGTGGTTAAAAATATTGTCGACAATGTTATGAAGGTGATAATGGTATTCCCGAACTTGGTACTTGCTTGAAGTGACTTAAAATGGCCGAAAATGGTCTTCGGAAGCAAACAACAGAGATAAGAGAGAATCAGAGCTGAGAGAATGAGAGAAGGGAGAGAAAGAGGCGAGAGAGAAGAGGTAACTGTAAATAGAGGGGAAAATGCAATCTTGTAATTTTAGTATTTTGTGAGGGTGTTTTAGTTTTTTCACAGCAATTAGGGAGGAAATCTAAAGTTATATTTGACATTGGAAATTGCAGTCTTTAAAAACTTAGCTAGGGACTGATTCATAAATTGCGCATTGGGGATTCAAACATATTATTAACATGCAGCACGAATTCTGTTCGAGTGTTAAATGACGGTCACTTCTACTTGAAATGATACTTTTGTATCAGTATAGGGTAGGTAGCTTAGAAAGCAAGGTTCATGGGAAATTCTATGTTGGGCCGAGACTGTTGGTCCCGGCCAGTCCCAGCCAGCCACGTGTCCAGAACTTTTCCATTTGCTTTTTTAATTTTTAAAATTCAATTAACCCAACTAGAGTTACTGCTCCTCCTTTCTGTAATTCAAAGCCCGCCAAACAACATCTCATGAATGAAATTTCCGCTCAAAAATTCGATTTCAAATTTCAAATCGGCAGAAGAGATTTTACTGATATAAGACCAGAAAAAAAATAAGACCAAAAATGACTTAATTCTCTATCTCTCTCTCTCTCTCTCTCTCAAGTCTCAACACCAAAAATGCATTTTTACAGATACAAAACCCAATTCTCATATAGCGTTTCTTTCTCAAGCAAAAGGGAGATGCAACTTCTTGAGCTTTTTTGGTGCCAAATATGGTGGAGGTTCCTCCCAGGCACTTCCCTTGTAACAACTCTCCGTTTGAGGTGAGACGTAGAGGAAATGGGATTAAGGGAAAAGGGTTGGATCATTAGACCGGAAAAACTGCCGGAGACGCTGCCCCCAAATGGATACAGAAGAGTCGTGGATAAAAGTCGTCTACTAGAAGAAGAAGAAGAAGAAGTCGCTACAACTGAGATCGGGCTTAGCGTCATTCAGGTCGTGGGAAGCTATATTCACAGCTGGGAGATGTAAGAGTAGAGGAGAGAAACAGGCTTTGGATTTGTTGGGGTTTCTTTAATTGGGCTCATAGCCCCCTTTTTTTTATTTCCTGTAGTTTTGCTAGGAATTATTGGGCTAACATTATACTTCTTATTTGTTTGGGCTAAAGCTGGAGTTTTATTAATCATATATTTGGATTTTATTAAGTGTATAGTGAATTATATTTATGTATGGAATAATTAGCTTGGGCTAGAAAATATGTGTTAAATCTTTTATTTGTATAATTTGATTTCTTGATTACTAATTAGCTACTGTATTTATATTGTCTGTGCAATTATTTTTCAAAATTAAATAGAACAGGTTAAATTTTTTTCTTAATGAATAAATCTGGTCACATTACATGACCTGCCCATAAACTACCTCAGTTTTTCTTACAAATTTTGGCATTAAAGATTACAAAGATAAATACATGGAAGCTACAACACAAAAAAAAAATTACATTTCTTTGGGCAAAGAAAAAGCCAAGCCTAGATAATGGTTCTTTGAGAGAATAAAACAAAACTTAAGAAATTTTATTGTTTTGATTACAATGATCACTGCTTATGCTTCTCATGGGCTTGGAATGGAAGCCATTCAAACATTTGAGCCTCTTAGACATTTATTGTTGAATTTTTTCTTTCTTCTAAGTAGTTTATTGTTTTTTTTATACAAAATGTTGAATTGAATCATTTTGCAATTTCAAGCTCAAATTTGTTTACAATTATGCAATTTTTCCTCTTAAGACATTTATTTGGTAAATTTCTCAATATGTAAGTGCCAGCAACATCAGAATTTACACTATTTTTACTGATGATTTCTTGAGTTTAATGGCTATTGACAACCTAAATTCTATTAGATTGGGTAATGAACAAAAGTTGGAGACTGCTCAATAAGATAAGATTGAGATTGAATCTGACTAAGTCATTCCACCAAGCCAATATAGCAGAAACATTAGCATACACCAAACCAAGATCTAAATGTATCACAACTTGCTATATCACCACAAATCAAAATACAATCAAAGTTGAAGTGGGGAAAAAGATGGAAACAACAAAAAATAATGGACTATGACCATTTTTAAAGTAACTATATACTGCTATAGTACTCATACTTTTGTAGCAATATACTCCCCAACAATATGGAGTTACTTTAAAAGCAAAAATAATGAATTTGTTCTCCACCTTTTCAATATACAAGCTAATTACATATTAACATTTCATCTCACAAAAATGAGTTACATTTCTGGCTTCACTTCAACTTCCCATCAACATTAGAGAGATCCAACAAAGGTACAAATTTTCCAAGTTAATATTCCATATTTTCATAAATAAATTTCATCTACAAAATTAAAATACCTGTATTATGTTAACAGGTTGTAGATCTCTATAGTCAAGTCCAAGTAAAGTATTTGTAAAATATTCACTTGGGACACTCATGGTCAAGTCATGTTCAACTCCCTACAATATAATTAATAAAATTAGCAAGATGTAAATAAGAATAGCTATAACATAATAATGGATCATACTTTATTATTTGAACAAATAATAGCAAATGAAACCTGTGAGTTTTTGTAAAGCTCAAGTGTGGAAGAAGTGAAATGCTTCGTTGCTTGTTCACTTGCTTGAGACGTCACTTGCATTATTCGATTGAGATTTGTGTTTGATTCACAAAGTTGATCAATTCCTTTGACATTCTTTTTTGGTCCTCCTGAAAAGAAAATAAAACAATTATATATTTGATTATAACAAATGAAGACAAAGAACACACGAAAGAAAAATTTATCTTACTCGAAGTCACGACATTACACTGTCTCTTTTTCTTGTCTTTAACATCCCAATGACTTTTATGCTTTTGGCTTGAAATTCTTTTAGACTTCACAGGAGGGTCATGTATGTGTATGTCATTTCCTTCAAATGCTTTAGGGGCACTCCTTGTTAGGATAGGTATGCCCCCACAAGCGATGCCGGCGCAACGGAAGAAATAAAGTATATAAAACACATATATATTGACATCCCAAGCTAGGGGGTCAAAGTAATGCATAACAAAAACTAATACGAGTAAAGGGGTTTTAAACCGATTACAAGATTTGGGGTTTTATTAAAGTGAGGGCGTAAAACCACAACACAAGGAAAACCACACCAAAAACTTTGGCTCTCATTTTCGAATCCTCACCTCAACATGGAGGGGTTCGAATCAAACCACCATAAGCTCCTAAAGAAAGAAGCCTCTACAAGGACACACCTCAAGTAAGTTCATACCTTAAGCAAAAGATTGGCTAGATATATGCTCTAAGGAAATGGAGTCTATGTAGTGAAAGGTGGAAGACAAGAAGAGTTACTAAAAGAAATATCTATGGAAGATAATCTTTTACAACTAATCTTCAAGAAGAAGTTCTATAGAAGAAAGTCTTCAAGAATCACAAGAGAGGCTAGAAAAATCTAGAGATGAAGAACTAAGCTCTAAGCTTTTTTTTTTTTTAAGTTTTCATCAAGTTTTAAATGAGAGCAAGAACACCTCCTTTTATAGCCACCAATTTTCGGCCATATGGTGTTAGGTGGAGAAGAAGACTTGTTTTTCTTCACCTACCACCTCATTCTCACCTACCATTCCATTCTCAACTACCACCACATGTGTAAGAGAATATTTTTCATTTTCTTCTTCATTTAAAAAACATTACAAGTCAAACTTTGACTAGCTTTGAATTTCACTCTTGTGACTGCATTTAATTAAGTCCAACTTAATTAAAATGACTCCCAAGTCTTGTTAATTAAATAATCTTCATGATTAATTAGTAGTAAAATTAGTAGCTTAAATATATTCCCGGATAATAATAATTTTCGTTAATGATTAATCTCCAAGATTAATTAATAGAAAAATTATTTTCCCAAGTCTACTAATTAAAATGTCTTCCACTTAATTAATTAATCTCATTACTCAATTTTACTTTAATCCTAAACCGGATTAATATTCACATAGCAATTGAACTTTCTTGAGTAAGTGTGTAACCCCATTGTAGGTTCGTTCATGTACTAGTAGTAGGAACACAACCCCGTTGTGCCTTTGCAATTTTCATTGCTAGATTTAATTACTCCAAGTATTTTAATCCGACCAAGAATTAATTACCGATTAATTCATGGTTCCTACAAATCAAGGTTAGTACTAGCCACGCGCCAAGAAGACCTAGCCATGAACGATTATTAGGTGACCTTTCCGCATTACGATTTTCGCATAAGTAAAATCCTTCCATCAAATATCCCGATCGAATCTAGGACTTGGATGTCAGTCGAAATCCCAATAACGCGATTCTATGCATATCGATCTAAGTGACATTGACCAATTTATCAATCAAGCGAGGAAACACTGCTCCTCCTTATTGATACTACTCCGGCCGGAGGTTCCCATGGTCAATACACTGTGAAGTACATAGGATATGCGCCGATGCTAATGATCAGTGACGGATTCTTTCTTGGCACTCACGCGCCTCCGTACATAACCAGACTGGACCCAATATGCCCCACTTTATGACTCACCTGGAATCGTGTGACAAATCTAAGTACAGTGGGCGATGCACGAGACGACCAATGGTACCTCAAGTCATGAAGACCAATCTTATGCCTACGTAACCGAGGAGATTCCAAATTCGACATTGACTCCAATATGGAATCTCGACGGGGTTGTTCAGTTTACTCGATCCCAACGAGAACCCACATACATGCACTGATGTACACCGTATCAGTATCCATGGAATAGGATACACTCTCCAAGAGTGTGCATTGTACGTGCAAGTCTTTACGAGCCATTGATATCCCTATCTCAATGATTCTATGACTTGGAACATCTTTAAGACCACAACCTTAGAGACGTATTCCATGATTGGCATCCCCGATACCAAACACATCTCATAGGTTAAGAGTGATCTAGGGGACTTTATCTAATTGCATAGAATGATAAGATAAAGAAGAAAATGCTATTTATTAAATTACTTGACAAGATACAATATAAGACTGTTTAAAGAGTCGGCTACTACGCCCTACAAATGGCGCACCGGGCACCTAACTCTTTCAATCTCCCACTTGCCCTAGAGCCAATTGCCCATGCATTTCAGGCCCATCTTCTCAAGATGTCCCTCCAATACTCTTTGGCCCAAGGGTTTGGTAAAGGGGTCTGCTATGTTATTTGCCGAGTCCACACGTTCCACTTGAATGTCGCCTCTACGAACGATCTATCTGATCAGATGGTATCGCCTTTCTATGTGTTTGGACCTCTGATGAGACCTTGGCTCTTTTGACTGTGCAATAGCCCCATTGTTATCACAGTACAATCGTACGGGATCAACAATAGATGGAACAACACCCAACTCTTGGATGAAGTTCCTTATCCAAACAGCTTCTTTTGCAGCCGCCCAGGCTATACTCAGCCTCTGTGGTGGAGTCAGCAATAGTTTCCTGTTTAGAACACTTCCAGCTGACCGCTCCACCATTGAGTACAAAGACAAATCCCGAGATAGATTTGAAATCATCCACATCAGATTGGAAGCTAGAATCTGTATAGCCTTCCAATTTTAATTCTCCTCCACCGTAGACTAGGAAGGCATCCTTAGTTCTTCTTAAGTACTTAAGGACTGCCTTTACGGCTTTCCAGTGCTCTTCGCCCGGATTGGCTTGATATCGGCTTATTGCACTAAGTGCATAAGCCACATCAGGCCGTGTACATAGCGTAGCATACATAATACTCCCTATAGCAGAGGCATATGGTATGTGAGACATCTTGTCCTTTTCCTCCGGTGTCTGAGGGGACATAGACTTGGAAAGAGAAATACCATGTCTCATAGGCACCAGTCCTCTCTTGGACTGATCCATTTTGAATCTCTTCAAAACTCTATCTATGTACGCAGATTGGGAGATTCCCAGCATTCTACTGGATCTATCTCGATGAATCTTCATTCCGAGAATGTAGGATGCCTCTCCCATATCCTTCATTGAGAATTGTGTGGATAACCACGCTTTCGTTTCTTGCAACATTCCTATGTTGTTTCCAAACAATAGAATGTCATCAACGTAAAGCACCAAAAATGTTATCGCGCTCCCACTAGCCCTTTTGTACACACATGCTTCATCAGCATTTTGAAGAAAACCATATGTTTATACAGTATCATCAAAACACTTGTTCTAGCTTCAGGAAGCCTGTTTGAGTCCATAAATGGATCTCTGAAGTTTGCACACCTTGTGCTCACTTCCTATGGATGCGAAGCCCTCGGGCTGCTCCATGTAAAGCTCTTCCTCTATTTTACCATTGAGAAAAGCAGTCTTCACATCCATCTGCCATATTTCATAGTCTAAATATGCAGCTATAGCTAGAAGTATCCGAATGGATTTGACCATCGCCACTGGTGAAAAGGTTTCATCATAGTCAATTCCTTGCCTCTGAGTGTAACCTTTCGCCACGAGACGTGCCTTGTAGGTGACTACTTCTCCATCTGCTCCAAGCTTTCGCTTATAGATCCACTTGCAGCCTACGAGTTTAGACCCGTCAGGTGGATCTACCAAGGTCCAAACCTTGTTGGAGTGCATGGAGTCCATCTCGGATTGCATGGCTTCTAACCATTTTCCCGAATCGACGTCCAACGTCGCTTCCCCATATGTCCTTGGATCAGGGGAATTACCATCCTCGTTGCTATCAAGCAAGAAACCATACCTCTCAGGTTGTTTCGGGATCCTTTCGGATCTTCGAGGATGTTGTGTACTTGCTACTACTTCTGGTTGTGCATCTGTGGTATCAGGTGAACCCTTTTGTGGTTCTTGAGTTTCCTCAAGTTCTGCAACCTCGCCATTTCTATCCAATAGAAATTCCTTCTCTAAGAAGGTAGCGTTCCTTGAAACAAACACTTTATGTTCCGATGGGTTGTAAAAATAATATCCATAGGATTCCTTTGGATATCCCACAAACTTACATAAGGAGGATCTTGCATCCAACTTATCGCCCACTAGTTGCTTGACATAAGCCGAGCAACCCCATACCCTTAGGTATTTATAAGTGGGTGGTTTACCAAACCACATTTCATATGGCACCTTGGAGACACTCTTTGACAGTACTCTATTTAATAGATGCGTCGCAGATTCTAGGGCATATCCCCAGAAGGAAAGAGGAAGTCCAGTGAAACTCATCATGGATCGAACCATGTCCATCAAGGTCCGATTCCTTCGCTCGCTTACCCCATTAAGTTGGGGAGTACCGGGCGGAGTCCACTGAGAGACAATCCCATTGTCTTTTAGATAATCAAGGAATTCATGGGACAAGTATTCTCCCCCTCGATCCGATCGAAGAGCTTTGATACTTCTTCCCGTTTGCTTCTCTACTTCATGTCTAAACTCCTTGAACCTCTCAAAGGCTTCAGACTTGTATCTCATAAGATACACATAACCATACCTCGAAAAGTCGTCGGTGAAGGTTATGAAGTAAGAATGGTTCCCTTTAGTGCTTACATTAAGCGGACCACATACATCCGTATGGACCAAGTCCAAAAGGTTAGAAGCTCGCTCCATTTGCCCGGCAAATGGTGACTTGGTCATCTTACCCTTTAGACAAGATTCACAAGTTGGCATATCTAGCATTTCCCGAAGGTCAAGCTTATCCGCCATCTTATGAATTCTATCTTTAGAGATATGGCCTAGTCTAGCATGCCACAGGTATGTATCATTTTGATTATCTAACTTTCTCTTACTAGTATGTTCCTCATGTTGAGATAATAAGATTGGAGTATCGGGGAGAACCGTGTATAAGCCATGAGACAACTTTGATTCCAATATTAAAGAAGAATCATAAAACATGGAGCAAGCTCCATTTTTGAAAACAAAACTATAATCTTCCTTGTCCAACAAGGGTACAGAAATGATGTTCTTAATTAATTGCGGAATGTAAAATACATTGTTCAAAATAACACGGTTTTTGTTGGGAAAAGATAAGTAGATAGTTCCTACGGCCGTGGCAGCAACCCGTGCTCCATTCCCAAACCGCATGGTCATCTCCCCTCTACTTATCTGTTTGCTTCTTGCCATCACCTGCAAATCATTGCAAAGGTGAACTCCACATCCGGTGTCCAACACCCAAGAAGCATCATTAACTGATAAGTTAACTTCAACATAAAACATACTGACACGCTAAAAGCTAACGTGCTATAATAGCAAGTGCACTAGTCATGTGTAGTAATAAAAGTGGACGAGAAGTCCGGATTGTCGAACCACAAGGACTTGAATTCTAGTTTAAGATTTTATAACAACTAAGATCAAAACAATAAAGGTAAAATGAGTGTGAAATGCGTAAGATAAGAACAAGGTTGCACAAATGATTTTTAAACAAATATGTAAAGAGAGACTAAGGCACATGCTAGGTCCAAATTGATCAAATATACTTATAGAGTTTCTTGTTGAAGGATTACACTTATATTGTTATGGTGAAAACTCCTATGGTAGAGAATAATCGATGTCTCGCGTATAAACTCCTATGCTTAGATCGTGATTTCCCAAATATTCCTATCCGGAAATCTAACCACTAAACATGCATTAACTTACTAGAGCTCACTCGATTTGAATCGAATGACTTCACCCGGGAATCTTTACCTATGTCTAGGGTAATTCCTCATTAGTTGCGGGTCATGATGTGAATTTCTTGCACCCTAAGTCAATTTTCTCCCGAAATATTAACCTAGGCATAAGATTCTAACATATAGTGATCAAGTATATGCAAGATAGACAAAAACACAATTCACATCACATAACAATATAAATATAACCTCAACAATCATCTATTATAAGCATATATTTCAATTTGACCTTACATGGCCTTAGTCTTATGAAATTAGTTCATAATAGATAATATGAAAAAAAATAATGAGTAAATACACATATTCATAGACATGAATGAAAATGAAAAGACTATAAAAACTCCCTCTAAGTAAATGATGATAGAACTCCAAGTGAATATTCTTTCTCCAATGATGATAATGAATCCAAGATCCTTCTCCCTCTCCTTTCTCTCTAATGGATCGGTCCCTTCCTCCCCTCTTTCTCTTGATAAAGAATGAATGCAAGAGATGATTAGCTTTATAGGTGTAGATTCTTCTTCCTCCCATGTGTTGTTCCTCTCTTGTGTCCTCCATTACTCTAAAGTGTGTAGTATAAAATTCCATAAAGTAAATCTACCAAGAAACACACTTATGACACTCCCCCTCAACACATGTGCTGAATTATGGCTACAAGTGATTCCTTCCCATCATCAAGAGCTGGAATTTAGGCTGAAAAGAAGTAAGATTCGGACTGTCCACGCCTAGGCGTGACTAGGAAGGCGCTAGGGCGTGTCCTGGCGCATATTCTTCTCTGTTCGGCGCAACAATCATATTTCCTTCATAATTATCTCTATAGACCTCCGATTTGGATGATTCAAGTTCTCATTTGAAGCTAAGACATAGATCTACACCTTTGTAGAAGGAAATGTTGTCCAATTCGGTATCGAAATATACAGAATTATCGCTCGAATGTGGTAGGAGATGCATAAACCGCCTAAGTGTTGAAAAACATGTTTGAACTTGTTTTGTACATCGTTTTTCTTCCCTTTTCTTCATGTATTCTCATTTATTACCTGTATTCACTTAACACACTTATTAAATGCAAATGTGACATGATTTAAGTAATAAGTGAATCCAAATCATAAGAATTACGGTCTTAAAAACACGTAAAAACACCTCTTATCAACACCCCCAAACTTATCAATTGCTCGACCTCGAGCAATAAGAGCTATATGGCAAGATCAACATCATTCAATGGGAGAAAACAAAACAACTAACTAACTCACTTTCGTGGAGTAAACGATTGCACTTAGCGGGTGCAACAAGCCTTTAAACCTTTGAGTTACTTCAAAGGACGAGTTATAGTCTCGTGAGGGTTTGCATGCGATATACCCACAAAATCTAACAAAATTTATCCAACCAAATCAATACACCTTAACATGATCAACAAGAATGAATGACATAAAATCAACCTTTTAAAGTTCACAAATATATATACATATCAACTACTTTTGCTCATGTGACACCAATACTTGAAAAGACTCCCTAGGGTGTAGTGAACAATAAATCTAAGGTATTATAGTCGAAAGGCATCCTTACCAAATTTTGGACATTAATCCCATATCTATCAACTTTTGATCAAACATAAAGCACAAGAATTATAGAAAATCTCATAGCCATTTAAATTTCATTATCTCAACATTCATCTTTCAATTCGTATGAAACTTCCATTAAATTCATTAAGGCTAGATCATGTGCAATGTTTTATTCCATTAGACTTTCTATGACACCCATGTAACAAGCTTTAGATCAATGACTCCCAAACTAGATAGTTTTGGGGCATTAAGTGTAGAGACACTCCTAAGGATTTAATCACTCGAGTGTCAAAGGCCACGAAATAAAACGAGATCTTTTAAACAATTTACTTCTTTTTGGCTTGAGCTTAGCTCAAATTAGCATAATAGTACAGTATATAGGCATGAAACTTTTCACCTCCAGTACGTATTAGCCTAACCACTTTTGGTCATACCAAAATTCAACCTTTTCACTTTATTGTTTAGCATATAAAATTACTACTCAACTTATAACCTTACAAGAAATCTAAGTTAATATTTCCGGGAAAAATTCCTTAAGTGTCTCAAGATGGTTATCCTCTCAACTCCTCTACCCTCGATTTATGTGCATTGTGAATCATCTAAGGAAATCAATCCTAGTCTAGTGTCTCCACGAGCAATTTCAAAGATATATATTCCATTAAATTCAAATTATTTCAAGAGATCATGCCATTTTTCCAAGTCAATCAATTTCAATGCATCAATTGGAAGGACTAGATTTTTTTTTAAAATATAAAAATATATATATATACAAAAAAAAAAAATATATTTCACACTATATGACACCCCCAAACCTAGACAAAAATATATAGATCATGAATGGACCCCCAAACTTAAAACAAACATTGTCCCCAATGTTGGAGAAAAATTTGAGTAAGAGAACACTTCACCATAAGGGGTGCTGAAAAGCAAACCCGAGTTCTCTTGAGGATATTCTGTCCCAAGTTTAGCAACCGCGACATAGTTGAAAGAGAATCCTACTACAAAATCAACATGTGCTATCCATATGATCCGGTTAAGCATAGCATATTTTTCACACACAAAGAAAAAAAAAACAAAATAAAATCCATCAATAATAAAAAAAAACATAATTCCAAAGGTTAATCAAAATTCAAAAACAGACCACAAATAAACATCTAAGATAAAAAAAAAATTCAGGAAATGAAAATAACACGGGACTAATCGTCAAGCATGGCGTCCACATCATCATGATCCCCTCCACCCTCAACAGGCTCATCATCTCCTAAAATATGGTCATCGTTAAGCAAATCATCGGAACCATCGACATGCTCAGGAGAATCAACCCGAACAACTAAAGCACCTGCACCTACATCGGGCATATCATCTTGCGGAGGTGTATAAGAATGCGAAAAAGTAGGCGGCGAAGAGTAGTCGAAAGGTCCCCGGCCCATAAATGCATCCTGCTCCATAAATAATTGTCTAACGTAAGAACAACCTTCATTCATCATGGTATGCATCTCTGTCCTTAATAGCTGCCGAAGGGCATCCATATCAAATGATGTAGTGTGGCTTGATTCTGCACCATGAGCAGATGAAGGTGGACGAGAACGCTTAGGAGGAGGGGGAGCGTGTGGAGTAGCGGAAAGCATAGTGATGGATGAACCAGGTGGCTCGGGTCGCTCTAGAGGGGAAACTTGAATTCTATGCTTGTTACAGAGAGCAGTGATAAGGGAGGGAAAAATCAGAGGATTCTTCTTTGTCGACTCTACTCCCATCCTCTGTTGTGTCGTCTGATCAACTACCCAAGCAAACTCATTTTTGAACTTCTTCAACTGGTCTAATAAAGAATCAAAGATCAACTTTGAGAAGTCAATAGTTTTGCGAGTCATGATAGAAAAAATGAGAGCGGCCCTTTGTTTATTAGCTTCTGACTTATTAGTGCTAGGAATGAGATTGAACCGTATAAATTCAAGCCAAAAGGTGGCCTCCGGAAGTAAAGCTCGACGGGGGAGATAGGCCTGGCCCGATGGCCAAATCTCACCTTCCTTTGCTATGACCCTCATTAACTCATCCATATCAATTTGTAGGTGTCCCCCGTGATAAAGAGTAGTGTATTCACACTGTTGAGGCTTAGGAGTACCTATAATCTCCCGAATCTTTCCGACATCATATGACACCGTGGTATGGCGAACTGTGTGCTCAGGCTCACTATATCTCGAGGCTGTAAGTTCATGAAATGCCCCCGCACCAAAGAATTCCTGAACCAAAGGGACCCAAATAATCTCGGGCTTACGACAAAAATATTGCAAGTGATGAAACTCAACCAAGTTCCGCACCGAAGGCTGTCCCTGTGTAACTAAGTACTTCTCCTTAATGATATTTCGATGGTGGAGGCATTGACAGATTATTTGGACCTCCGGATCAGAGAATCGAGGGTCAAGGGTCGGAATAGTCGAATCAATGGGTAGTTCAGGGTCGTTAGATGACCCTTCTCCTACTTTCTTTTTACTTTTGGATTGTTTGGAAGTGTGCTTCGGCATTTTTTTTTTTTAGAAATTTTGGCAGAGTAATGACGTTTAATCGATATACCAAATTCCCGATTACTCCCCCGAAAACAGCAACCCACACAACAATCAACCAGAAATGGTACCTTGAAATGTAAAATTAATTTCCACACCAAAACGGAACTATATTCACAAATGTAAATTCAACTCTGTAATTCCCAAATTCATAACACAGCCTGATAATTCTGTATTTCAAAACTGAAATTGTGCACAAACAATCCTCCAAATCTGTAAATCCCGAAAATTTCCCCACAATTGAATATTCACCAAGATTAAGCAACAATTTCAGGCCCGAAACGAAAACACTGATGAAAGAATACTTTATGTTGATTGAATAATCGGAAATGAGTAAGAACGCAGCTATTCACTCACCTTTTGATCGAGAGAAAACGGACATTGCAGTTTTACGGCGGCAAATTCGACGGCGAGTGGTGGAAGACGGTGGTTCGGGCAGGTCCAATGGCGGCTTTAAGGTGGAGATTTGATGGTTGTTGCTCGACAGTCGGAAGAGAGAGAGAGAAATTTGAGAAATAGATCTAATTTTTTCAGCCAAGGTTAAGTTTATACCTGCGCGGCGCCCGGGCGCGCGTATATCGGCGCTTAGGCGCCTCAATGCAAATCAATTGAAGACTTTGAGTTTTACGCCGCGCCTGAGCGTGTAAGGGGGACGCCTTGGCGTCGTGAGCTTGGCGCCTGGGCGCGATATGGGGCACGCTTGGGCGCGGGAATGCGAAAGGAATTGGACAAAAATAGCTCTCGTGGCGCCCCAGCGTAGGATTTTGACGCCTGGGCGCCTATGATTAGGCGTCGGGGCGTGTAGTATCGTACGCCTAGGCGCGGAAATGCGAAGCAGGTCCTGTATTGAAGAAAGAGGCGCCCGGGCGCGGGAGACATGGCGCCTAGGCGTGGATGTTGCTGTGTTGCAAATTTCATTCCATTTCCTGTAAACAAAAGGAAAAATAACAATTCACACTAAAATTAACACAACTAACAAAGATTAAGCAAGAGTAATCAAAATAAAACGAAGTAAACCAAACAAAAAAAAACATGAGAAAAGAAGGAACTTGGGTTGCCTCCTAAGAAGCGCTAGTTTAGAGTCAGTAGCTCGACGTGAGACAAAAAGTTGCTAAGGATCCCGGAGGGGTATGGTCACTTGATCCCTTGGCCCGTACGGAAAGATTTAAGTTGATAAATGGATTGTAAGTCCGGCTCGAAGAACACGCTCTATCTCCGGCTCAAAATTGTATAGGGGCTCGTTAGAAGAGCGGGTCATGCACCGCAAATTACACCTAACAAATAAACACAAGAAAAAAAAAATTAGAATAATAAAATAAAAGAAAGGTTAGAAATAAACGAAAAACTAAGAATTATGAAAGTTTAAACAAAAAGAATCAAAAACTAAAATGAAAAAGTCCCCGGCAACGCCGCCAAAAAACTTGACACGCTAAAAGCTAACGTGCTATGATAGCAAGTGCACTAGTCGTGTGTAGTAATAAATGGATTGTAAGTCCGGATTGTCGAACCTCAAGAACTTGAATTCTAGTTTAAGATTTGTAAAATTCAAATAAAATTTGTAAAGAACAAGAATAAAGATGAGCAAGTGATTTAAAACCAATTATAAAGGGAGACTAAGGCACATGCTAGGTTCAAATTGATCAAATATACTTATAAAGGTTCTTGTTGAAAGATTACACTTATATTGTTATGGTGAGAGCTCCGAGGGTAGAGAATAACCGATGTCTCGCGTATAAACTCCTATGCTTAGATCGTGATTTCCCAAATATTCCTATCCGGAAATCTAACCACTAAACATGCATTAACGTACTAGAGTTCACTCGATTAGAATCGAACAACTTCACCCGGGAATCTTTACTTATGTCTAGGGCAATTCCTCATTAGTTGCGGGTCATGATGTGAATTTCTTGCACCCTAAGTTAATTTTCTCCTGAAATATCAACCTAGGCATAAGATTCTAACATATAGTGATCAAGTATATGCAAGATAGGTAAAAACACAAATTCACATCACATAACAATATAAGTATAACCTCAACAATCATCTATTATAAGCATATATCACAATTTGACCTTACATGGCCTTAGTCTTATGAATTTAGTTCATGATAGATATTATGAAAAACAATAATGAATAAATACACATGTTCATAGACATGAATGAAATGAAAAGGCTATCAAAACTCCCTCTAATGTGATAGATGATGGCCCCTTGATTGGAGCTTCAATTCCTAGCTTTCTCCTCTTAGAATGATGAAGAATGGTGATGAATGAAGCTTGAGGACCGATTCCTCCTCCTCCTCTCCTCCAAGAATCTGAAATTGATAGTGAATGATGAAAAGTATGGGTTCCCCCTCCTTTTATAGCCAAAAATTCCACTAAAGTATGCATTAAGAATTCCCATTAAAGTTCCCCAATGAGAATTCCACCTAAGGTGATGCTTAAAGTTTGGCTTTTAAGATTCCAACCAGCTAAAAAATGTTGAACTTTCGGCCATTAAGAATTCCACCAAGCATAACCATGTGAAAACTTCAACAAAACACATGCATGCTGCAATTTTCTTGCTTTCCAGCGCAGTCTTAGTATGTTCCTCATAAACTTCTCCACAGATCTCCAAATTGGATGATTCAAGTCCCCATGTTCAGATAACACATAGATCTACAACTTTCCATAAGGACATTTTGTCCAATTCGGTCTCTAAGTATACCCAAATTACGTTTCAACATGGAGGTTGTTTCTGATTTAGCGCCCATAAAATAAATCTACCAAGAAACACACTTATGACAACCCCTCAACACATGTGCTGAATTATGGCCAAAAGTGATTCTTACCCATCATATAATGCTGGAATTTAGGCTGAAAAAGGAGTAACATTCGGACTATCCATGCCTAGGCATGACTAGGAGGGCGCTGGGGCGTATCCTGGCACATGTACTTCTCTGTTCGGCGCAGCAATCGTATTTCCTTCACAATTATCTCTATAGACCTCCGATTTGGATGTTTCAAGTTCCCATTTGAAGCAAAGACATTAATCTAAAACTTTGTAGAAGGAAACTTTGTCTAAGTCAGTCTCGAAATGTACGGAATTATCGCTCGAATGTGGTAGGAGATGCATAAACCGCCTAGGTGTTGAAAAACATGCTTGAACTTGTTTTGTACATCGTTTTTCTTCCCTTTTCTTCATGTATTCTCATTTATTACCTGTATTCACTTAACACACCTATTAAATGCAAATGTGACATGATTTAAGCAATAAGTGAATCCAAATCATAAGAATTACGGTCTTAAAAACACGTAAAAACACCTCTTATCACATACCATTCATTGGTTCAGTGCAATTACGCTTCCAATGTCCCTTTTTACCACAATTGAAGCACGCATCATGATCGGTACCCTTAGCCTTTTTTACACCACCTTTGCCTTTCAACTGTTTTTTCTTGTTGTTGTTCTTCTTCCCCTTATTCTTATTGGCCTTACGGCCCTTAGAACGGGATGAGGAACCAACAAGCAGTACCGGCTTATCTTTCTTGATGGTGGCATCTGCACTCTTCAACATGTTCAACAACTCAGGTAATGAAGCCTCAAGTTGATTCATGTTGTAGTTGATGACAAATTGGTCAAACGACTTCGGAAGGGACTGTAGCACGAGGTCAACAGAAAGCTCGGTCTCAAATTTTACGCCAAGATCAGAAAGCTTATTAATAAGATTGATCATACGTAAAACATGATTATCGACAGAAGATCCCTCATGTAGACGAGCACGGAATAGCTCTTTAGAGATTGCGAATCTCTCCCTCCTAGTTCGAGTGCCATAGAGCTCCTTGAAACTTTTGATAATATCCTTGGAGATGGTCACATGCTCAAATTGCTTTTGAAGCTCATTAGTCATAGAAGCCATCATGATACATCTCACTTGGATATTATCATCAGTCCACTTATCAAAAGCGGCACATTCATCATCAGTGCTTGTGCGAGTTACGCGAGGCAAAGGCGTATCTAATATGCTATCCTTGCGCTCACTTTGAAGCACAATTTTAAGGTTTCGATACCAATCGGCGTAGTTGGGACCGACAAGTCTATTTGAATCTAAGATTGTTGAAAGTGGATTTTTGGCCATTTTGTTAACTACAAAATAAATAGCGAGGCAAAACAATTAGCATTCAATATGTATCTTGTCCACATATAATTCGGTCTTTAATCGTACGTGTCTCCCACTATTTTATCAAATTCCATAACCCTCTTATATGGGTATTCGAGGAGATATGCGGGTCTCCCTAGTGGGCTCGAGATCCATAAGCGACTCTTCATATGCCCCGAGAACACGAGCCCATATGATAAATCCGTATGGTAGGCTTACCGGCCTTCTATATCGACATATAGTTCTCAAGATATTTTGCCTCGTCTTTCCCATATACCCCGAGAACACGAGCCCATATGGTAGTAAACGTTAAGTCAAGCCCATCAAATATTCATGGTCAATCGACCGGACTAGTGTGCCCCACGACTCATGGACAACACCTAGACAAATCGATCCCACGAGCATCTCTATGCTTAGTGGTGGTCACAGCCTAATCCACTTGACGCCACCCCACGACTCATGGACGGCGGGCCAAGCTTCATGGCATTTCACATGCTACCACTTATGATGGAAGGCGTGGACAATAGAACTTCATTCAATTTCCACATAAACTTAATATTTCTTGGATTTACTTGAAACAAATCAAGCGAGGGGTTTCAACATGCAAGGTCTCATCAAGATAAGGATTATCTTTAATTATGTGATCATGCAATCCAAGTAGCATATAAGAAAACATAATATAAGACATCCACAAAGTGGTAAACAAATATGGATGATTGTGGGTCCCTAAGCGATCCACCCGAGCCACCGGTGAATCTAAGGCAATCTAGGGTACTAAATTAAAATAGGCCCTATCTATTACATAAGCTTCCAACAGCATACATAATGTTCAATAATGGTCCATCATCTTTGTCTCCATCTTCGATTACAATAAAATGAAAAAGAAAGTGCGAAAATAAAATATACAACCAAATTGAAATAAAGGCCAATAATAATTACAACCCAATTGAATAATCTAAGGCTCGACCCACAATCCATCCATTATGCAAATCAACCATCAAGCGTATGAAGATGACATGCAAAGCATTAATTAATCATAAGCCCATCACATAGTTGAAACAATCATAACTTTGGGATTTATACGTTTTGAGGAAAAACCGAGTTTTTCTAGTTTTCAAAAATTCCAAACTTTTAAATAACTCAAAAACGCGTGGAAGTTGATTCCAAAATCAAGAAATGGGCCAAAGGTAGGAGTCCTTGAAGGCCCGGGTCGTGTGTACCACACCACGTCAAGATGGTCCAACCATCAAGCACATGGTGTGCATACGCACACCCATGTACGCTGCCCGGCAACGCACCGTGCGCCCCCGAGCAGCGCACACACTGTCCAGCAGCTGCTGGACAGTTTCTCGACCATGGTCGAGACCACCAAGGGGTGGAATCGGCCATGGTCAGCCCCGTCTTGACCCCCGTCAAGTTTCCTTTGACGGTTGGCAATGATTCGCGATATTGAGTCCTACAAAATGAGCACACCCTTATGCGCACAAAGCCTTCGGCTGGGTGCGCACAAAGTCTCGTAGCTTGGGTTCCATATCAACGGTCCTCGCCCGGGTTTCGACCTTCCTTTTTAGTGTCTCTTAATTTTCAATCGTTTCAAAAAAAATAAAATCTCCAAGATTTTAAGAAAAACGATGACAAATCCCAAGCTATTATTAAATCAACAAATGTAACATATAGATATAAGCAACCGGTTAAAATACTACATGAAACGGAAAGCAAAAACATGCAAAGTTTTTAATGTGCATAACCCGGGCTCTGATACCACTGTTAGGATCGGTATGCCCCCACAAGCGATGCCGGCGCAACGGAAGAAATAAAGTATATAAAACACATATATATCGGCATCCCAAGCTAGGGGGTCAAAGTAATGCACAACAAAAACTAATACGAGTAAAGGGGTTTTAAACCGATTACAAGATTTGGGGTTTTATTAAAGTGAGGGTGTAAAACCACAACACAAGGAAAACCACACCAAAAACTTTGGCTCTCATTTTCGAATCCTCACCTCAACATGGAGGGGTTCGAATCAAACCACCATAAGCTCCTAAAGAAAGAAGCCTCTACAAGGACACACCTCAAGTAAGTTCATACCTTAAGCAAAAGATTGGCTAGATATATGCTCTAAGGAAATGGAGTCTATGTAGTGAAAGGTGGAAGACAAGAAGAGTTACTAAAAGAAATATCTATGGAAGATAATCTTTTACAACTAATCTTCAAGAAGAAGTTCTATAGAAGAAAGTCTTCAAGAATCACAAGAGAAGCTAGAAAAATCTAGAGATGAAGAACTAAGCTCTAAGCCTTTTTTTTCTTTTTAAGTTTTCATCAAGTTTTAAATGAGAGCAAGAACACCTCCTTTTATAGCCACCAATTTTCGGCCATATGGTGTTAGGTGGAGTAGAAGACTTGTTTTTCTTCACCTACCACCTCATTCTCACCTACCATTCCATTCTCAACTACCACCACATGTGTAAGAGAATATTTTTCATTTTCTTCTTCATTTAAAAAACATTACAAGTAAAACTTTGACTTGCTTTGAATTTCACTCTTGTGACTTCATTTAATTAAGTCCAACTTAATTAAAATGACTCCCAAGTCTTGTTAATTAAATAATCTTCATGATTAATTAGTACTAAAATTAGTAGCTTAAATATATTTTCGGATAATAATAATTTTCGTTAATGATTAATCTCCAAGATTAATTAATAGAAAAATTATTTTCCCAAGCCTACTAATTAAAATGTCTTCCACTTAATTAATTAATCTCATTACTCAATTTCACTTTAATCCTAAACCGGATTAATATTCACATAGCAATTGAACTTTCTTGAGTAAGTGTGTAACCCCATTGTAGGTTCGTTCATGTACTAGTAGTAGGAACACAACCCCGTTGTGCCTTTGCAATTTTCATTGCTAGATTTAATTACTCCAAGTATTTTAATCCGACCAAGAATTAATTACCGATTAATTCATAGTTCCTACAAATCAAGGTTAGTACTAGCCACGCGCCAAGAAGACCTAGCCATGAACGATTATTAGGTGACCTTTCCGCATTACGATTTTCGCATAAGTAAAATCCTTCCATCAAATATCCCGATCGAATCTAAGACTTGGATGTCAGTCGAAATCCCAGTAACTCGATTCTATGCATATCGATCTAAGTGACATTGACCAATTTATCAATCAAGCGAGGAAACACTGCTCCTCCTTATTGATACTACTCCGGCCGGAGGTTCCCATGGTCAATACACTGTGAAGTACATAGGATATGCGCCGATGCTAATGATCAGTGACGGATTCTTTCTTGGCACTCACGCGCCTCCGTACATAACCAGACTGGACCCAATATGCCCCACTTTATGACTCACCTAGAATCGTGTGACAAATCTAAGTACAGTGGGCGATGCACGAGACGACCAATGGTGCCTCAAGTCATGAGGACCAATCTTATGCCTACGTAACCGAGGAGATTACAGATTCGACATTGACTCCAATATGGAATCTCGACGGGGTTGTTCAGTTTACTCGATCCCAACGTGAACCCACATACATGCACTGATGTACACCGTATCAGTATCCATGGAATAGGATACACTCTCCAAGAGTGTGCATTGTACGTGCAAGTCTTTACGAGTCATTGATATCCCTATCTTAATGATTCTATGACTTGGAACATGTTTAAGACCACAACCTTAGAGACGTATTCCATGATTGGCATCCCCGATACCAAACACATCTCATAGGTTAAGAGTGATCTAGGGGACTTTATCTAATTGCATAGAATGATAAGATAAACAAGAAAATGCCATTTATTAAATTACTTGACAAGATACAATATAAGACTGTTTAAAGAGTAGGCTACTACGCCCTACAAATGGCGCACCGGGCACCTAACTCTTTCACTCCTTCCTTCATCACTATATAAGGTTAACTCCTTATGTCTCAAGAGTCTAATTGCAATGCAACATTTTCTAAAGCATCTTTAAGGAGTTTTCTTGTCTCTAAATGAGATTTACTTTGCATGACCAAATCATAAACAAATCTCATTGTCGAGTTAGTGAACACCATCTCAGACTCTTCAAGATCACTACCTTCACTTGACTCACCATGCAATACCACATGAATTCTACTTTTCATCTCTTTGGTCCATCTCCTATTTATGCATTTCTCGGGAATTTCAATGACATTCTCATGATCTAGTACTTTTAAAGCATGAGCACATAGGATGCCACTATACTCAAATTTTTTACAACTACATTTCAACTCTTGTGATGACTTGTCGAATACGATGGTTCTAACTCTCTTATCAATTCCATGAGACTTTATTTTATACATGCGTGAAATGCCTTCCAATGGAATTACATCAACTACAGCATGACCCATCGTACCTTCTTGTAGTTCTTTTTGAAACTTTAAGTATATGGCACAGGTGTAGACTTTTGCTGCTTGAGCTAACAGAGGGTTGTTTTTAACCACAAGAAAAGGTCTTCCATTTTTACAACGAAAATCCTCCTCTTTTTCATTTGTACGCCACTTTCTCACAACTTCCTCAAAACCAATCACAAAGTCATACAAAGATGTACTTCTAGTGCACATTTCTTTTAGGGCATTATTTGCACTCTCGCTTCTAGAAGTAGATTTTAGTCCACAATTGAATTTATCTCTAGAAAAGGCTGTGGACCATTTTTTCCGAATCTTATACATTTGGTTCAACCAAGTGTGGTGATGGAGTTTAAACTTATTCATCATTTCATCCCATGTTTCTTCAAACTCCATTTCCGACTCACAATATTTCATGCATCTTTTCCACAATGATTTAAATTCAGGTTCACTGTTAAGTGAGCCAAAATGAGATGGTGCATTTTTGTTAATATGCCACTGGCAAAGACGATGATGCGTATGAGGAAAAACATTCTCAATTGCGTTGATCATGGCTTGACATTGATCAGTGAAGATCGTTTGAGGATGTTTATTCCCCATAGCTTTCAAGAAAGCCTTGAATAACCACTCAAAAGACGATGTCTTTTCATCTAACAGAAATGCACAACCAAACATGATATTTTGACCATGATGGTTAATTCCAATAAAAGGCGCACAAATCAATTGATACCTATTCGTAAGATATGTGGTGTCAAATGTCACTATATCCCCAAAACACTCATAATCCATGCAACATCGATTGTCACGCCAAAAGAAGTTATACATTTTACCCTCTTGATCAAAGTCTGCATCCCAATAAAAACCAGAGTTCTCAGTTACTCTACTTTGAAAATGATTAAATACTTGTTGACAATCCCCGCCAGAAATCCTTGAGTTTTTAATTTGATTAATCAAATTATATGCATCTTTTTTTAGAAAACCAACTTTTTCTGGACCACCACATTCTTTTTCCATGTAATTAAAAGCATGAATTGTTTTTATTCCCGCATTAACCAAGGATTCCAATGTCCCTGACTTGGCTTCTGAAATCTTGCGGGCAGATTTCAACAAGTGAAGTTCATCAGAGGCAGCCAATTCATGTGTGTGTTCGATGACAAATTTTATCACCTTCCACGGGCTATCCTTTTCACGGGCAATGTAAAGTTGCGCTCCACACTTTTCTCTTGTATCAAGATTATAATATTGTTTGTTATCTACTTCCTTACTACTTTTTCTTTGAGATTCTCCTTCTTTATTGCACAAAAATAACTTAGCTCTTATCTCGGAAGATTTCCAAAAAGTGTAATTTTTTCCCTTCCTCACACTAAAGCCTTTTGATATTGCATACTTCACATATAATGTATATGCTTCATCAGGACAAGAAAATTGTTGACCCACTACCAATCTCAATTCTAACTCATTAGAAGAGTTAAAACATTGTACCTTTTCCTTTGTTACTTTGGCAACTGCATTAGTATCTTCATTAATATCAGGAATCAGACAGATAATCCCTGAAAAATCAAAAGAAAAAAATAATTAAGGCAGACTTTTAATAATCTATAAACATGAAAAATCAATACTAAACTTTCCTCTTCCAGTTAAATTTTTTATAAATATATTTCCTGCTACCTGTTATTAGATAATGTGTTTATGGAATGGTTTCAAATAAGAGGTTAAATCAGTTTATGGCATGGAATCCATTAGGACAATGATATATTATTATATGAAGAGTCAACTAATCTCTAAGAAAATGTAAGGCATTTTCAAAAAAAAAATAAAAAAATGGGTGGCATTAAAATGATATGTAGATTCAAGAGCAGTAAATGTAATGACCCCCAATATATACCCATTTCCACAATATGCTTACCTTCCATGGGCATTTCCACTTTGGTGAGTTGGAGACCCGATAGTAGAAGAGAACCCGGAAACTTGGAGTGGGCAATCAACAAATTGACGGGTTATGAAGAAATGTGTTGTGGTGGTGGTGGTGGAAGCGGCTCCGGCGGGATATTCGTTGCTAATCGAACGGAGATTGAGTGAAGAAATAAGGTTTGAAAGCGAAATAGGTAGTGAAAATTGAGGAAGGGGTTTTATGGAAATGGTGAGAAGAGGACGACCACCACCAGAACGGTGGTGGTGGAGCCACGACGGCGAGCGGCGAGAACACAGTAGCTAGAATTAGATGGAAGTTTGCCTTTTTTTTTTTCAGCAGGTAGAACAGAAAATGGTTGAAAAGCTTTTGACTGTGGAAACTGGAAAGTGGTGAAAAGTTATTCAGCAAGTTAAAATGGATTTTGTCTTTTTTTCTCTAATTTGGGCTTTGTCGTAACTGTGGTTAAGTTATCAAACTAATAAAAAAAAGGAAAAACAATGGAAAAGTTCTGGACACGTGGCGGGCCGAGACTGGCAGGGACCAACAATCTCGGCCCAGCATAAAATTTCCCCAAAGTTCATGTGCACTACATGTGCATTCTCACACAACGAAATGACACACTCTAAACTTTGTTTGAATATATAGGCAGTACACATGATCGATCACATGGACTAACCTGGAGAAAATACTTTAATCTCCTATAATGTCATGGCTTTCAATAATTGGTCCTTCTATGGGCCCTTCCACACACCAATTATTTCTCGATTATAGTGAAGGTGAGGACAGAATCTGGAAAGCATACAGACCCACAATTGGTCTGAGAAATATTAATCATAATTGTACATTATCTATCAGTGTTGTCTTCTCCAGCACCTTAAATTCTACAACTAATCAACTATATATTCTTCTTCCCTATCATGACAAAATTTGCCAAGCCGTGTTACGTGAGCATAACACTAATCTCTCTCTATATAATTTTATATCTGTGATTACATAAAGCTATTAGTGCTACTGTTTGCACGTGCTTAGAGTCTTGCATGCACTTTTATTGATGCGACAGGTTTGGGCGGCTTTAATCAACTGCTAATTTAGATTAACTAGATAACTTTTAGGGATAATTACACTCTCACCTATAATTACATAAATCTCCTCTCACTAATTGATAATTATAAGCACACCTCCTCATTTAAAAATTTTTTTACAATTGCACCCCTGTGTGTAACAATTCTTACAATTGCACCCCTTGTAAACCTTACACATAAACCCCCTGAAGAAATGTATTTGTAATTATCAATTAATAAGGGCAGATTTGTGTAATTACCCCATTATTACTCAATTGTCCCTAACTTTTATGTGATACTATTAATATATACACAACGAAGATGTAACCAACTACATGCCTTAGGTATGAATGGCACATATAAAACTGTGAACATAAATTAACTCCCCCCCCCCCCCCCCCTCTAGATAGGAAAACATGGGGAAAATCGCATTTTTAACCTTGTATATTTGCTTGATTTGACTTTTGGTCTCGTTCGTTACAAAAATCTCAATTTACGTCCCATAACTTTCAAAAAATCTCAATTTTGGTCCTGCCTTCGCAATTTTAACTCCAAAGTCACGTGACTCGTCCGCCCATGAAGTCCTCAATGTCGCAAGTTTTGCCACGAAAACAGAGGATTTCCCATTTGGCTGAAATTAGTTCTTTGAAAATATTATGGAAAGCTCCAATTTGAAAAACAAGAAGAGAAGCTCTAACTAATTTGACCTCAGAATCTAATCTCCCTCCTTATAATAAGATTTTCACGCCAATTTTGCTCCCCAAACAGCCCAGGTCAACAAATTTTCCCCCACTAACGGCACACGGGCGAGTCACGTGAATTTCGGAGTTGTAAACTTGACCGCATGACCAAAATTGAGAATATTTTGAAGTTAGGAGATGTAAATTGAGATTTCCCGTAACGAACGGTACTAAAAGTGAAATCGGGCAGAGATATATGACTAAAAATGCGATTTTCCCAAAAAAATGCAACATATATTTCCTTTTTTAATGAATCGGTCAGTTGATGCACAGTATGAATATCAAATAGCATTAAAAAGTTACAATCAACTAAAAACTATTATAATCGACTAATAACTATTAATAAGAATGGAGAAAAACCCACACGTTATTGGTGAGAATAGAACTTAGGACTGTTTTGCCGCTTTAGAATGGATATGAATAAGAATTATTTGGCTGCATGAAAGGAAACTGAGCAAACAAAGAAATTACAAGCAATAAAATTTACTGCAAAAAGAATAAAGAATAAAATGATCAGTTAATCAATCATGAGGGAGGAATCAGAAATATCGAACCCCCATAAATATTTTGAAAAGAAGCAGAGATAAAACAGTCAAACAAATGTCTGAATTAATTAATTAATATTTGGTGTGTGGGCGTTCGGATCGGATTTTCGGGTTCAGATTGTTCGGGTTCGGGTTATTCGGTTTTCGGGTAGTGAAACATGAAAACCGAATCCGAAACGATTTTCTCGGGTTAATCGGGTTCGGTTCGGATTCGGGTTCAGGTTTTTTGATATTTTTGAAAAAAAAAGTTTTGGTCAAATTTTTTGGGCCTCTACAACTCTAATTTTCATTAAATCAAGGACCAAAAATTAATTTGTAAATATTTAACTGAATATTTTATGTAGTAGTCATCTAAAAATTAGCATTATCAATGACGATTAATTGAATGCACCTCAAAAGAAAAAAATAGTAACTGATTACATATACCTTCAATAAATAATAGATTATAAGTTTAAAATTATACTTAATACATATTAAAATATTAAAAGTAACATTCTATTTGTTAACAAACATTATTCTAGAATATATTTATAGGTTGATTAAAGAAAGCGCAATTATGAATATATCTCCAATAAATCGATTTGATTAATTAACAATTAACATTCTCCTTGGAGTTTTATAATCTTATCCTTGAAATCAAAATGAAATGAATGCAAAATTATTTTGGTGTTGTAGCCACAAAAATAGATTGGAGGAGAGCTTATATTATATCATCGAAACCAACTTAAAATCCATATTTTTCTTGATGGAGCATATAAATTATCTCGAATATCAATATATAATATATTCTGGAGCTCATAAGATAATACTGATAAATATTTCAACCTAATTGAGTATAATTATATTTTTTATTTGCCATGTAACAAAAAATATATATATATATATTTAAAATTTTATTTATTTATTTAATTCAGGTACCCGAATTACCAGAAACAACTGAAAATTAGAACGAAAATTAGAACCCTAACCCGAACATCACTATTCCGAACCCGAATAACCCGAATCCGATTAATTACCCGATTTACCCGATCCGATTAGTCCGAACCCGATCTGGTCGGTTCGGATCCGAATTACCCGATCCGAACGCCCGGTCCTAGTGGTAGAGACAAAAATAAAGTATTGTTTGTTTTGGGATAGTATATATATTATATACAGTAGTTTAGAGTAGAAGCGTTTTGAAGGTGTGAGAGGAGTGGTGCAATGAGGAAACTAAGGAGGTATGGCAGAGCCCTGGATCGTCTATGTCTCTTTCCTGCTGCCTCTGCATATGCTGGTTCTTCTTCTTCTTGTCTCTGCCTTAGAAATAGTAAAAATAATGAAGAAGAAGAAGAAGAAAGAAAGGCACTAATTCCCAGGGCAGCTAGTTCATCTGTGAAGCTCAAGGATGTTATTGCTCCACCCCCTACTCTTGCCTTTCAGTTAAAGCCTAAGGTATAATTACTATAATTTACTGCTATATATATATATATATATATGCTTCCACTTAATTAATTTATTACATGACAAGATTAAGTAGCCTCACTGATCATCTGATTAGTCGTCTTGTCTTGTCACTGCCTCAAATCAATCCTTCGAATTCACCGAACATGTTTTTCAGTACGTACCTTGTAGTCGTCTGCATTCAACACTCCTCTAACACCCTAGATAGTGACCTAATTCCACTTGTCTTGTCTTCTACTAGCTGCCCACCCAACCCAAATGCTTTTACTCACTTCCCTAGAAATCAGTCCTTACAACTGTCGGTGTATATAAAAAAGACTTTGTTGGGAGAGGCAAAACTCACTTCGGTGATCTCTACGCCTCAAATGGAAATAGTCTCCGGCGTCCGGTTAGGGGAAACCCTGATATATACCAAAAAAAAAGTCTTTACAACTGTACTTTCCAGTATTAGAACATTCGATTCCGGAACTAATCCATAATTCTAAGTACGTGGGATAGTTTTGTTAGGTTCATGTATATATTGATTGATGCAGATGGTGGTGATGAGAGTTTCTATGCACTGTAATGGGTGTGCAAGAAAAGTGAAGAAACACATATCAAAGTTGGAAGGTATGCTCTATATATGCACTACAATAGATATTATTATTATTCTTTAATCTCTTTAAAATTGATTGTGAATAACAACAGGAGTGAGTTCGTATGAAGTGGACTTGGAAACGAAGATGGTAGTGGTAACAGGGGACATTGTTCCATTCGAAGTATTGGAGAGTGTTTCTAAAGTCAAAACTGCTAAGCTTTGGAACGATTAATTAATTCATTAATCAATTATGTATTGTTTTGTTGCTACTGCAGAGAGAGTCTGAAGCTGCTTAGTAAGTGTGCAACCACATGGGAAAAAAGCAAAGCATATATGAGATCTTAAGCCAATTTAAGTCTTTTCTCTTTTTCTTTGTAAACCCATGCGGTATTGTCAATATTTTATAAAGATGTTGAGTTAATTATCTACTTGCTCTATATATATTAATAGGAAGGTGATAATCAAATATTAAAGATGTTCTATGTTTGTTTATGTGTTTACTTTAGACTTTTTTTTGGACTACATAAATAGGTATATTAATTATAAAAGTGTTACTCTCTCATGTGTTAGTTGATGCTCATGTTTTTTACGAAATAACGTTACAAATCTTGGACGGTGAATTCTGTTTCAAATTTGTATGTAAATATATACTTATACACATGAATTGAAGGGTTAACATAAATATAATATTTTGTAATAAATCAAAATTACAAGAAATTCAGTTGGTTTTGCTATAAATGAGTATCAGGGAAATATTCGCTCATATGCTTCCGGGTCAAGCTCATCCAGGTTGATGATAACATATATGTGTTTGCAAAAAGCCAATGCATATGTCGTTTCAAAAAACCAATTCTACTGAAGTACTGTTCAAATTTGATTGTGTAGCCAATTCACAAGTTCTTTGGAATATGACATAATTTCGATAGCGATCAACATTCAAATTTCCTAATATTTTGTGTCGGTGTTCATCGTCAGTAATAAACCCAGAAAAAATTGTGCATGTAAATTAGCAAAATAAAAAATTGTAGAGCATTTGAGCAATTAACTAATACTTTTCCATCACATTCTCTAATAAGTATGACAGCAATTACCGAGTTTTAGTTCAAACATTCAAATATGCAGTACACTATCTGCAACTATGTTTGGTAGCTAGCTTCTCTGCTACATGATTGTACCAATAATATTAACTTCTGCTTACAGGCTCTTTGCTGTATCATGTCATGTATTTTCAGCACCCACTTACACATTTTAGCCCCCCAGTATCCAATTCTTCTCATCAATTAGATGGTGTTTGGCTAAACTCAGAGAGCTTATAAGAAACTCACAAGCTCTTTATCTTATAGGTTCTAAAAAATAAGATGGAGTTTCTTGACTTATTTTTTATAAGCTCCCCACGGTTTATTTTGAGAGCTTATAAGCTATTTTACTAAAAAAAAATTAGCAAACACTTTATAAGAATTACAAACTCTTAAACAATTTAGAAATGATTTAATTAAAAGAGCTTATAAGCCCAGCCGAGCATCCTCTTAATATATCCAATCTAAATGCTACCTAACAAAATTGATCGAAAGCCCTAAAGAACAATATATCCTGCTAGATCATATCAGAAACCATTCTACTACAATTTTTCTCACTAATTCTCAAAGTAAAAAAATTATAGTCCCCCAGTTGTGCGTGTAGTAAAATTGCAACATTCAACTCTGAACATATACTAACTTTCTAGTACATTGAAGAAAAGTGAGTTGATTACGTTGTACGAATTAATATTTTCCTTATAGGAGAAGGTAATAATAGGTTCAATCAAACAAATTACAATAAATTATGCTAAAAAAAAAAACAGGAGCAAATTACAATGATTTCTTTCCCATTGAACCTAATCATTTGGCTTAACCAAAATCCAATTCATAAATGACATCTAGACTTAGCATTCGTAGGATCTACAGATATATCAATCAATCAACCAACTGTCTTGACACACGAAGTAAACACACAGAAATTTGATTATCTATAATCCTATACCAACCTCACGACTTTTAGAAGCTTAACGAAACAATAGGAGGAGGACAAAATAACTTGCTCAGGCTGTGTGTGAGCAATAACTTTCTGATGCACACAACAAAATTAAAGATTCATCCTCTACAAGTCATGTTTCAAATTTACCACAATAAGTTTAACTCTAAATGATAGGGACAGTACAACACTCTACTAGTTTGTATGTCTAATAAGTAATACAAGTATTCTTACATTTTGCAGCTTGATCACAATCGCACCACAGCTTTGAATATATACATAAGCTTATTAAGTGGAACCAAATAGTAGTAATCCAATAATTTGAAAGTGACAAATTAATCCCTGCAGATACAACACATAGTTTAGAACATTATAAAAAAGGAGATGATTTGGGTAACACAGATTCGGACCATTGATGATTTTAAGTCTTCTGGACCTGGAAAAGCATGAGAACAGACGAGTTAACATATTTTACAGTATATGCTCCATGACAACTAAGAAAAACATGACCATTTTTTGAATTGAACAGTTTTATATAAGTTTTGACTCCTAAGATCATCATGTATTGTGGAGAAAAAGTGACTGCAAGAGTATCCTCAACTCCCACAATCTTTTCCCTCTTCCAGTAACAGCAGTATACATAACTGCATAGTGTGGGAGAGAAACTTGGTGGGTGAAATCGTTCTCCACAGATCCCCACCAATAAAAGTGAAAGGAAATACCATACCAGCTGCAAAATATATCCCTACAGCATCTCATGTTTGAACCGTGATAGTAATAATCAATGTCAAATCAAAAGAGGAAAATTCATTCTATGAGTAAGATCATCATAGAAATTTGGAGGGTGTTTGGATAAAGCTTATTTAAAACATCTTATAAGCTCCTCCATCTTAAAAGATGTTTTAGGAGCTTATAAGTTGTTAGATCTTATTTTAAAAATAAAATCTCAAGTGTTTGCAATTCAAATATTTGGGTATGCGTGTGTATGGTGTGTAAACATTTGGGTATGTTTTGGGTGCGTGTGTATGGTGTGTAACACTTTCAAAAAAGAACAAATGTAACTAATAGTCCCTAAAGTCTTAGGTTTGTATCACTCTGGTCTCTAAAGTAAAACTTGTTACACTACAGTCCTTCACGTTTAATTTAGGTATCACTTTTGTCTTTTCCATCTTTTCCGGTGGATTTTGTCCAGAATATGCTAATTTATAGGGGCAAAATAGTAAGATTAAAATTTATTTGCTAACCAATTTGCTTAGCATGACGGATAGCTTTATAACCACTAACCATTAAATCTTTCTATCCGCTAAAATCGAAATCAAAATTTTCTCAAGTAATATAATCTACTAAAAGAAATATCCAAAGGAGAAAAACTCAACGCAACAAAACAAAAGTGACTGGCTTACTTGTGGGGGAAGTAACATGTTTTAATATCCATAAATCATATCAATGCTTATAAAAAGAACAAGAGAAATCTGAAATTTACGAGAACAATTCCAAACAAAATGAATCAACTTACGTATAGCATGGCCTAACCCAAGATCATACAAGCCACGTTTTCAAATATGATAGTAATCCAAATTATAAGAATTGTCATCACATTCACTTTGTAGTAATGAATACAATTCAGGAAAAGAAGAGTCAAGATGAAGTAAATTAAATGATTAGAAAGTTCAGAATTATTTTCAGCTTCAAAGAAGGCCAGATTGAAGATAATTCACAGACCAGAATAATCGCAACAAGCCCGTCGGACGGATGAGTTTCTCCGAATCCACTTAGCATAACCTAAAATTGGGCAACGAACTCCAATTGTTACACTTGAGTTGCTAGGCCTTTGTTTTATAAACCATTTCATTTTCTCCTCTCTTTGTCGATGTGGGACGGGATCTAACATTGCAAGCCTTTCGACCATTAGTTCTCATTACACCTCCAGTAAACTGATTTTCTTAAAGTCGTTGCTTGTTCACATATTTGAAATTAACAGGAACTAACAACACCAACTTGCTATTAACAACCTATCACACAAGGTACCACGTAACTTGTTGATGCTTCTCTACCTCTAGGTCAATAACCTCACCAAAGCAAACCCAAAAGTTTCAATTGTGGAGAGACAAAAGATTTAATAATTTATAGTTTTCAATTAATATAGTGAATTGCCTAGAATAGGGCATCAGAGCTTAACTTTGATGGTTTACGTATTAGGATTTTTTTAATGCAATTATTTATCAAAAAGATATGTTTCTTGATTCAACTTTTCTGCTAGCAATTTCACATGATAAACATAAGACACATATTTTTGCATCTGTTGGTTGTATTATTCTCTTACAAGGAGAAGTATGATGTCACTAAAAGACATCCAATTTTTTCTTTGACAAGAATTTGAGTTGTTTGGAACCAATGACTTCTGCTGATATTGAACTCACAAGCAACAAATCCTACAGTTCTTCAAAATTTTAAAGAATTTGCTAGTGTTTGGTTGTGTTCTGTAAGAAAGGTTTTCATATAATTCGTAGGACTTGTGTTAGAAATTGTCTACAATACGTTTGGTTGTGGTTTTAGTGTCTTCATCTCATTTTTCCTGAAACGATTTTTTGAAAATCCCCCCAACTGATAAGCATCCATCCTAAAGAACCAATCAAAAAGAAAAAAAAGGAAGAAATTCCTCATCTGCAACAATAGAAACAAAAAGAAAAGCGAAAAAAGAGTTTGTAATCTTCCTGCGGCACCACCAATACCGCCACCACCACAACAAGAGTGACAGAGCAAAAACAAACAGGAAGATAACAGAAGAAGCCCTTGACAATAATTAACAAAACATAAGATTTAAAAGTTAAAGTTTAAATTCAACCGTGATTGTCTTCATGAAAATTGTATTTCCTGTTATTTTTTCTTTTACCAGCTCATTTTTTATATTTACTCGTCAAAATCATCTCCTGGATAGAGAAAGTACAGGAGATGAAGGTGAGTATGAAGGCAAGTGAGAACAACATGCCCTCGTGTAATATGTTTCAAAAGAGTTCAACCATGGCTAAATTACCCTCTGCATTTGAACACTAGCAATGAAGAAACTAGTAATGTACATTGAAGTCTAATAGAGATTGTTGTTTAGGCATTAAATGTTGACTTACTAGTTGAAGGGGGGTGTGCATTTAGCTCAATCTGAAAAGTTGGATTTCGTTGTTCGCAATACATTTATTTTTTTAACTCCGAAAAACTTGGAGGAAACCCCATATAGGTTATGAGGCAAAGCGGCTTTATTATGCTTCATAGCTCGAGTATTCATAAATAAAACGGTTGTTTCAAAGATGGAGTTAGGCCATCCTCCTGTATCAGCTGGATAAGGAGGTCGAAGTAACCCTTGAAATTAAAGAGCAATTAAACAACAACAACATTGTGTAGTGTAGAGGGATAAGCAAATTCAACTGTAGAGACGTATCTACATGCATATACATATATACAAACAAACAAATAACTTTCCACATAAATGTGTGTAGCTCATATATATATGAATATAAGAAAGAGCGTACCATAATTCTCTCTATGAAGAAGAGCGGCGGCCCTCGCAAGGGGGAGAGACGTCGAAATTCTTGGAAGGATACTTGGCAGTGACCATGCCGACCTCAAAGACCAAATCCTGACCGTTGGATCGGATGCCAGTGATGCCCCACCACTTGAAGAACGCCCTAACGCTGATCCCGTCGAGTTCGGCAATCCGATTCTCGACGATCTTTCCCCTGATATTCTTGGAGTAGGTGGCCAAGTAGTTGTCAGGAGGCAGCGTCACGCGACACGAGTCCCCCAGGCTGACTGAGAAGCGGCCGGAGGTGCCGTTGACGGTGTAAGACTCCACGTCGGCGGGGAGAAGGCCGATCGGGAAGCCGTATTTCATCAATTCCTCGTGGGGACTGCCACTGCCATTGGAGAAGGCGACGAGAGAGACACAGATGAGAGAGAAAATAATGATTTGGAGTTTGGCCATGGAATGGAAGAGGAATCAATGAATTGTGATTGTGAATTAAGTAAATTAGATTAAATGGGCCTAAGTCAAACCTACCTTATAATAAGAAGAAGAAAAGGATGATGGAAAAGGCGAGAGGAATTTGGTGATGTCTGCGCCTCGAAAAGATTAATTTTTAATATTTGAATAGGGAAAATTCTTAGTATATACTGTAGATAAAGCAATTTTACACTTAATCAAATGATGACAAATGTAAAATATTATATTAATTATCAACTTTAAGTCATTTATTTATATTTTGGGATTAACTAAATTTAATTCCATAAATAAATAATTGATTTAATTGATAATTTGATATATATTTTATTGGCAAATCAAATTGCGCCACGTGTCAAATTGAGGTGTTCCAACCAATCAAATTATGTCTTGCAGTAAAGAAGTCAACGATCAATCATACTGCACCAAGTGGATAAGCCAGCCAATCAAATGACTCAAAAGTAATTGGTATTTATCTCTTTAAATTAATATAGATATTAAAGAGATAATATCTATTAAATTTATTTTCATCAAATATTAGTCAATCAAATGGCTCCAAAATAATTGATCTTTATCTCTTTAATAATTACAAATATTAAAGAGATAATTATCAAAGGTGTTTGTAGAATTCGTGGCTTCTCCATCCTACACCTATAAATAGGGTCCATGGGAGCTCACAATAAACAACAAAATTAAATTGAAGCTAGAGCAAACAAGAGAAGTTTCCAAATTCTCTCTACAAGTTCTTCAAATTCAAGAAGGCCTTAAAGCAAACTTCAAGGTTTTCTTGACGAAATTCATCAAATTATATCGTTTAATACGAGATTAAGGTGCTAAGCCCTCGAATAAATGTTATAGCAGTCCAAATCAAGTTGAAGTAAGATCAAAGCAACGAGTCGGCCTAGAAGCTTTCGACTTTCCCAAATCATTTACATAGTTTGACTTGAGATTAAGTTGTCGAGCCCTCGCATCTACGTTATAAACATTCAAATCCGCATTGGAGAAGATCAAAGAAGTGATTGCTGCTCCAATATTCAAACTGAAGTTCTTGAAGGAAGAATCAGGGGATTAATCTTCGTTAGGAGATTTATTCTCACTGTTGGGAATCCTGGTATCATGCACAGCAGAGATTAAAATCATATCCGGATTCCCATCAGCCAAGATCAATTTGTTATGTTCATTGATTTCAATTTAAGTGATGAATGCGAAAACCTACCTTTTCGCGTATTCAATCAATTCCCCGCGAATCTTCAAATCTTTGTTCAACTGTCCACGTGTCCCGTCTCTAGATAATCACGCGTCGGAATTGACTCCGGAAATCTCCATCTCTTTTCTCCAAGGGGCGGCTAGATGAGAGAGAGAGAGGATGAGAAATTATTTTCTCTCTGTGTTGTATTTCTGGTGGAGGATTTCAGTGTTGTGAATTACAACTGTTATTTTTCTAGCTTGTGTTCGAGGATTAAATAAATCCTCCAACTAAGCCACTATTCACACGCCCCATAGGGGCCCAATTGGACTTTCATTGGGCTATGTTGACTCAGTCAACTTAACCCTATTAATTTAATTCTCTACTATTTAATCCAATTAAATTAATATTCTAATTAATTAATTAACTAAATAATTAATTAATACCATAGTTGACCTAGTCAACATAATTAATTTAATTATCTATGTTTAATCCAATTAAACAACTAATTAAATTAATTAGTCCAATTAATTAATTTGTCCTTCCAAAGGACAAATTACCAAAACGCCCTCCAAACACAACAAACGATTTCCTGTCTATTCCTATAGTGCGACTCTCTAGGTTCGTCTCGATTGGTAATGGGAGGAAGCCAAAGGATATGGGTGACACCTAGCCAGCACCATGGCCCCACATCGTAGCCCAACCGAGTACGAAATGACTATGTCATTACGAACCTCTAGATTATGAATACTGTATGAGTATAAGCCCTTCACTGACGTATCCCGATCGAGTGAGAGTCATGGAATATGTCAAACTCACAGGGCTCGATGCTATGCTAAGAATCATAGTGACATGAGATTACAGAACTATCCTCCGTGTCAAACACGAGTTAGTTCATGAGCTCTGGCCAGAGACTGTAATCTCATTTACTCATGATTGCATAGGATACTTCTCGTTTACTTTCGAGACAGTGAATTCCATGTTGCTAACCAGTTAAGACTGCTACTTGCCCATCAAGCCGCACTTCGAGGTCGACCTTACCAACGGGTGAATTGGATCTAACTACTCTAATGACAGACTTGATGTCACAAACACATCTTCAACTCGATTACTCATGTCAAAGGCTCAGGCATACTATCATAATCAGTAATCCGATCATTGACAACCACTGAGTAAAAACTCATGTAATCGGATTACTACGAGCCGTGTTCGAATACACTAATCCAATCCAATCAATATATCCATGACACAAACTCCCACTATCCCATAGTGTTTAGAGTGGCACTCCTAATTAGAGCATGTGTCATACAAGTCCACACGAATCTCAATGCCCAATTGAGATTCTCTGACTTGCGAACCATTTAAGTGATCAAGTATCAAACCCTTCCAGTGCCCATCTTCTTAACTACTATAAGGAGTGCGAAGGTTTGCCTTGACACATATGGACTAGTTGTTCATTTAAGACTTATAGATGCCATTAAGTATTATTTGAACAACTCATTGATGCCAATATATTATTTATAGGTTGTACAATATAAACTAGTGCCCTATTCTCTAAGTCCTCATTGGCATCGAGGGCACAAACCTAACACTCACGATATTGTAATTTTCCTTGAATCTAATTATTTATTTGTCCATATTATCTTTTCTTGTCTTTTATAAAATTGCAAACTTGAAAATTTGTGTGAACATACACCAAAAAAAAAGAAAAGAAGAAAAGGATGATGGATCCTAGGACGGAGGGAGGAGTGAAAATGTCAAAGGGCCAGGGACCGAGGGACGTAGTCATGTAGAGCCGTTCTCATCGTGTATCACTATCTGCCACGTACATGATTCATGTCTTTGGCTATACACAATAAAAAATATTTGATTTGTTTTTATATTGAATATATATTTTTTTGTTGTGTCTTGGTTTATGTAATTGGGTCCCAAACCGGATGTATTCAAAAAAATTCACTTTGGCTCTTAGCAACGATTGACCTACGGAAATTGGCATGCGGGAATTTATCCAAATTTTCATAAACAAAACTTTATTCAATAACTAGATGTAAAAAAATAAAAGTTTATGTCTATTATTGTATAATTAATTTGTTTATATCTTTAAAAAATTGATTCAATTTTGATAATTATTATCAAAAAATTTATTTACATGAGTGTTAAGTCATCGTTTAAATGGTTAAATCATCGTCTAAATAATAATAATACTAACAATATTACATTATCAATAAGTTTAATTAAAAATATTTAAAATAAAATATGAGGTAAATATCATCATTAAGAAAAGAATTACTTTGTTTTGTTGATTATCATTGTAAAACTTAACCAAACAGAAAACACCTTTAAAGACAATTTAGGTAATTTGGACTTAAAAAATTATAATGAAGTGGAATTTATAATTATTATATTTAATAATAATAAAAATCTACAATTATTATATTTAATAAGAATAAAAATCTTCAATTATTATGTTGAAGTCGATTCACAATATATCGTCATATATTAATATGCATGAGTGAAAAGTGGGAAATAAAAATATATGCATATATATTTATCAAGTAAAACTGAAAAAGAAAAGTTTGTAAAAGGGAAAAAGAAATGGAATACATTACCAATTAATGGTTATATACTTTATTCTTTATTCTTTTTTGGTTGCAAAATACTTGACATTTCTAAAGTTTATTTAGAATTGACATTTATTCATGAAAAATGCTAAAACGATTAATTTTACTCATAAATACGAAGTCTAAACAATAACAAATATTCAATACAAAAACGAATTCTAAACATATGAAATATAAAGTAAACAATAAAAATCTAAAACTAAACTTTGCTTCAGCGCTTTCAATTCTTCAAAAATGCCTGCCACTACAGCGTTAAATTTCAACGTCTTCCATATTTAATCTTAATTTCTCAGCACATAATAATTAATTTTCTACCACATCTGTAGATATGGAAAAATAAATAGACAGTAGTACATTGCATTACTAATAAAAGAAATTATATGAAAAGAAAGATAGATATTGAAATATTAATGCTCTTTTGACAAACTAATTTTATTCCTTGAATACCTTGTATTGTTTGAATTTGACAAACGTAGTTATATAAATATTTCAGTGGTTTCAGATCACGACCTCACTTGACTGTGTTAGTTCTACCGTTGATAAGATTTTATTTTGAATCACGATGCACCATCACATAAACATGTAAAAATTTATGCAAAAGTTAAATATATAGTAAGGTATTTATCTCGTTGCGCTTAATTAACAAACTTCTGTTATGCGATAACAGTGAATCATTAAGCAACTCAATTTTGATGAGTTGATAAGTCGTCTGGTGAGTTGAGTTCTCCATACTTTGTGTTTTTGAAATGTGATAATGAAATGTTATGTAGATAAATAGAAGTTTTCATTTATAAATAGTACATGTTTAAATAATTTTGAATTTGAATATGAAGTAGTTAAATTTTCAGATTGTGGATTATCTTTAAAGAATAATTAGATCACATTTAACCGATTCCTAAGAATGATAGATCTCATGATTCTTAAAATTGGATTTGGAATTTTGGTTACAAATAAGAGCATGTTTTTTCCGTTTCAAATTGCGGCTAGCTTTTGTTAGTAAAGAATCGAATTAGATGCATAACTAACTTGTTGAATGGGCAAACCGTATTTTCCTTCATATGAAACTTCCAATTGAGTTTGTTAGCCAAGCTGATTGTACATGTATTTGGAATTTAAATAGCTGGTTGTACATGTATTTGAAATTTAAATTAAAAACACAAGTTTAAGAAAATAAAATCAATTAGTTATTCAAATCATATCCAAGAAAGATATGAAATTGTTAAGATATTTAGATAAAGATTCATGATAATATTTATAAAAGTTATATATTTATCCAATTTTGCTTATGTTGCAAAATTGAGTTTAATTAGGCATTTCATATATGCACTCACTGGGATGAACTTAAAGGTTGTATTTTATTATATATAGAAATTGAAAATAGATAAAACTGTTCGAACAACTCAAATTGTCAGAATTGAATCGAACCGCACCATTATTATATATATTTTATATTAATCTTTTTATAGTAGTAGGATGATTTTGTCTAGTATTTTTAATTTTTTATGAAGTTTTTTAGAATGTGATATTATGATGTAGATTGTTTGGATTAATGCTTTTATGTTAATCTTTCTATATGAAATTGTTGGTGTTATACCCTCAAATGCCATAGAGGATAGAATGTATAGAGCATAATCATTATAATTAAACAATATTTGTATAAAGGCATTTGAGTTGTTTTTCTTATTGGCATTTGTAAGGTAATATAAACAACTGAAAGTCCATGACATTGTGGCGAACCTTCTACCCCCTATGGGTTAGGAAGAATAGCACTAGAAGGATTTTGTACTCATAGTCTAAATAAGTTCGCAGGTCAAAGAAAGTTTTGACTGGACATCAGGAACAAATAAGACTTGTATGACATTAGTTTTGACGTGGAAGTGCTAGTCAAACACCAAGTGGTAGTGGGAGCTTATATCATAGACACGTCAGTTTGACTGATATGTTTGAACACGACTTGCATCGGTTCTGTCACATGGGTTTCACTTAATGACAGTCAATGATAGAACTGATATGTTGTGATAGGTAAGCGTGAACCTTAGACCTGAGAAATCACGTTGAAGACGTACATGTCATATCAAGTTTGTCATTAAAGTAGTTAGACTCAATTCACCCAATGGTGGAGTCAACCTCGAACTGCAACTTAATAGACAAGTAGCAGTCTTAACTGGTTTGCGAAATTGGGATTTATTTTCTCATAAATGAATGAAAAATTATCTTATGCCGTCATGAATAAGTGAGGTCAAAAGTTTTTGGCCAAAACAATAAAGAATACTAGTGTTAGACACAAGAGTAATCTAATTGACTGCGACTTATTATGTACTTAAGCATATAGTCAAGTATTGTGAGCTTGACTCAACCATGACTCTCATTTGACTGAGATATAAGAATAAAAGGTTTATACTCGTACGGTATTCACATCAGGAAAGGTTTGGAATGATCCTCATCATTTGTTTTCAATAGGGTTACGATGTGAGCCACGAGACTGGCTAAGTTACTCACATTCTTTTGGTTTCCTCCCAATTGCCTTTTGAGACAAACCTAAAGAGTCGCGCTTAACGAAATTACAAAGAGAAAAAGGTGTTTTTGACAAAAGTGTTTTTCGGTATTCAATATCGATTATTATTAATTAATTTGTCATTTGATGATATGGTTAATTAATAAAATTAATTTCATGGAGAAATTAATAATATTTTAATTGATTCATTTATTTAATTAATTATTGGATAAATTAATTAAACAAGAATTGAATTAATTAAAATTGGAACTAAGAGGGGTAGCCCGAAGGCTAGTGCACGGTCAACATGGGCGCCCATAGCTCTCGATTCCCAAGTGTTTTGTAACTCTAAAGTTGTGTATTTATACACAACTTCAAAGGAGTTAAAAACCCTAGCCTCCCTTTTCACAGAGAAAAAGAAAGAAGTTAGTCAAAACTCTCTCCCCTCTTCCTCTCTCTTAGCCGTGCACTTCAGTGAAGAAAGGAGGAGATTTTCTGCTTTGGATTCCGGCGCGAGGCTTTAGAGGCAATGACAAATTTGCTGCTCGGGTCAGAATTCCTGAAAAATACATACTAGGAAGAACACGTAAATAATTCTTCCCTAAAGCTTGAATATGGAAAATCAGAGATGACTACCTTTAGGGTTTTTACATAATTCTTCCGCTGCATTTTTATTCTTCACGTTCCCCAACAGTGGCATCAGAGCCAATCTCTGATATCCATATTTAGCTATGGCTATTTGTATATGCATTTTTCATTTTTTGTATTTTATAGCCTGTTAAAATATGAAAAATACAATTCCAAATCCATTCATTAATTAATCACCGAATATTAGAAGGGGTTTGAGTTTTTCTCTCGGTTCACGTTAACGTGCTAACGTGCGCCTTACCCTATCCATGGCGAAAAAATGAGGAAGGAAGCCTGCTGGAGCTATCACCAGCACTGTAACACCCGATGTACTGGAATCAAGTGAGAAATCAACGGAGAAGAGTGCCAACCACCAAAGCCCCAACTCAATCGAGGAGATTGCGGACCAAATGGAAGAGGAAATGGAGGCAGAAATTGTGGAAATAGTCGACGAAAGTATGGAGTTCGGAGCGGCACAGATGGAATCGGAGTTCACAGCTCTGGGAAAGGTTAGGGGGACAAACACGCAGGAGGAAACTACCAATTGGAACCCTGCCATAAATCCAGTGCGAAGATGGAGCAAGCTATTCACAGGTAATCGAAGCGGTAACAGGGGTTTGACTCTATCTAAGATTGACAGTGATGATGAGGAAATTTGCATAACAAGAGATGATGTTGCACCAGAAATCGTATATTGGCAACTTTCCTTATCTGCTTATATCATTAGTCAGGATATTCCCGTTTCTGTAATGGTTAGTTTTCTGAAGAATCGGTGGAAGGGATTAGAAATGCCACAAGTAGTTAAACATGAGAAAGTTTTTTTTGTGTTGAGATTTGAGAGTGAGGAGGCTATGGATGCAACTTTGAATAGTGGCAATCTTTTCTTCTATTCAAAGCCAGTGATCCTTAGAAGGTGGAAAGAGGGTATGGATTTGGAGGAGACCTTGACTCATGTTCCAATTTGGGTTCAGCTACCTAATTTACCACTGGAATTATGGGGAGCCACTAGTCTTAGTAAGATTTCCAGTAGGGTGGGGGAGCCTTTACATACAGATGAGATGACTGCAAAGAAAATTAAATTAGAATATTCTAGGGTCCTCGTCAAGGTGGAAGTGGGTAAGGAATCGCCAAAAGTACTCATTATCAAAAATAGTTATAATGGCGAGACTATCCATCAAAGGATCAAGTACGAGTGGATCCCTGCCTTTTGTAAGAAATGCATCTCCTGGGGGCACAATACATAGAATTGTCACAAACCAGTGCAGTAGCAATGGCAAGTCAAACAGAGGGCCAAGGCAGTGCCACAACAAGAGCCATGGATAGGGTAAGGCGCCAAATGAATTTGAAGGGACTCAACATGTAGGGCAGGAAATGGGAACACAACAAGAAGCTAGTACAAGTACTGCAGCTACACCTTCACAGAGGCAAGATACATGGAAGGCAGTGATGTATGAGTGGCAGGAAGTGAGAAGCTCTAAATAGAAAAAGGGCCATAATTGGCTGAATAGGAATAACAATGTGGAAGTCCAAAATGTGTTAACCAATCTTTTCCAACTGTTGAGTCAAGTGGGTACAGTAGCAGAGGGTGGCCCATCACATGAACCCCCTGATATATGAACCTGGGAGTATGGAACATAAGGGGTCTCAACACACCAGAGAAGCAGTCTGCTGCTAGGAAGGTGATTGAGATCATAGGCTAGATGTATTTGTTATAGTAGAGACAAGAGTAAAGGAAGGGAAATTTCATGAAGTAAGTAGGGGATTTGGCACACATTGGCAAATTATAAATAACTATATCATTGCTGCAAATGGTCGAATTTGGGTACTATGGAACAAATATAAAGTGAAAAGTCAGATTCTACATGTTACTGCTCAACAGATAACATGTAGAATGGAAGTCAACAATATAAAGGTTATTATAATGGTTGTGTATGCACTTAATGATGAGCAGGGGCGGAAGCATCTGTGGCAAGAACTGGAGAGTATGAATTTTGAGAAACCCTGGATCCTCTTAGGTGACTAGAACGCGACAGTTTTTCAAAATGAAAAGATGGTGAGTGATGGTACTTATGAAGGGGAGAATGAGGCTTTTAAAAGCTATATTGATAAGTTGGGCATAGAAGATATTCCTTTTAGTGGGCATTTTTATACATGGTGTAACCACCATGATAAGGATAGTCGAACTTACTGCAGGTTAGATAGAGTGATGGCAAATGGGGCATGGTTTTTGCAATCAGATAGGGGGCAGTTCAGTTTCTGGATAAGGACATATCAGACCATTGCCCCACGATTCTGAGTGTCACTTACCTAAAGGTGGGAAATTCTATTTTTAGGTTTTTGAATGGATGGAGGTTGCATCCAAAGTACCCTGAAATTGTGCTGGAGGAATGGAGCAAAACTATACAGGGGTGTCCAATGTATAGAGTTGCGAGTAAATGCAAAAATCTGAAGGCTAGATTGAAAGTTCTTCACAGAGGGGTCTATTCCAAAATTTTTGAGAAAGTACAAATGAAATGAGAGCAACTCACAGTAGTCAGAGAGCTGTTGAGTACGCAACCATTTAATGCAGAGTTGATTGAGTAAGAGAGGGCTGTGTATGTGGAAGTTAGGGATCTCCTGAAGGTAGAAATGGAATTTATTAAACAAAGGGCCAAAGCTGAGTTTTTCCAACACACAGATGAGTGTACTAAGTACTTTTTTACAAGAATAAAATCCAAGAGGGTCCAGGGGTGTATTCAACATATCAAGAATAGTGAAGGAGAAGTTATCACTGAGCCTGAGAGGATACAGACAGAATTCCTCAGATTTTATGAGGGGTTGCTGGGTACAAAGAGCAATGCACAATCAGAGATAATCCCTGGAATAGTTGATCAAGGGTATGTGCTGAATGATGAGGATAGAGAAGTCTTGCTCAAACATGTGGCTAGAGAAGAAGTTAAAGCTGTGATGCTCTCAATTCCAGAAAACAAGAGCCCAGGCCATGATGGGTTTAACTCTTGTTTTTACAGGACCTCATGGCCCATTGTGGGGGCTAAAATTACTGCAGCTGTCATGGACTGCTTTGAAAAAAAGAAGCTCTTGACAGAAATCAATACCACTCTTCTCCACTTGATACCAAAGTGCAAGAACCCCACCACAGTTGGAGACTTCAAACCTATAGCATGTTGCTCGGTCATCTATAAGGTACTCTCCAAACTAATATGTAGTAGGCTACAAAATGTGTTGGCTAAAGTAGTTGGAAATGCTCAGGGGCCTTTGTAAAGGGTAGATCAATTATAGAAAATGTCCTTCTCTGTCATGAATTGGTTAAGGGTTATAACAGGAAGGGGATTTCCCCGAGAATTGTCATGAAAGTTGACATTTGAAAGCTTATGACACTGTCAGCTGGGGGTTTTTAGAGAAATTACTGTTGGCTTATGGGTTCCCAGCTGATTTTACACAGTTCATTATTGTGTGTGTATCCACTGTGAAATTCTCTATCATGTTAAATGGAAATGTTTTTGGATATTTTGAGGGGAAAAGGGGATTAAGGCAAGGGCATCCTATGTCCCCTTACTTGTTTGTGTTGATTATGGACTATCATACTAGGAGTTTGGCTAGATTGCACTCAGATCCTACTTTTAAATTTCACCCTAAGTGTAAGAAAGTGGGAATTATTAACTTGTGCTTTGCTGATGACCTAATGCTGTTTTGCAAAGGGGATGAGAAGTCAGTGAGTCACATTAAATCTGTGTTTGAGCAGTTCTCTGACAGTACTGGGTTGAGAGCAAATTTAGACAAGAGTCAGCTCATTTGTGGGGGTTTGTCTGAGGTAAAGAAAAATCAGTTACTGAGTATCACAGGGTTCGTGGAGGGGAGTATGCCTATCAGATATTTGGGGGTGCCTCTAGTAGCCTCCAGAATTACTGTGAAAAATTGCCAGTGTCTAATGGAGAAGATTATCATGAGTAGAATTACTTCCTGGACTTCTAAACATTTAACTTTAGTAGGGAGAGCTTTACTAATTAAGTCTGTATTGTTTGGAGTTCAGCTCTATTGGAGTCAAATTTTTCCTATGCCTGTCACAGTAATTCAGGAAATTGAAAGACTGTGTAGGAATTATTTGTGGATTGGAAGAACTACAGGAAAATGCCAGGCTGCAGTCAAATGGGCAGATATTTGCCTGCCTAAGCAAGAACGAGGGTTGGGTATTGTTTCACTTAGGGGTGTTCACCGAGCCGAGCCGGCTGACTCGAGCTCGAGATTTTTCGAGCTCGAGCCGGCGATCGAGCCGAGCTCGAGCTCATTTGTAAGTGTTTGGGAGCTCGCGAGCCTTTAATTAATATATTTTAATATATATATATATATATTATTATATATATTATAATATTTATATTACTATAATAATATAATTTACTAAAAAAAAATATACTCGCGAGCTCGAGCTCAGGTGGAAATAATCGAGCTCGAGCTCGAGCTCAACATATGCGGCTCGATCGAGCTCGAGCCCGAGTGGAAATAAACGAGCTCGAGCTCGAGCTTGAGCCTGGAAAAATCACCAGGCTCGGCTCGAGCTCGGCTCGTGAACACCCCTTTCACTGGTGCAATGGAACATGGCAGCAGTGTTCAAGCAAGTTTGGAATATTGCATCGAAAAATGACACATTGTGGATAAAGTGGATACACACGTATTACTTAAAACAACAAAGCATATGGGGTGTGAAGGCTAAAGTTAGTGATTCTTGGTATTGGAAAAAATTGATGGCAATAAAAGATATAATGGTGGATGCTGTGGACACAGTCACAAATCAATGGAAGGATGGACATTTCTCAATTCAGAAAGCTTATGCACACTCTATGGAGCATTTTAAGGAAGTGACTTGGAAAGCTTTAGTGTGGGGGAAGGGACCAGTGGCCAGACACAGGTTTATAGCTTGGCTAGCTGTGAAGAATAGATTGAAAACTAAAGACAAGTTGAGTTCTTGGATGCCAATTGAAGACATGAGATGTATGTTATGTAATGGGGAAGAGGAAAGTAGAAACCATCTCTATTTTGATTGTGAATTCGCAGGTGAGGTTATGAGACAGAGTTGGGCCAAACTGGACATAAGAAATAGATACAGGAACTGGGAGCAGTATCTTGAATGGGCCATTAAAGTATGCAGAGGTCAAATTGTTAAGAATCCCGTACAGTAAAAACAGACAATTGCAGCGGAAGATTCGAGGATTCCTACCGGTAGATCACAAAAATAGATCTGATGATTTTTTTCACGGGTTTCGCGAAATTTAGAATAAATAAACATAACCTTTTGATTCGTTTATTGATTCTGCAGAACAACAATCCTCCAAGGGCTCCTGTCTCTAAAGCTTCACATGAAACGAGCCTTCCAAAGATCCCGAAACTCCTCCTTTTTGACAATGATGGACGACTAGAGAGGAGAGAGGGGAGAGAGTTCTTTTCCTTTTGTGTTGTGTAATGTTATCTTGTCACCTAGGGTTTGTTCCACTATAGGAGTCCTATTTAAACTCAACTAGCTTGTGGAATAAGTTGGAGGCTACTCCAAAAACCCTAGAGTGGCCGCCCCCTTAGGGCTTTCTTTGGACTGGGTGGGCTTTTAATTGACTTGTCTAATTTCTAGCCCATCTGCATATATTTAAATTGAAATCCAATTTAAATATAATCTACACTATTAATTAATTCCAATTAATTAATATACTAATTAAATAATTAAATTAATTATTTAATTAATTGATTTAATATAATTAAATCAAACAGCCCATTTAATTCTTTCTAAAAGATTTACACAAAAGATACATCCCGCTCATTTCTTATAGCGCGATTCTTTAGGTTCGTCTCAATTGGCAAAGGGAGGAATTACCTAAGGATGTGAGTGTCACCTAGCCAGTCCCGTGGACTCACATCGTAACCCAATCGAGTACGAAATGAATGAATCGTTTTACGAACCTCTTGGCCATAAATACTGTATGAGTATAAGCCCTTCACTGACGTATCCCGATCAAGTGAGAGTCATGGAAAATGTCAAACTCACTAAACTTGATACTGTGCATTAGATTATAGCATAATGAAATTACTAAACTACCCTCAATGTCCCACATGAGTTAGTTGTTTATGCTTTGGCTAAAAACTTATAATTTCATTAGCCTATAATCGCACAAGATACTTTCTCATTTACTATCGAGACAGTGAATCCCATCTTGGCGATCACTGATCAACTGCTACTTGTCTCATTGACATCGCACTTCAAGGTCGACCCCATTGACAGGTGATATGGGCCTAACTACTCTGGTAACAGATCCAATAATACAAGCACATTGATCATGAACCCTCAGGTCTAAGGCTCACGCATACTATTATGATCAGTAATCCAATCATTGACAATCACTGAGTAAATACCCATGTGATCGGATTACTACGAGCCGTGTTCGAATATGTCAATTCAATTGACATATCTATGATACCTGCTCCCACTATCCCTATAGTGTTCGACTGGCACTCATCGACAGAGCATGTGTCATACAAGTTGAATCTTAATGCCCAATCAAGATTCTTTAACTTGCGAACCCTTTTAAGTGATAAGGTGTAAGACTCTTCCCATGCCACGTCTTTATTCCATAAAGGGCAAGGAGTCAAACCTTTATTCACATGGACTATATGTTCAATACTTATTTAGATGCCATAAAGATTTATATGAACAAAATATAAACGCCTTTATTAATTTCTTCTTAATAGTTTGTACAACATAATAAGATACCCTAATCTAACTATTTGTCCTCATTGGCATCTAGGGCATACATCTAACACAAACTATGGTAAGTAGGAAGAGGAAAGCTATGTTTGCTGCCATTTTATATTTTTTGTGGAGAGAAAGGAATAGTAGAGTGTTCAAAGTGGATAGAAAGAGTAGTAAAGATATAGTAGGAAAAATATGGGATAGTTTACATTGTAAATTCAATTTGGGGGTAAATTCCCCCCAGGTATGCCTGGAGATAGTGTATAGTTGAGTGGAAATTAATGAAAAGCTAATCTTGTTCCAAAAAAAAAAAATATATGAAAAATATGTATGTTATGATTGAAGCATGATTTTATGTTTTTGAATTTATATTTCATGGTGTTATTGTAAATCTGAAATCGCATGAAAAACTGAGGAGAGGAGGAAAAATGGGGCTGAAAAAGCCCTATATGCACGCACGCACAGCGTGCACGTGGCCGGGCCCCGATGCTGGGCATCGTGTGCCCGGTTGGCCTAACTAAAGTCGTGCGCCATTCATCGGGTCAAGCCTAAGGCCCAACAATAAAAGACAGGGAGGGTTACGTGCACAGACCTAATTTTTGATATTTAAGTTTTGGGCTATTTTGGTTATTTGGGTTGGTCAAAAGGATGATGAACCAAATTTAATTAAATTAACCCAAAACTAATTTTATTAAAAATTGAAATTTTGATAAATTGATTATGGGCTTAATTATTAAATCTAAGTGGGATAAATGGATGGTGACTTGGGTTTGATAAAATCGAGCCCATTTAGTATTTATTGAAATAAAAATTATTTAAATTTGAATTAATTAATTATTTTTCTTGGAGAATTATGATTAATTATTTATTTAAATATTATTTATTTTTCTTCCTCAAAGGGTTGCTTTAAATTATGACATTGCACGAGGATTTTAATTTTTATATATTCAATTAGTTGGACTAATTATTTTAATCAAACGTAGACATATTAAATTTTGAATTTAAATATGTGTAAGTCATTTAGTTTTGCTATTTGATTTTGATTAAAATGACGAATATATGAAATGTTAAATCTATAGAAGGCATTAATTAGTTGGACTAATTAAATTAAATTAATCATCAACATATTTGCTTTACTTTAATGCGAGCATGTATTATGTGATGGTGACACCTTCCATGGACTTAGACTTTTGGTTTGTATTTTATTTTCATTGGTTGTAAGGGCCGTTTTGAGCCCAATTTTATTTTTCTAGATTTTATGTATTGGTTGCTTAAAAATCTTGTAATAGAATAGGCTTTTGAAGACGGTGGATATTTAGAGACCAATGAAGATTAGATTAGATTTTCCTTTTGCCTTTTATTTTTAATGATGATCCATTAGCTTGGATCCTCTAGAAAAAGTCCATGGTTGTGTGTGTTGTTAGCTTTTCAGAATTTCTAAAAACATGTTATATTAGTAGTATATATCATGTGTGTATCTGCGCTTTATAAATTGGTAAACGTGCAAAGTGAGACCTAATTTAAAAATCTCAATTCTCCCAATCAAATTATACTAAGTTAGTAAAGGGCACTGGTGTCCTCTCCCTCCACTAAACTTAATAGAATTAAAAAATTATGTCTAATGTATGGTATCATCCCAGTAAGTGGGGGTCATATTGCTGGGTTTCGTGAAAAATCGAATAAACACAGCGGAAGTTTTAAAATTTTAACCTAAAGTAATTTCTCAGTTTGCATATATGAACCAATTAATCGCATAACGAATAACGACTTACCCGTTGAAGCGAAGTGGTAGGAGAATCCTTCAATTTTTCAATCCTCGTGTGATCTACTCTTCTTGAATTTCTTGACTTTTTCTTGAAGTTTGATCCGAACAACGAACACACGTTGTCTTTAAATTATTACGCACGGATTGATTGATGAACAATTCCCACTTTTCTCTAAGGGGGGCGACGGCTAGAGGTATAGAGAGAGGGAAGAGTATTACTTTTTTTATCTAGGAGAGTTATGATTTCGTATTTCTTGTTTTAGGTCAAGAAGTCCTTTTATAACCTCTTGACTTATTAACCAAGACAAACGAAAGAGACTTTTGTTGGGCATCCTTATGGACGCCCAACTTGGCCCTAATAGGCGTCCTCATGGACGCCCATTCTAGGTCCGGGGCTTCTTTTGTTTTAGTTAATTATCTATTTAATTAATAATTTATTATATCCATTAAATAAATAAATAAATTAAATAACTAAATTAATTAGATAAATTAATTCATTAATTTATTTCCAATAGGAAATTAATTAATAATTAATTTTATCTTTATAATTAATTATTTCATCTAATGAGTAATTAATTATTTAATTTATCCAATAAATTAAATCTCCTAGAAGAAAATAGAAAATCCTTTCTCATTTGTCTTTATCAATCCTTTAGCGCGACTCTTTAGGTTCATTGTTTGGCAATGAGAGGAAACCAAAGGAAGTGGGTAACACCTAGCCAGTCACGTGTCCCACTTCGTAGCCAAACGAAATCGAATGATTGGAGCATTTCACAACCTTCCAATCGTAAATACCATATAAGCATAAACCCTTTGTTTATGTGCTCCAGTCAAGTGAGAGTCATGGCTATGTCAAACTCACTGGACTTGACCAAATGTATTAATTATAATAATATGAGATCATTGAGATCGATTTAGTGCCTCACACAATCATCTCTTTTTGCTTTCGACAAAGACTTTGATCTCTATTTATCTATAATCACATAGGGTACTTTCTCATTCACTTATGAGAGAACAAATCCCATATTATATATCAGCTAAGACTATCACTTGCCTATCAAGCCGCATTTCGAGGTCGACCCCACCAACGGGTGAATTGGGTCTAATTACTCTAGTGAAATACTTGACGTTACAAGTGCATCTTCAGCTTGATACTTCAGGTCAAAGGTTCACTTATACCTATTACGCATAATCACTTCTGTCATTGACAGTCACAGAGTGTAAACCCATGTGACAGAACCGATGCAAGTTGTGTTCGAGCATATCAGTTCCACTAAGGTGCCTACAGTCTTAAGCTCCCACCATCAAATGGTGTTCGACTGGCACTTCCATGTCAGAGCTAAGATTGTAAAAGTGTTCTAAGTCTTTATTTGTCCATTAAAGACTTCATATTACTAGCGAACGAGTTTAAGTAATCAAGATCAATCTCTCTAGTGCCAATCTTCCTATCCCATAGGAAGTAGAGGGATTGCACTGAAAATATGGACAAAACATTTTACACTACTTATAGATGCAAATAAGATTTAAGTGAAAACTAAATAATGCCTTTTATTATTAAATAACAAATACGTTCATTACAAGAAAGATTTTTTAATCCTCAATCACTTAATACTCTGGCATACTACTGTTACCCTAAGAAACAAAAAACAAGAGAAACTTCCCTCCTTTACACTAGCTGTCGTCGGCCTTCAAGGAAGACCAAGGAGGAGGAATTTTTTCATAGCTCATTTCCGACGTGATATTTAGAGGTAGTGACCCGGGATTGCTGTTATAGACGGTAGATCAAGAAACAAAACACGCTTCAAGAAAAGGTAAATGGTGAAAAGGTAAATGGCTTATGTTTTTCGTTTCTGTCTAAATAAAATTATTAAACCCAAAAGTGATCCACCATAGGAATTTGAATCGTTTTTCTTCCGCTGTGCATCTGTAAAGGAATTCTTAACAGTGGTATCAGAGCCGAGTTTTATGGTGTTTAATGATTTTATGCGTTTCTTATTATGTTGGTGAATTTAATTTTGAATTAAATTTGAATATTATTGAACATGTTTAGAATATTTTTCTTGATGATTTTGAATCATATTAGTTGGGTAAAAATCTAAAATATAAATCTGAAATTATTTTGATTGGAGTGAAATACTGAAGAACGAAGACGAATCGAGTTTGACCAAAAAAAAATGGGGAAAAAGCAAGGTTGTTGTAATAGAAAACATCACAACAACCGTGTTGCTGTACGGTTGTTGTGTAGCGTGTGTAGGCGGAGCTGACCGCGCCGCCATGATGAGTTGTTCAGTGCCGCCCTGGTCGCGCGCCGATCGAAGCAGGCGTTGTATGCGCCATGTTGAGTCGCGCTGAAAGTGCCACTACACGACCTAAGATGGCACTAGATGCACCGCTATGCATCTCACAGGGTGGCAGTGCTGGCTGCCATAGACGCAGTGCTAGGCGCCGCGACCTGAGCGCATGAACTATTTCTGCCCTAGTTAGTAAACGTTCAGGAAGTGTTGGGCTCAATTTGTGCTGGGCTCGACCCAATACATATTTATATTAATAAGCGTCGGGCCGAGCCCAACACAAATGAGTTGTTGCTAGGTTAAGCCTAGTGGATGCAGACAATGCGTTGGGCTCAACCTAACGCACCACTAGTATTAAAATAACGTTGGGCTTGGTATATCCTAGATGTTGTCAGGTCCTTAAAATTCACTTCTAATTTGCCTATGAAATATTGAGGTGAGTGTGTTTTAATTGTTGTTTATCCAATTAATAGAACTTCCATTCCTTTTTAAAAGAAAAAAGTCCTTTCTTTATATTATATGGGAAATCTCCATCTTATGATTATTTAAGGATCTTTGGTTGTTTATGCTTTGCCAAGGTTATCCCTCAGATTGATAATTTTAAGGTGAGATCAAAGCCTTGTATTTTTATTAGCTATTCATATGCACTGAAGAATTATAAGTTTTCTTTTAGGTAAAGAGTAATAACTTTCATACCAACAAGCACAAATGTCTCATTACACAGCAAAGGGTGACTTGCCTAGTCTACCAAAATGCCAAAACAATCAAGAGGCCTAACAAACTACATGTATACAATGACATCAGACCACATCAAATAGATTACACACCAGTAGGTAGTATATTATCCAGGAAAGCAGCATCTCTGCGAGATAGTCTTCTTTTTACACCTCCTGCCAACTTCATCTTGAGCTCATCTTTTAGGATAGTGAACACAGCTTCACTAGTTCTTGCTTCTTAGACAAACACCCTCTTATTTCTTTCTTCCCACACCTTGTTAACCCCTCCCGAGACCCCTGCCACTAGAATGGATTGTCTAAATCCCCATGATTTAAATGCAAACCTCAGCCAATTCACCCATCTAGTAAACTGTGTTGGCCATGTCCTTACTTGTAGCCAACACATTACCATTTGAAGTAGATTTTTTACCCAACAGCATTCAAAAAACAGATGTGCAATATTTTCAGTTGCATCATTACATAAAACACAAGTACAGTCAGGGATTTGTATGAAGCGACTTAATCTCTCTTTTGTTAACAGCCTCTTATGCATAACCATCCACATAGTGTAAGAATGCTTAGGAATGTTGAGTTTATTCCACACAATTTTAGCAGGCCTAAATTCATCAATATTACCTCTGAGCCAGTCATATGCACTTTGTATAGTGTAGTTATCTGAAGGTGTGTGCAACCATTTGTTGTGAGCAAATCCCTGTTGTAGCTTCCTTTTGACACTATTGATTTTCTTCCAAGCCCAACTACTGTCTCCCGGTGCTTCATAGTCCCAGAAACTTTGATCTTTTAAGTATACTCCACTTATCCATCTTACCCAAAGTGAGTCTTTTTTCTGAGCGAGTGCCCAAACCGGTTTCCCAATAGAGGCAATGTTCCATGTTTTGCAACATTTAATATTTAAACCACCCTTACTCTTCTTATTACAAACATAGTCCCATCCCACTAAGGCCATTTTCTGCCCCTGATCAGTCTTGCCCCACAGAAATTCCCTGCACTCCACCTGCTTAATTACAGCCTGAGGGATAATAAAGATTGATGCCCAATATGTATGCATAGAGAACAGGACCGAGTTGATTAATTCTGTCCTCCCTGCATAAGACAGGTTTCTTGAAGCCCAACATACAAGTTTTTTTGTGATTTTATCTTCTAACGTGTGACAATCCATCTTTGTCCATTTAGTAGGTGAGAGTGGTACACCTAAGTACCTCATTGGAAAAACTCCTTCTGTAAAACCTGTACTAGCTAGGATCTCTTGTTTCAAGGCCATTGAAACCCCTCTTATGTATATACTGAACTTCCCTTGACTGGCATATAGGCCTGATGTTTTAGAAAAGGTCCTGAAGGTATCCTAAAGGATGGAAACTGCATTCTTTGATCCCTTACAAAAAAGCATTAAGTCATCTGCAAAACATATATTTGTGAGTTGTAGATGCTTACAGCCAGGATGGAATCTGAATTCAGGTTTTTGAGTTGCAATCCTCAAGCTTCTAGTTAAGTACTCCATCACAAGAACAAACAGAAGAGGTGAAACCGGATCACCCTGTCTCAGCCCCCGTTTCCCCTGGAAAAAACCAAAGCTCTCACCGTTCAGCACCACTATAAATGTTGCAGTTGTGACACACTCCATGATCCAGTCACTAAACTTTTGTGGAAATTTGAATCCAATCAAGAGTTCCTTCAAGAATGACCACTCCACAAAATCATATGCCTTCCGAATATCCATCTTTATTAGGCATCTAGGTGAGACATTTTTCCTATTGTACAGCCTAATCAACTCCTGGCTTATCAAAATATTATCTACAATGGATCTCCCTTTTGTGAAAGCCCCCTGATTTTCATTTATCAGGAAGGGTAGTACTATGGCCAATCTTTGAGTAAGGAGCTTTGAAATACATTTATAGAGAGTATTGTAGCAGGCAATGGGCCTGTATTCACTGGCTAACACAGGGTTATCAACCTTGGGTATAAGGCTCAACATTGTACAGTTCACTTGTTTGAGCATCCTTCCATTTGTGAAAAAATCTAAGACTGCTTCTATCACATCCTTGCCTATAACACTCCAAGCAACTTTAAAGAACCCACTGCCATATCCATCTGGGCCCGGGCTCTTAGTTGAACAAATATCAAACATAGCTTTCTTTACATCTGCTTCTGTAAAGGGCTTAATCAGCTCCATTTGTTGTTCCCATTTCAGTCTGGATCCCATCTCAAATACATGATCATCTACATTTCTCACCGGACTTTTCTGCCCCAACAGTTGTGTATAGAACTGTACAAAATGGCCAGTGACATCTGAATAATCAGTCAAGACTCTTATGCCATTACTCACACTCAAAATTCTGCTTTTATACTGTCTTTTCTTGATCACCATGTGGAAATATTTAGAGTTTTGGTCCCCTAAATTTATCCATGTGGCTTTGGCCTTCTGTTGCAAATACTTCTCTCTTGCTGTGTTCTTTTCAATATTCATTTTGAGGGCTTCATCTACTGCTTGTTGTAGCCTGATATCCAAAGGATTGGCATTAAGGTCCTGCTGCAGCTGTAATAATGTCTCCTGAGCACTATCAGCTTGAACTTCAATATCATGGAACTTTGCTTTATTTAGAGCTTTGAGGTCTCTTTTCAGTAGTCTCATATTTTCAACAATTCTAAACATCATATACCCTTGAACTTCAGTGGACCAAATTCGAGTGACAAGTGGTAGAAAAAGAGGGGTTTCTGACCACATGTTGTAGTATTTAAATGGATGCCTTCTTTGAGACTGAATACCTTTCATAGTGATCACCATAGGACTATGATCTGACATATTTTCAGGTAAGAATGTAGCTTCTGCATCTTTGTATTTCACACACCAATCATGGTTGACAAACACCCAGTCTATCTTTGAATATATCCTCTTCCCTACTTCATGTTTATTATTCCAGGTAAACTGGCACCCCTTCCATTTCATCTCTTCCATTTCACAGGTATCAATGCATTCTTTAAAATCTCAAATTTCATTCACAGTGATTGGGGAGCCTCCTACCCTATCCCTCTCTTTCATGACACAGTTGAAATCACCCAGCATAATCCAAGGCTGTTGAATACTTGGAGCTATCTGAGTAATGGCCTCCCACAAGTCTTTCCTTTCACTGGCAAGATTAAAAGCATAAACCACAGTTATGTAGATAGTTTCCTGATTAATGAGTCTAGTCACAACACAATGAATAAATTGTGCATCAGACCTAATCACGGATACATTAAAGTACTCCTTTCTCCATAGAATCCATATCATCCCTCTTACATTGTCATGTAGATTGTTAACACTACCCCAACCTGGACATATACTTTGATAAACAGTATCCACCATTTGCTGCTTTATTTTGTGCTCTAATAGGCCAATTAACCCTATTCTTTATTTATTACATAATTGCTGGACATCTCTCTGTCGACTCCTACTATTGAGGCCCCGGACATTCCAGACTATTACATTCTCCTGGTTCATAAGCATTAATGGTAACTCTCCCAGGTGCCACTGAGTAGTGAAGATCCTTAACTACTTCAGAGCCCTTTCCTCTCTGTAGTTGGCCCTCCAAACAGCTTTTCCTCCCTGATTTAGTAACTGTTTGCCACTGCTCCTCTACAATTTCTTGGTCTTGTGGGTGCCCATGCTGGATACTAGCCTCTGGTCTACCCTCTTTACTAAGCTCCGGGGGCATCACTTTTGGTTTCCAAACTTGTTTAGTCTGCCGCTTTCTGCACTCTGTGTCAGGATGACCATATCCACTACAAAAGGTACACTTTAAAGGTTTCCACTCATACGTGACCTTGTGTTCTAGTACAATCCCTTTCTCATTTTCAAAATATATCATCTCAGGAATCTGCTCTGTAGAAACCTCTATCAATAGTCTAGCATAATGAATTCTCTCTTTCTGAACAGTCATCTTATCAGCCATTATAGGTTTCCCTATAAGACTGGCTATCTTACTTAGGGCCTTACCACCCCAATATTTTAGGTCCAATCCTTCTAATTTTACCCACATAGGTACCTTATCTATCTCCTATTTACTGTAGTTTAGATTAGCTGACCATGGACTCACAATTAGGGGCTTATTATCAAAATGATAAACCCCTATGTCCACCACACTATTCCTGGATTCAACAGATTGAAATTTGACAAGATAACACCCATTATGCATCATCAAGACCTTTTCAATGCCATGTTTTCCCCAAATTCTTCTAATTTATCCATTCATAACATTAAAGGGAGGGTTTGCCCCTAGAACATAACATACCAGTGATGCACTCCAGTATTCAACTTCAGATTGTACATCTTCCTCATCTATTCGACCCACTCTTTGCCCCTGGCTTTGTACTGGTTCTGTGTATTGGAGCTTGCACCCAGCATTCCTCAGTTTGGTGATGTCAAATTTATCCCACACAGTCCCCGTGGCAATAGGCGTTATCCCCTGCTGTTCCCCCTCTCTTTCGACTTCTCTGGTGAGAGCCGAAGATAAAACCCCTTTTAAACCCTCCTGTAGTACAGAAATAATCGCCTCCTCTGCTTCTGCGCGCCCAAGCATCGATTGAACCTGACCCAGTAAAGCCCTAATTGACTTCGTTGTTCCATCCTCTTCCCCTGCTCCACTATTCCGTGAATATACCCCATCGAGGTTCCCAAAATTTCCAGAAACCCTTGCTTCAATCGGCGAGTCCCTCTCGCGAATCGGTGATTGATGACTAGGTGTGATGACCTCCTTGTTCACAGTAGGTGTAGTAGCTCCCTTCTTCTTCCTGGCCATGGCCCCAGCGCACGTTAGTGTATCATGCGCTGAGAGAGAAAGAGAGAAAGAAAAGTAATTCAATCTACTTATGTCATTTTAATTGTTAAGATTTCGACGGTTTTTCAAATTGCAAGAAATGTCTTCTTCTTCCGTCTTCCGTTGAAGAAGAAGAATTATAAGTTACTAGACTTGGAGACTAAATCTTTCTTTATTTCAAGGGATGTGATTTTTTATGAACGTGTTTTCCTTTTTTCTATTTCTAAAGATCAGTCTCATACTAAATGTTTTCCTTCACAAGATGATAATCTCTTTTATGAAGATTTGGTTATTCCATATATGAATGATTCTGTATATACTCCTTTTAAAGATGATAGGGATAATACTATTCTTATTAATATTGAGGATAATACTACAATCCTGATTTCGGATATGATATTTATAGTCAACATGATCAAGTCAGGAGGTTCACTAGGATCACAAAACCTCCTGTTTGGATCAAGGATTATGTTTTCCCTACAAATTCTGATTCTAATCATGTTATATCTACTAAGTGTCCTTTGTCTTGCTATTTGAATTATGATTCCATTAAGCCTTCATATAAAGCGTTTCTTACTGCTCTTGCCAATGAAAGCATTCATGCTCATTACAATGAAGCTAAAAGTCTTGCTAAGTGGCAAGATGCCATGAATATAGATATTAAGGATTTGGAATTAAATAAAACATGGAAAATAGTAGACCTTCCATATGGTAAGACTACTATTGGTTGCAGGTGGGTATAAACAATTAAGTATAGATCTGATGGATCTATAGAAAGATACAAGGCAATGTTAGTTGTCAAGGGTTACAATTAGTTAGAAGGTATTGACTAGACTAACACTTTTCACCTGTTGCTAGGCATGTTACTGTCAGGGTTATTATCTCTTTGGCAGCTATTGACAATTGGAAATTATAGCAAATGGATGTCACCAATGGCTTCCTACAAGGAGATCTTAATGAAAGGAATGTATGTCTCTTCCTCCTGGCTGTAACTATACTGGACAAAATCAAAGTGCTAAAGTTTGTAAGTTAGAAAAGTCATTATTGTTAGGAATGTGCCCTCGATGCCAACGAGGAGTTAGAATACAATGCACAAGTTTATGTTGTGCAACCTCTAATTAATATAAAGGCAACAATATGTTGTTCATATAATTCTTGATGGCATCTATAAGTCTTAAATGAACAACTAGTCCATCTGTGTCAAGGCAAACCTTCGCACTCCTTGAGGAGATGGGCACTGGAAGAGTTTGATACTTGATCACTTAAATCGTTCGCAAGTCGGAGAATCTCAATTGGGCATTGAGATTCGTATAAGACTTGTATGACACATACTCTGACAAAGGAGGGCCAGTCGAACACTATGGGATAGTGGGAGTTTGTGTCATAGATACATTGATGGAATTAGTGTATTCGAACATGGCTCGTAGTAATCCGATCACATGGGTTTTTACTCAGTGACTGTCAATGATTGGATTACTGATTATGAAGGTATGCGTGAGCCTTAGACCTGAGGAGTTACGGTCACAGTGTGCTTGTGACGTTGGACTCTGTCACTAGAATAGTTAGGCCCAATTCACCCGTTGGTGGGGCCGACCTCGAAATGCATTCCAATGGGCAAGTAGCATGTGAGGTGATTACCAAGATGGAATTCACTATCTCGAAAGTAAACGAGAAGTATCCTATGCGGTCATAGGTAAATGAGATTTAAAGTCTCTGGCTAGAGCTGATGAACTAACTCGTGTTTAGTGATCTCATATTACTATGATTCTTAAGCATAGCATCGAGTCTTGTGAGTTTGACATATTCCATGACTCTCACTCGATTGTGATATGTCAATGAAGGGCTTATACTTATACGGTATTCATAATCTAGAGGTTCGTAATGACATAGTCATTTCGTACTCGAATGGGCTACGATGTGGGGCCACGGTGCTGGCTAGGTGTCACCCACATCGTTTGGTATCCTCCCATTGCCAATTGAGACGAACCTAGAGAGTCGCACTATAAAAGAATAGACGGGAAAATCAAGTCTTATATTTGGAGGGTGTTCTGGTAATTTGTCCTTGGGAAGGATGAATTAATTAATTAGACAAATTAATTTAATTAGTTGTTTAATTGGATTAAACAATGGTAAATTAAATTAATTAGTTTGAATATTTAATTGACTAGGTTAATTAATTATTTAGACTAGAATAATAATTAATTATTTGATTAATTAATTAATATTGATTTAATCAATATATATTTAATTGGATTAAATATTAATTGGACTAAGTTAACTGGGTCAACATAGCCCAATTGATTGTCCAATGGCCCATATGGGCGTGTGTGTGTGATCCGGTGGGCTTAAGTTGGAGGATTTATTTAATCCTCCAACACAAGCCAGATTACACAGTTGTAACAATTCACATAACTGAAATCCTCCACCAGAAATACAAAGCAGAGGAGAAAACATTTTCTTCTTCTCTCTTCACAGTCCACTCGATCTCGCCTAGCCGCCATGGAGATTGGAGATGGAGATTTCTCGGAGTCTGTTCCTGTGTGATGATCTAGAGACGGTACAATTGAACCGTTGGAGAAGATCGAAGATTCGCGAGGATCAAAGTTGAATACGCGAAAAGGTAAGTTTTTCGTATTCATCTTTTTCTCGTTTAAAATCGACGAAAGCCACGAATTGATCTTGGTTTGGGAATCCTGATCTGTTTTTCGTTTCCGCTGCGCATGCCCTACAGGATTCCCAACAATTATATGTGTTGAAACAGGCATCTAGACAATAGAACCATAAATTTACTTTGGCTATGACAAAATTTGGTTTTATTCAATCAAAAAATGGTTATTCTTTGTTCATTAAATCCAGGGGGAGTTGTATGGTTATTCTCTTGGTTTATGTTGATGACATTCTCATAATAGGGAATGATAATGATATGGTTTCTGAATAAAAAGAATATTTGAACAATACCTTTTATATGAAGGATTTTGGAGAACTAGAGTATTTCTTGGGGATTGAAATTGCTAGATCAAAACATGCATTTATCTTAACCAGAGAAAATCTGTTTTAGAGCTCTTAGCAGAGATTGGTATGTTAGGGTGCAAAACTATTAGTGTTCCTATTGAACAAAATATGAAATACACAGATGGAAATGATCATGGTAATGATCCTTTTATTGATAATGTTGCTGAGTTTCAAATGATTGGGGTAGATTAATATACCTATGCTTAACAAGGCCTGACAATACTTATGCTACACAAATGGTGATTCAATTTATGCACAAGCCTAGAAAGTCCCACTTTGATGCTGTATTTAAAATTTTGAGATACCTTAAAGGGAAACCAGGTTTTGGGAATATTGATGTCATCTCAAAGCAAAATGAAACTCAAGGCCTTTTGTGATAGTGATTGGGCCTCTTGTTCAATGTTTAGAAAATCTCTAACAGGTTTTGCAATTCAATTGGGAAATTCACTTGTTTCATGGAAGTCCAAGAAGCAAGTTACTATTTCAAGTTCTGCTGAGGCAGAATATGGAGCCATGGGGACAACAATAGTTAAAATATTGTGGTTATTGGCAATATTTAAAGATCTGAGATTTAATGATCTTCAACCAATTACATTGTACACTGACAACAAATCAGCAATGCAGATAGCAGCCAGCCCTGTGTTCCATGAGAGAGAACAAAGCATTTGGAAGTAGATTGCCATTTCATCAGAGATAAAATCGAAGAAGGAAAGATTTGTACTAAGTTTATTCCAAGCAGCCAGCTGATGCCTTGACCAAGCCTTTGGGTGCAGTTCAATTTAATTTTTTGTTTGACAAGTTGGGTATCTTTGATTTGTATAGACAACCAACTCGAGAGAGAATGTTGAAAGCATTAGTAGAACTAGCACTTTTAACTTGGGTCTTTATAATATGACCGTTAGGCTTAAGTTTGTTTTTTTGTTAATTTTAGAGCTCAAGTATTAAAGCTCTTCTTATTTCCTTTTCCTGTAATTCAAATCATTATCAGATCAATAATATTTTTCCTTTTATGGTTTATCTTTTTCTCTCTTCATATATGGAGATTATCAAGTTCTTGACTCCCCATTAAAAACAAAAGAAAACTCATAAATGAATCACACGAATTCTTCTTGATTTCACCGGGTAATACAAGATTTTATTCACTCAAAAATAAAAAATACATCACCACAACAAACTTATTCACTTGTGTAGTAAGAAATGCACACAAAATTACTCCGTCTCAATAAACAAAAAAAATTTAGTTGCTTTTTGCAAAAATTTACAGCCAGGGAGAATCATAAATGGGAGTTGCAATGGATTTAACCTGAAGATACTTACTAAGAGATTCCATACCCAAATCCCTCCCAAAACCGCTCATTTTATAGCCTCCATAAGGAAGGTCCCTATCGAAAGCAAAGTAACAGTTGATCCAAATTACGCCTGCACGTATCGATCTTGAAACTGTGTTGGCAATATTCAAGTTATTTGTCATTATGCCAGTTGCTAGTCCATACTTTGACGCATTTGCTCTCTTGATCACCTCTTCAACCGTCCTACATTTAATCAGTTGAAACTGGTATAAGTAATTAATAACAAAAAAATGACATTTTCGAATTAACATGTTCTTTTTTCTTGATTAAATTCTGAAGACAAACAACACTATATGCGAAAAGTCCTACATTTTACAGGTTGTTGGTAATAAATGATATTAATAAATGGAAGTACTTACTTGAACTTCATAACTGACATAACAGGCCCAAATATTTCTTCCTTTGCAATTGTCATATCATCCTGCAAACCACAAAAGAAATTTAAAAATTTAGTGTTGTTTATCAAGATCGGAGTATAAGAACGTTGAGTCTAAAATGCTTACATCAACGTCTGTAAAAATTGTTGGCTCGATATAGTACCCCTTTTTTCTGTCACAAGGCTTACCACCAGTCAACAAAGTAGCACCTTCCTTCTTTCCGAGCTCAATGAACGAAAGTATTCTTTCGTACTGTTTCTTATTAACCTATTCAAAGGTAAAAGAAAAAAAAAAGATTCAATGGCCTAAAAGATGATATTTTTGAACTAAATTTAAATCTTGCATGCATTTAGTTCACTCCATCATCAGCGATTTTAAAAGAAAAAAGAGAGGGTGGAGTGAATCCAAAAGTCATACTTGAGGTCCTTGATGAACATTTGGATCAAAAGGGTCCCCGACCACCCAAGCTTTTGCCTTCTCAACCAACTTAGTGAGAAATTTATCATATATCCCTTCTTGAACGAAAACACGAGTACCAGCAACGCAAATTTCACCCTGATGAAAAGAAAACCAAAAAGAAGGTGGACATTGGGATGGAAATCAATTGAACTAAAAGAATATTGAAACAAATTTGGAAACCTGCCTTGTTATATAGAGTTGCCTGGAGAGCAAGATCAGCAACTTTATCAACATCCACATCGTCAAAAACAATGAAGGGGGATTTGCCTCCAAGTTCTAAGGAAACAGGTTTCAGGTTGCTTTGTGCTGCAGCCTGCATTACGAGACGCCCTACTTCCGTCGACCCTGTAAAACTAACCTGACCAACCCCCACAAAAAAATGGTCTAATTGTGAGGTGGCTAGCTAAGAACATCAGCAATGTACAAAAGTAGAAGCAGCCTTTTTAATTGTTATTTGTTGACAATACATCTCACCATATCAATGTCCATATGAGAGCTAATGGCAGCACCAGCTGCATGTCCATATCCTGTTACAACGTTAAGTACTCCATCCGGGATACCAGCCTGCAGTTTCATTTGAAAAAAATACATATAGACATAAACAAATATATATAGATAGATATACAGAAATCATCAAAACAATAAGAGAGCTAGAGCTGAATGAGTCATCCTTAGGAGCTCCAGGAACTCGAGGTCCTATGACTATCCCATCCATCCATGAGGTGGACATATAACTACGGTGGTGATTATACCAAGACTCAAAGTTCCGAACTCCCTAAGAATCATTCAAGTTGATGATACAGAAAGAGTAGCTCTAATGTTCCCGGTATATATTGTATATTCATCTCTCATAAAAAATTACGTGAAAACCACACACAATGGCAACTCACTATCTATAATTCTATATATACGAGAGTTAGACACAAGGACCGCATAACGAGAACAGAATTGAAAGTAGCTTACCAGCTTGGCTAGATGAGCATAGTAAAGTGCAGAAAGAGGCGTTTGTTCAGCAGGCTTGACAACCATGGTACAACCCGCAGCCAAGGCAGGCCCCACTTTCATCACAAACATTTGAGATGGAAAGTTCCATGGAATGATGTGTCCCACAACGCCTATAGGCTCACGAAGCGTATATCCCTGTAGCGCCCTTGACATTTTCAGAGTTGCCCCATGAATTTTATCAGCAGCACCTGCAAAATAACGTATGGTTTCTGCTGCACCAGGAATGTCCGCTAGCTTCGCCATTTTGTATAACTTTCCACCATCAATTGCGTCCAATGCCGCTAATTCTTCTATGTTTTCGTCAATCAAGTCTGCGAATTTCAACATTATCCTTCTTCTTTCCTAATATAGATCCACCACAATAGTAAGGAACGTAGATGGTTTGGCATATTAATATCCAATATCAACCTCAGAAGAATAATAAATGAATTGAAGTACCAAAAATGAAGGAGAAAAAACCTATTTTAGAAATTTTGTTAACCAGTGACAATATTTACTCTACTTGCTACATATTTTTAAGTAAGCATAACAGAAAGTGAATGGTGTTAATTGGCATGAAGTTGGGAAATTGAAAAGAAATTCCATGTGCTCTCTTAGAGATAATAATGCTCTGTTTGGTTCTTGAATTTTGGTGGAATAAAGGAAAAGAACAATGAAAATGATAAGAAAATAAAAATAAAGCACAAAGTTCTATAAATCGAAGGACGCATACCACTTTTTTTTTTTTTCTTTTTCCTCAATAAAATCCAAGAACCAAACACACAGCCTAAATGTTGTACATTTTTTAGTGACAACTTTTAGATAAGGCGGTCGAGAAACCTTTCCTCATTTTTTCTCTCTGGTTGTCTTCAATGTTAAAAAAATTAGTTTTCGGCAAGGATAAATAAACGAAAAATGAAAGTAGTCAAAAAATAAAGCATAGAAATCTACTATTTGATTTTAGGAAATGGTTTTTTTCATCTGAAAAATAACTCAAAATAATTAATAAAAGTATTAAAAATCCAAAATATTTGAAGGATGACCAAAACAAGCGCAAAGGACAAGACTATGATATTTTGGATTTAAAATCTTCACGTGTGAAATCATCCTTTCCAAACACAACCTATTAGTTTTGGTATTATTCGAATCATTTACCAATCAGTCAATTAATCAAAGAAAAGTTTTAAAGATAGGATTTTAGATTACAGCTATCTCTAGCATCACCAATAATAGAACACATTGCACAATTAAATAATTTTCTCATGGAATTATAAAAGGTTGTTCCTACATCGTCCTAGTGAGAAAAGGAGTATAAAGGTGACTCATTGGTCTTAACTCTTAAATCATCACACACAAAAAGAAGCAGTAAATAAACGAAAAATTACCCATATACTAACTCAATGATATTTTCTTCAAGTATATAAAAGTTGGGGAATGATATTGGCACTCCACAAGTTACTATATGAGCTCCAAATTTAATTTTATTGCTAAAATATGACAACAATGCCCATGGAGTATAAAAACATTATAAACTTCAAAATTAATTCCAAAAGTATTTTTATGCAAATCAAAACAAGTTATTATACTTCAATATTTTATTACATATTAAATAATAAATATAAATTTAAAAATTGAATAGTTTTATAAATTTCTACGAAATGCAGCTCGTCAATGAAAACTTTAGACCATTACCAACAATATAAGTAATAACATAGTAACATATGTCAAATTAGAAATAACAAAACATCAAATGAAAATGAAAATTATTTCATTTTTACAGCATATTAGTACCAAACCATCAATTTTATGTAGTTTATTATAGTAGTAAATCAAGATTTAGGCATAAGCAAGTCCAGTCCAAATAAAGTTAATCCCTGTAGAAAACGTAATAATAATAATATAACAACAATAATAATAATAGTGGTGATGATGCTGATAATGTTAGAAGTATCTAATAATTTCTTCAGTTGTATAATATAATGCACGGATACTCCTAAAATCGACCCGTGCAGTATCATATCCGTATCGTACCCGTATCCAACACGGATACTCTCAGATACCGTGTCTAGGCCATTTTTGAAGTGTCCAAAAATAAATAGAAAAGAAAAAATTCTGGATACCGTATCCGACACAAAATTTGAATTATCCGATACATTTTGGATACCAGATAGAATATTTGTTTAATATTATATAATACTTTTTGGACTAAAATAGGAAAATAGATAATATTTTCAGTCTTTTATTAAAAATTAACACATAAAAATTAAATAAATAACAATTTTTTTTACAGAACTAGACAATTTTATTTATATCAATGAATTTATCGAATAAAATTTATTTTTATGTATTATACATGCATATATATATAGCCGTATCCTCGCCGTGTCGTATCCTAAAATTTTGAAAAAATCTTATCGCCATACCTGTATCGTGTCGTATCCGTATCGCCGTATCCATACCCGTGCAAACTAGGTTGTATATAAAGATACCAAGTATATAAATATATTTTATATTTAAATGTCCAAATAATAATAATAATAATTTGTGCCTTACGTAATTAATTTATGTTCTTAAACTGATAGTTTTGTGCTTGCGTAAAGGTACATATTGTCCAATTATGCATTCTTCAAGCAATTATATGGATAAATTATTACAAAAAATGAATTGATTATTAAAAGAAAAATTTATTTTTTAATTTGTTAGCAATTGATTTTTTTATTAACAAATGGGTAATATTGTCATTTCCCTAGAGAGAAAGAAAAGTGGAGCTCCCATAGTAATTTGTGGAGCCCAAATATCATTTCCCATAAAAGTTTAGTTTTTATTTTACAAGTTGTTATGTGAGTACAGGACAAACATGATTCATGCATCTTTAATTAATAGAAAATTGAAAAGTACAAAACTTTGAAAGCATAATACAGTATGGAAAATTGAATAGTACAAAACTTTGGAAGCATAATACAGCATAGTTTATGTAATTTATACAGATTATCAGGAATAATTTAATTATTTTGAGTTATGTGTCGGTAAAGTTGACCAATCACCACATTTATTTTATTATTAAATTCAGAAACAAACAAGGGGCACATTTTATTCTATTTATTTTAATGAATATATAGCATAGGGTGATGAGCAGACACGATGTCATAGTCTTGAATAATTGAAAAGTTGTGTTGTTGTCAATGTGAGAAATAGTAATAAACAATATATATACATATACATACATACATACATATATATATATATAGTTACATACAGATCCGGGCAGGCGAGGCCACGGTCCATGGTCGAAAGCTTGACGGGCAGCATTGACAGCCAAATCAACATCATCCTTGTCGCCTTCAGCAATATTTGCGATCACTTCTTCTGTCCTCGGGTCTATCGTCTCAAACGTATTCCCTGACGATTTTCATAATTAATTTCATCATCATAATATACATCTATATATATACATATATATAAAATTGTTCCAAAACCTCTTTTTTAAATTTTATTATATCTCATTATTTTAGAGTACTAATTTTGACCATGCCGACCACAAAAATAGTTGTACTATAGATTTCCTTTCAGAGACATTTATGTGGTTGTAGTTGGAAGATATTGTTAGAACCGCCTTTTATTACTTTATTTTTTTTGGTTGAATTTAGCACCGCCATCTAATTATATGGAAAAATGTAATTCTATTTAATTATCTAGGTCGTACTTATCGGAATATAGGATGCGAATTGTTGAACAAAAACTGAATCATGTGGTATGATGAAGTAATAATATCATAAATATCATAAAAGTAAATATATATATATATATATTTAATGATAATATCACATGTACTATAAAGTCACACTCGAATTCGACAAATGCCAAAAAAAGAAAAAGAGATAAGAAACAAAATTACAATTTAGTTTATTAAAATAGAAAATACATGCGATGACACTATAGAAAGGGAAAAAATAAAAAGAATAGAAAATGAAATTATGATTAACATTCCACCAAATTTGATCTTATGAATATGGGTTTATTGTTATATCATTTCAACACTATAAATGATGTGACTCCGTAATAGTCTATTTACGTAAACTCTTATAAAGCAGATATATAGCATATAGATATACTAGATTATAATGATCTATAATTTCCCTACTCAAGTAATAGGATCGCATGAACAGATTATAGCATGACCATAACATAAACTCGTGTGGACATTTGTGTGGCTTTGAACGTTCCTTTTTGTTTTTCATTTTTTCGTTTCTTTTAAATTTTTTCTTATCCAGATTTCGAGATGTCTTCCTTTTCTTTTCTTTTTTTGATAAGATTTCTATTCCCATTAAGAAACAATATCATTTTTTTGACTGATTTATATATTTGTTTAGTTCAAATTTTATTATTGTTAAGACTTTTAAATTATTTTATTTAGACTACGAAAATGTTCATTTACGTACATATTTTTCAATAACAGGCTTACGAACACAATACAAACTAATGAGAGAGTATAAATACTCCCAGCCATATATATATATATATATATTTATATGTATATACAAATTTCTACTCAAATTAATTTTAACAAACTCCATCTAGTTTTTTATAGCTTTTAATTAGAGCTGATGTTATGTTTCCTTTAATTGAAAAATCACAAAATCACATTGAGAAACAGCTTTGGGTAAATATGGGAGCTAAATGAAATTTTGATTTAAGGAAACAAAAACAAATTCTTAGTTTAATTAGTGTACCAAAGTATATAAACTGGAATAGTGATAGAAAAAACGAATGAAAGGAGAAAATAAGGAGTGTAGTGATGGTGTACCTGATATAGAGTCAACGAAGTGCCCATTGATGAATAGCTTTGTGAATTTGATTTTAGGAATTTTGATGTTATGAGAGTACTCATCTAATATACTTGCTCCATTGCTTTGCCCAGAAGTACTCATCTTTCTTTGTTGTTATAATAAATATCTTAAATTCTTCTCTCTTTTGTGTTTCTTCTCTCCCCTCCAAGCTGTGGTGTGCTGTGCTGTGAGGGGTTAAATAGAGAGGAGACTAATATGAACAAGTGTGGGGGCTGCTTAGGAAAAAGATAAAAGATGATGATATCGATGTCATCGTGGACCACCCTAGTTGCTATTATTGATGAAGAATGAAAAGTTCTTTTCTTTGTGTTTCTTCCATTTTGGTACGTGTTTTAATTTTAAGACCACTTTTGTATTTTTAGTACCACAACACAAATCAAATCAAATTTTGATATCACGCTTTTGTAAAATAATACTTTTCGTATTAAATTAAATTTTTTATCCCAATTTTAATACTGTCGTTAGTTGATTAATGATCAATACTAACAAATTCGTTAGTTTTCTAATTTGAGGGGAGGGGGAACAGATTTTGGGGCAAAATGGTGGGAAAATAATCTTTTTAAGCATTTTTTTTTGTGTCAAACGTGACCTTTTTCGTTAAATTGAAAAATAACTAGTCGCCTCCCCACTTCTAAGCTTTTATCTTCTAACAACCATCTCCACCAATACTCTAATTGTTCATAAATACATCTTTAATCAACTATTGTAATAGAAGTCTTATATACACTTGCAGAAAAGGTGTATAAATCTTACAATACATATTTTAGAAAAATAAATGAAAAGGACTAAATTTTAAAGTTAGATGTCCCTTCAATTACGTAAATTTTTTCGAATCAATCCTAATTTTTATAATATAAAAAAGATAATATTTTGATATTGTAAACAGTTCACAATTTTCCAAATGAATAATTTTAAGAGACACACTGGGAAACCTATATTTACTTTCCTTTTGTTCGAATGAGACTTAGATTCAACTATGACACCTAAGTTAATAATATAATTAGTAGTATATTTAAAAAAAAATCAAATGGGAAGGCATCATATATTAATTTTGACTTTAGAATTTTATCAGAATTATAATGTAAATATCTAAATATTAGCTTATACTCTTTACTTTTTAATAAATAAGAGTTTGGAATTTAATTTTGATATTTTACCTGATTTATTGAATTGTGTTGTGTATATTATGAAAAAGAAAAGCTAGATTTAGTTGTTAAAAGTCGTATTTTTTAAGTGCATGGATAAAGGTGTTGGATTCTTTAGTAAAATTTTGTCTAAAATTTTTTAGAAGAGGCATTTGTCTAAAAATCGAACTTTATGGGAAGTGGGTTGATGTGGGTGGAAATTAGTTATTTAGGCCAAGTTGACACGCCCATCACTTATTGGGCTAAAATCCTATGTAGAGCTGGACCAAGGCCTTCACAAGTATAGCCCAACTACAACCCGATTGAGCCTAAGGAAAGGCAGAACTATAAGGAACAAATTGAGGACACAATCCAATCAAGACTCAACCAATTAAAAACCTACCATAGCAGGCTGAGAACATCAAACGGATTTGGGCCTAGTTTTAGCAAGATTCGGCTGTAGTAAACATATCAATTGGCGCCGTCTATGGTAAATTGAGTTCAAGACTTGAGGTAGATTTGGTCCTTTTTTTGCAAATTTTTCTCAACAATTTTTTATCGAAGAACGAGATATGGCGGAAATGCAAGAAATCATGGAGGATGGAGGAAAGAAAATGATGTAATTTTATGTAGGTATGGACAAGGATGCACCCGAGATGCCAACAATCCTGACCAGATGATTGGCAGATGACTGCCAGTGGAAAATATGCCTTGAATGCAAGCTGGTGGGAAACAAAATTTCTTTCCAACCTGCATCGACTTACAATCTGAACACGGAGCAACTTAAAGGGATTGTGGATGTGCTTATCAAAGACACATTGCAAACAAAGGCTGCAAGTCTGCAAGATCCTAGGATAGTAGGTGAAGATCTAATGTCACCACTACTCAAAAGGGTACTCGTAGCAGATGAAGGTAACATCAGATGTGATCTTGAGATCACCCCAGAAGCAAGTCTTGGAAAAAGAGCCAGAAGAATGGAATTCCTGGAGCAAGAAGGGAAAGTTGACAATGGTGAGCCCAAGAGAAAATATCCATTCCAAGAGGGGCGCCAAATGCGATGAATGGAGGTGGAAGAAGAGGAAAACCAAGATGGCTAAGTTCATCAGCCTAAGTCCCAACACGAAAAGATGGAGAAAGGTAGGCAGACCCAAAAGCAGAAAGAGACGCATAAGTCTAAAATGCTCTAGAAAAAGAGGGCTACCATAAGCATCAGCCGCAGGGCTAGAAAGAAAAAAGAAACTTCTCGAAGATGAGGTTAGCAACTACGAATCTGTCAGTTCCTTGTGTGGAGATTCTAAATAGCACTTGAAGATAAAAATCAAGCAAAATAAGCTGGAGCTTATTTCCAGAAGAATGAATAAATGGAAGAAAGATCGCAGGAGGGAGGGTGCACATGGATAGGGGAATCCCGTTCAATTGATCCATAACAATGGAAGATCTACCCTGAGATTTCAAAATCAACTCCATCATGCATTATGATGGCACCACTGATCCAAAAGACCACATATACACTTTCCAGAATTATGCTTCGCTGCATACATACTCTAACACCATAAATTGCAGGGTTTTCCTGACAACGCTAACTAAGTCAGTGCAACTTTGGTTTAACCAACTGCCTAAAGGATCCATCGAATCTTTCTCAGAGTTTAGCGCCAGATTCTTACATCTGTTTGCTAGTAGCAAGAGGCATGAGAAGACACTCCTTAGACTTATTTAATATAAAGCGGAAGGGGGATGAATCGTTACATTCATATGTGAAGTGTTTTAACGCTGTCACGCTGGAAGTATCGGCTGCAACTGCGGATGTGAAATCCAGCGCCTTCACACACAATGGAATAATACTAGGTCAATTAAATGTACTAATATGTTAGTTAAGTGTCCACATACGTCATCTTAAAGAAATTCATACGTCGATGTAAATGGCATCATACATCATTTGCGATGGAATTATATTGGGTCAATTAAAAGTACTAATACGTCAGTTATGTTGGGAAAAAATTGCATAAAACAAAAACGCAGCGGAAGAATATATATATATATATATATATATTTAAATCCCAGTGGCTCATCTCTATTTCTTATATTTAAATTGAGTTTCGAATTCAATTACCGTTCTTCGCGTATGTTGAATTCTGAACCAGCTTTGCAATCCCTTCTTGAACAGCAAATCCGTCGCTGTCTCTAAATTGCCATGCCGGAGTCAAAAGCTAAAATCTTCTTCTTTTCTCTTGAGGGAGACGGCTAGAGAGAGAGAGAGAGAGAGAGAGAGGATGGAGTGTTTTGACTTGGAGAGAAAGTTATATGTTAATCACTTGGTTAATTTTCTCTAAGTAGTATATTTATACTATAATGAAACAATAACCTAGGCCTAAAAAACTCCCTCTTGGACGCCTACTTTGAGGCTTTTAAAGCCTTCGGTCTTTAGGCCTATTATGCTATTTAATTAATTAAATAAATAATATTATTTATTCAATAAATAAATTAATTAAATAATCAATTAAATCCATGTTAATTTTATAATTAAATTCCTCTAAAGAATTAATTAATTCATTCATTAACTTAACTAATTAATAAAATCATCTAATGATTAATTAATTAATCACGATATCCAATACAAAAAATTCTCTCAAGTCTTTTTCCATGATTTTCCTTTTGCACTTCCTTTAAGCGCGACTCTTTAAATTCGTCTCAAAAGGCAATTGGGAGGAAACCAAAAGGATGTGAGTAACACCTAACCAGTCACGTGGCTCACATCGTATCCCAATTGAGAACGAACGAATAAGATCATTCCAAACTATATACGCTGTGAATACCGTACGAGTATAAACCTTTTATTCTTATATCTCAGTCAAATGAGAGTCATGGTTTTAGTCACACTCATGACTTGACCATATGCTTAGCTCATAATGAGTCGAGGTCATTTTATGCTTTGGCCAAAGACTTTTAACCTCACTCATTCATGACTGTATAAGATATTTAGCTCATTCACTTATGAGAGAATGAATCCCATTTTGCTAATCAGTTAACAATGCTACTTGCCCATCAAATCACACTTCGAGGTCGATCCCACCAAAGGGTGATTTGGATCTAACTACTCTAATGACAGACTTGATGTCACAAGTACATCTTCAACTCGATTCCTCAGGTCTAAGGTTCACGTGTACCTATCACAACTTATCAGTTTCATCATTGACTGTCAGTGAGTGAATATCCATGTGATGAAACCGATGCGAGCCCTGTTCGAACATATTAGTCCAACTGATATGTCCATGACATAAGTTCCCACTATCATTCCCATAGTGTTCGACTGGCACTTTCTCTGTCGAAACTTATATCATGCAAGTCCTTGTTCTGTATTGATGTCCAGTCAAATACTTTCTTAGACTTGCGAACCCTATTTAGAGAATAAGGATCAAACCCTTCTAGTGCCATTCTTCCTATCCCATAGGAAGTAGAAGGTTTGCCTTTTTCTCAAGGGCTTTATGTTGTTTATTAACACCTTACAAATGTCTATAAGAAAACAACAAGTTAATGTCTTATATATAATAAAAAGATGTTGTTTAGTTACAAGTCAATGCCCCATAAATCTATCCTCTTTATGGCATTTGAGGGCATACACTCTAACAATCTCCCACTTGCACTCAATGCCATTTGCTATGGTATTTAATACCCATCCCTTCGAGATGTTTTTCTAGCACCGCCTGTGCTAATGGCTTGGTCAATGGATTAGCGACATTGTCAGCTGAGGCTATTTTCTGAACAGATATTTTTTCTCGTGCAACGATCTCTCTTATGATCTGATATCTCCTCTCGATGTGTTTTAGACTTGTTGTGAGACCTAGGTTCCTTTGCTTGCGCTATTGCTCATGTGTTGTCACAATAAAGTGGCAACGCTTAAAGTTCTTCTATGAACTTCCTTATCCAAACAGCCTCTTTAAGGCAGCTATGTATTCAGCCTCTGTAGTGGAATCCGTGGTTGTGCTTTGCTTGGAACTTTTCCAAGTCACCGCCCCACCATTGTGGGTGAATACGAATCCTGAGGTGGACTTTCGGTTATCGACATCAGATTGAAAATCCGAATCAGTGTACCCGTCCACTCTCAGGCTACCACTCCCATAGATGAGAATCATATCCTTGGTTCTCTTAAGATACTTTAGGATATTCTTCACAGCTATCCAATGTTCCTTGCCTAGGTTTGGTTGAAATCGACTAACAACGCTTACCGAATAAGCAATGTCAGGTCTAGTACACAACATTGCATACATCAAACTACCCACTGCTGATGCATAGGGTACAATGCTCATTTCCTTTCTATCTTCCTCACTTTGAGGACACATAGATTTTGAGAGATGTATCCCATGTCTCATTGGCAGGAACCCTTTCTTAGAATCCTCCATCCTATATCTCTTTAGGACCTTTTCTAAGTAAAGGGCTTGAGAGAGCCCTATCATTCTATTTGTTCGATCTCAGTAGATTGGAATCCCTAGAATATAAGTTGCCTCTCCCAAGTCTTTCATGGAGAAAGTACTCGAAAGCCACTTCTTTACAATGGTGAGCATTCCTATATCATTCCCTATGAGTAATATGTCATCTACATATAACACAAGGAATGTTATCTTGCTCCCACTAATCTTCTTGTAAACACATGGCCCGTCTTTGTTTTTGATGAAGTCAAATCCTTTGACAGCCTCATCAAAACATAGATTCCAGCTACGGGACGCTTGCTTGAGTCCATAAATGGATCTCTCAAGCTTACACACCTTATGAGTATGCTCCTTGGATACAAAACCTTTAGGCTGTTCCATATAGATATCCTCTTCTAGGAATCCATTTAGGAAAGCAGTTTTGACATCCATTTGCCATATTTCATAGTCTAGGTGTGCGGCTATTGCAAGAAGAATTCTTATTGATTTGATCATAGCCACTGGCGAAAAGGTTCTTGGTAGTCAATTCCTTCTTTTTGACTATACCCTTTCGCCACTAGACTGGCTTTGTAGGTGTCAACCTCGCCATCAACACCAATCTTTCTCTTGTAAATCCATTTGCACCCGATTGGTTTTACCCCTTTAGGTTGGTCCACAAGTTTCCAGACTTGGTTTGCATGCATCGAATCGATCTCAGTTTGCATAGCTTCATGCCATCTAGTAGCATCCACCTCCACCATTGCTTGATCAAAAGTGGAAGGATCATCTCCATGATCCTCCTCTAATACAGAATGAAGATCCAGCTCCCTCTGTACTAGATATCCGTACCTCTCAGGCGGTTGAGGTACTCTACTTGATCTTCGCGGTTGTGGTTGTGGTTGTGTTATAGAAGGTTTGGTTCTCACTTCCTGTGTAGATGTATCCACTGGAGTCTCATTTTGTTCTTCTAGAATAATCTTTTTACCCGCTCCTCCTTCTTGAATGAACTCATCTTCAAGAAAGTGGGCTTGTAAAGCTATAATGATCCTTTGATCATCGTGCAGGTAAAAGAGGTATCCCATTGGATCCTGAGGATATCCAACGAAACATCCCTTCAAGGATCTAGCCTCCAAATTGTCCACTTTGGTCTTTTTGACATAAGCCGGACATCCCCAAATCTTGATGTGATTAAGACTTGGTTTTCTATTCCTCCATATCTCATAGGGAGTCATAGGAACAGACTTGGACGGACATCTATTTAAAATGTGTACAGCTGTAAGCAGCGCATGACCCCACAGTGAAATGTATAAGTCAGTGTAGCTAAGCATGGAGCGAACCATGTCCAACAAGGTTTAATTCCTTCGCTTTGCTACTCCATTTAACTATGGTGTCGCTGGAGGTGTGAGCTGTAATACTATACCATTTTCTCTGAGGTATATTTCAAACTCGTCGCTCATATATTCTCTTCCTCGATCCGATCGAAGAGTTTTTATATGTTGACCAGTTTGATTTTCCACTAAAGCCTTGAATTCCTTGAACTTTTCAATGGATTCAGACTTATGCCACATCATGTACACTAGACCATATCTTGAATGGTCATTAATGAAGGTGATGAAGTAAAGGAAACCTCCTCGTGCCATTTCTCCAAATGGACCACAAACATCAGTGTGCACTAAGCGTAAGATTTGTGAGGCTCTTTCAAAAGTCCCTATGAAGGGGGATCTAGCCATCTTGCCTTTGAGATAAGATTCACAAGGAGGATAAGAATCCAATCCCAATGGACCGATTAGTCCATCTTTCTCCATTTTGCAAATTTTATGTTCGCCGGCATGGCCTAGTCTAAGATGCCAAACCAATCTTTGGTTTATTCCAAGCCTACTACATTTCCTTTGTATAGTATTCATAGAACACTCATTTTGGACATTAAGGTAATACAATCCATTTATTAAAGAAACAAAGCCTACTAATTTATTACCATAATAAATATTGCTTCGTTCATCAATAAAATGGAAAGTATAACCAAATTTAACTAAAACGGGAATAGAAACAATGTTTTTAAGCCCATTGGGCAAAACTAAAACATTATCCAGAAATAGTATATGTCCAGAATTTAAAATCAATGAGGTAGATCCAATTCCAGTAGCTGCAACGCTATGCCCGCTGCCTACTTTTATCTTCGCCTCATCACTGTCCAGCTTCCTTCCTCGCACCAGATCCTGATTCATACAACAAATGTGAGCACTAGCTCCAGAATCAAGAATCCAAGATGTAAAGAAAATGGTCATTGAACAATAAGTTTCATGAACATAAAGTTCCATACCTTGTGCGCCCAGCCCCATGTTTGGACAGTTCCTCCTCCAGTGGCCCAGCTCACCGCAGTGTAGGCATCTGTCCATTTTTTGTGGCCCTTTACGCTTGCGATTCACAGGAGCTTTCCCTTTTCCTTTATCGACACCACCCTGAGCTCCAAGCTCGCCACTCTGCTTCTTGGCTTTCTTCTTCTTATTCTTCGCCCGTTTGGGCCCAGAAGAGATAACCAATGCAGTTTCTTTTCCCTTGGGCTTCAATTGAGATTGTGCAGTCTTTAATTTATTCATTAGCCCGGCTAAGTTTCATTCAATCTCATTGCAATTGAAGTTCATGACAAATTTGGAAAAAGAATCAGGAAGAGATTGCAAAATAAGATCGGTTTGAAGATGTGGATTAATTGTAAAATCGAGAGCCTCTAATATCTCGATCCTCGAGATCATCTTGAGGACATGGTCCCCAACTTTCTCACCTTCTCTCATTTTGGCCCCGAAGAGCTCTTTAGATATCTCATATCTAGCAGTACGGCTGTGCTCACCATAGAGCTCGACCAAGTGTGCCAAGATAGCCCTCGTTGTGGTCATCTTCTCGTGGGACCTCTGAAGCTCATTTGTCATTGAGCTAAGAATGTACCCATGCACTTGGACGTCATCCTTTACCAATTTTTCATGAGCTTGGACTTCTTCCTCGTTGGCACGTGTTCTGGCAGGAGGAGCAGGGATGTCGGTGTCCAACACGTAGCCCAAGGACTCCATATTGAGAACTATTCTCAAGTTCCTTAGCCAATCCACGTAGTTGGGTTTGGTAAGGATGTTCTTTTCGAGTAAAACGGAAAGTGGGTTGATAGAAATTTTTGTTTTGAGAGAGATAAATAAAAAAATAGCTGCAAAAAATAAACCAGACTATATTAGACTTGTGTAACTAAACTAAAATCAAGTTTAAAATCAAGGACTTCGACTTATAACTTGGCCCCCACTACATTTTTCAAGATTCACACTCCCACTGTGAAAAACGGAAGTGATCGTTGTAATGTAATTCGTGATGGGGATTGAGTTCTTTAATTAATCTAATGGATGACAACCCTTTAACGATATTTGGTCCATTAGTGAGAATCTTTTATTTAAATAAATAACTTAATTAAAAAAATTCTCCAAAAATCATTAATTAATTATTTCACTTAAATAAATAATATTCAATAAAACAATTTGGGCTCGATTTCATCAAATACAAATTACCAACCATTGGCATATTTAAATTCAATTAATTAGGCCCAAAACTAATTTATTGAAAAGTGCATAATTTTAATTAAAACAATTTGGGCTTATTTAATTAAATCCGGCTCATCATTCTTTTGATCCACCCGGATAACTCAAATAGCCCAAAACTCATTTATTTAAAAATTGGACCCGAGAAAAAATAACCCGACCCGTTAGCAACCGGGTCATAGACCCGAGCCCACAAAACAGGGCCCCCATGAGCCAGGCGCACGGCATGACGTGTGCCGTGCGCCCAGTGCACGACCCATGAGCCTGGCCAAGCGCCTGCGCGCACAGCGTGCGCTGTTTGTGCGCCTAGCGCACAGACTGCGCACGTCTTTTTCGTCGCGCTCGTCGCGGGGTTTTTCCGACCCGATTTTCACAAAAATTAGATTTTTCAATTCACAAGTCATCATACTACAACATACATGAATTAAACGCATAAAAATCATGGGTTACTATCATGAAAAACATATTCAAAACATGCTTCAAAAATGCAAAAAACACATAATTACGTAATCAATTAAATACAGAAATCAGAGATTGACTCTGATACCACTGTTGGAAAAAAATTGCATAAAACAAAAATGCAGCGGAAGAATATATATATTTAAATCCAGTGGCTCATCTCTATTTCTCGTATTTAAATTGGGTTTTGAATTCAATTACCGTTCTTCGCGTATGTTGAATTCTGAACTAGCTTTGCAATCCCTTCTTGAACAGCAAATCCGTTGCTGTCTCTAAATTGCCTTGCCGGAGTTAAAAGCGAAAATTTTCTTCTTTTCTCTTGAGGAAGACGGCTAGAGAGAGAGAGAGAGAGGATGGAGTGTTTTGACTTGGAGAGAAAGTTATATGTTAATCACTTGGTTAATTTTCTCTAAGTAGTATATTTATACTACAATGAAACAATAACCTTGGCCTAAAAAACTCCCTCTTGGACGCCTACTTTGAGGCTTTTAAAGCCTTCGGGCTTTAGGCCTGTTATGCTATTTAATTAATTAAATAATTAATATTATTTATCTAATAAATAAATTAATTAAATAATCAATTAAATCCATGTTAATTTTATAATTAAATTCCTCTAAGGAATTAATTAATTCATTAACTTAATTAATTAATAAAATCATCTAATGATTAATTAATTAATCACAATATCCAATACTGAAAATTCTCTCAAGTCTTTTTCCATGATTTTCCTTTTGCACTTCCTTTAAGCGCGACTCTTTAGGTTCGTCTCAAAAGGTAATTGGGAGGAAACCAAAGTATGTGAGTAACACCTAGCCAGTCACGTGACTCACATCGTATCCCAATTGAGAACGAACGAATAGGATCATTCCAAACCATATACGCTGTGAATACCGTACGAGTATAAACCTTTTATTCTTATATCCCAGTCAAGTGAGAGTCATGGTTTTAGTCAAACTCACATGACTTGACCATATGCTTAGCTCATAATGTGTCCAGGTCATTTTATGCTTTGGCCAAAGACTTTTAACCTCACTCATTCATGACTGTATAGGATATTTAGCTCATTCACTTTTGAGAGAATAAACCTCATTTTGCTAATCAGTTAACAATGCTACTTGCCCATCAAGTCGCACTTCGAGGTCGATCCCACCAAAGGGTGATTTGGATCTAACTACTCTAATGACAGACTTGATGTCATAAGTACATCTTCAACTCGATTCCTCAGGTCTAAGGTTCAAGCGTACCTATCACAACTTAGCAGTTTCATCATTGACTGTCAGTGAGTGAATACCCATGTGATGAAATTGATGCGAGCCCTGTTCGAACATATTAGTCCAACTGATATGTCCATCACATAAGTTCCCACTATCATTCCCATAGTGTTCGACTGACACTTTCTCTGTCGAAACTTATATCATGCAAGTCTTTGTTCTGTATTGATGTACAGTAAAATACTTTCTTAGAATTGTGAACCCTATTTAGAGAATAAGGATCAAACCCTTCTAGTGCCATTCTTTCTATCCCATAGGAAGTAGAAGGTTTGCCTTATTCTCAAGGACTTTACGTTGTTTGTTAACACCTTACAAATGCCTATAAGAAAACAACAAGATAATCCCTTATATATAATAAAAAGATATTGTTTAGTTACAAGTCAATGCCCTATAAATCTATCCTCTTTATGGCATTTGAGGGCATACACTGTAACAAGTTAAGTGTCCACATACGTCATCTTAAAGCAATTCGTACGTCGACGTATATGGAATCGTACATCATTTGCGATGGAATAGTACTGGGTCAATTAAATGTACTAATACATCAGTTACGTGTCCACTACGTCAATTTAAGCAATTCCTATGTCATTGTACATGAAATCATACGTTAGTTGAGATGAAATAATATTGGGTCAATTAAATGTACTAATACGTCAGTTAAGTGTCCATATACGTCAATTTACAGCATCTCGTACGTCAATACACATGGAATCACGTCAGTTGAGATGAGATAATACTGGGTCAATTAAATGTTCTAATACGTTAATTAAATGTCCACATACGTCAATTTACAGCAACTCGTAGTCGATGTATATGGAATCATATGTCATTTGCGATGAAATAATAATGTTTAATTTAATGTACTAATACGTTAGTTAAGTGTTCACATATGTCAATTTACAACAACTCATATGTCGATGTACATGGAATCATATGTCATTTGCTATGAAATAATGCTGGGTCAATTAATTGTACTAATACGTAAGTTAAGTGTCCACATACGTCAATTTACCGCAATTCATACGTCGTTGTACATGGAATCATACGTCAGTTGAGATGAAATAATAATGAGTCAATTAAATGTACTAATACATCAGTTAAGTGTCCACATACGTCATTTTACAGCAACTTGTACGTCGATGTACATGGAATTATACGTCATTTGCAATGAAATAATATTGGGTCAATTAAATGTACAAATACGTTAGTTAAGGGTCCACATTCATCATTTTACAGCAACTCGTACGTCAATTATATGGAATCATACGTCATTTGCGATGAAATAATACTTACGTCAGTTAAGATTCCATATACGTCATTTTACAGCAACTCGTACGTCGATGTATATGGAATCATACGTCATTTACTTCGCCACATACGTCATTAAATCATACTTATACATCATGTGTAGTGTAAAAATAAGTCATCTTAGATGTCGACATACGACCTTTATATTTGTTAATGCATCCTTTCAGTTGTAACAATACATCATTTTGTATGTAATAATACATTCTTTCAGTTGTGACCCAAACGCTAAACCCTAAACCATAAACCCTAAACCTTAAACTCCAAACCCTGAACTCTAAATCCATTTGACACACGTGAATATATTTGGACAAGTATTTTATGAACGAATGTATCAAATAGTAATATTTTATTTTGTGATCATAAGAGTTGAATCAATAATGGTACATTTCTTTCATAAACGTAAAGTGTGTAGACACTACTACTAGTAATCACTTGACTTAGTAATGTATATACTAGAGACTGAGTGCAAATTAATTGACTAATGATACATTTAATTTGGCGTATTAGTACATAATATTGATGTGTGAATGCAATCAATTGACATATTTTTGTCTATCAATCGAAGTATTAGTACATCAATCGACGTATTTTTGTCTATAGATTGGCGTATGAATGCAAGTTCAATTGACGTATACGTACATTTAATATGACGTATTAGTACATATCAATCAACGTAGTTTTGTCTATAAATTGACGTATGTATGCAACTCTATTAACGTATTTTTGTCTATATATTGGCATATGAATGCAAGTCTATTGACGTATTTTTGTCTATAAATTGGCATATGAATGCCAGTCAATTGAAGTATTTTTGTCTATATATTGGCATATGAATGGAAGTTTATTGACATATTTTTGTCTACCAATCGACGTATCATTGTCTATAAATTGGCGCATGAATGCCAGTCAATTAACATATTTTTGTCTATCCATCGATGTACAGGTACATTTAATATGACGTATTAGTACACATCAATCGACATATTTTTGTGTATAAATTGGTGTATGAATGTTAGTCAATGGATGTATTTTTGTCTATATATTGGCGTATGAATGCAAGTTTATTGACGTATTTTTGTCTATCAATCGACGTATTTTTATCTATAAATTGGCGTATGAATATCAGTCAATTGACGTATTCTTGTCTATCAATAGACGTATATGTACATTTAATATGATGTTTTAGTACATATCAATCGACGTAATTTTGCCTATGGATTGACATATGACTGCCAATCAATTGATGTATTTTTGTCTATATATTCGCATATGAATGCAAACCTATTGACGTATTTTTGTTTATCAATCGACGTATATGTACATTTAATATGACGTATTAGTATATATCAATCGACGTATTTTTATCTATAAATTGACGTATGTATGCAAGTCTATTGACGTATTTTTGTCTATAATTTGGCGTATGAATGCAAGTCTATTGATGTATTTTTGTCTATCAATCGACATATAGGTACATTTAATATGACGTATTAGTACATATTCATCAACGTATTTTTGTTTATAAATTGACGTACATTTGTCTATATATTGATCGACGTATTAATGCCAGTCAATTGATGTATTTCTGTCTATATATTGGCGTATGAATACAAGTCTATTGACGTAATTTTGTCTATCAATCAACGTATAGGTACATTTAATATGACGTATTAGTACGTAGTTTTATCTATAAATTGAAATATGTATGCAAGTCTATTGACATATTTTTGTCTATAATTTGACGTATGTATGCAAGTCTATTAACATGTTTTTGTCTATCAATCAACGTATAGGTACATTTAATATGACGTATTAGTACATATCAATCGAACAATTTTTGTCTATAAATTGGCATATGAATGCCACTCAATTGACGTGTTTGTGTCTTTAGATTGACGTATGAATGCAATTCAATTGACGTCAATCTGCATGAAATAATACGACAATAATTGGGTGTCTACAACAATGTAGAACAATACTGGATGACAAAACAAAACATTGAGGCAATTGTTCAACAATCCTAACATCAGTGAATCTGAAAACAAAACTGTTAGGTGTATGCCCTCAATGCCTATGAGGACTTAGATTGAGTAGGGCTTAGATAAGTTATTTGTACAAAAATGTTTGATGTTTCTATTTATAGAATAAATGTTTTGATTTTGTTCATATAAATCTAATGGCATTTAACTGTATTGAACAAATTAGTTCAAGAGATTTCAAGATAGACTTTCCACCTCTTATGGACAAGAGGAGGCACTGGAACAGTCCAGTACTTAATCTCTGAAATTGGGAGTTCGTGAGTTAACGAATATTGATTGGGCATTAATATTCAACTCATATGACACCTTCTTTGACAAGGAAGTTCCAGTCGTACACTGATTATATAATGGGAGCTAGTGTCATGAATATGATTGATGGAATTAACATATTTGAACTTGACTCGCATCAATCCGATCACATGGGTATTTACTCCTTGACAGTCAATGATTGAGATTAAGATTGCGATAGTATGTGTGAACTTTAGACCTGAGGAGTCATTTATAACATGCTTGTAGTATTGGATATGTTATCAGAGTAGTTAGACCCGTATCACCTGATAGGTGGGGTCGACCTCGAAGTACGATCCAATAGTGCATTCGATGTTATAAGATAACGTGCCAAAACGGGATTCACCGTCTTGACAGTAAACAAGTATGTGACATGTAGGATCGTAAGTAATTGAAATTATAAGTCTTTGGCCAAAGCATATAAATTATCCCGTGATTGTCACTGAGGATAGTTTGGTAATTTCACAATCTTATGATTCTTAGTACAATATCAAGTTCTATGAGTTTGACTAAACCATGGCTCTTACTTGATCGGGTCACGTCGGTGAAGAGTTTATACACATATGGTATTCGTAGTCAAGGTTTGTGATGACATGATCATCTCGTTTTCAATTGGGTTATGATTTGGTTCCACGGTATTGGCTAGGTGACAACCTTATCCTTTGGAATCCTCCCATTGCCAATTGAATCGAGCTTAGAGAGTCGCGCTATGTGAAGAAAAGGAATATTTTCTTACGCTAAGGGTATTTTGGTAAAATCACATTTGATGTGAATTGACTAACAAAATAGATGGCATGATTTAATTAAAGATATTTAATTGGATTAAATAAATTAATTAAATCATATTAATCCATAAGTTAAATTAATTGGAAATTAATTTATAAGTTGAATTATATTAATTGGATTAATGTAATTAATTAATTACCAATTTGATTGGACTTGGATTTAATTAATTACACATGGGCTAAGTCAAAACAAAGCCCGAAGCCCATCTACAAAAGCTATTTCGGCCGCCCCCTCTTATGTGTAACCTAGGAAAGTCTTTTACTTGGTATAAATAATCAGTCAGTGTCAGAACTCCACTCACAAGAACACAAGTCATTCTTTTAGAATCTGAGACTGAGCCAAAATAAACCTAGAGCATTAGGAAAGAAAAATCCCTCCCTTTCCATCCAACTAGCCGCCTGCAATTGTTGCCGAGGAGGAGATCGAGCTTTTCTCAGAGAATTTTTCTTCTGCGTGATTATCTAGAGGCAGGAGTCCGAGGCTGCTGCTGATAATTCGAGATTCAATAGACGATAAGGTAATTCGATTACTCTTGTCAATTCTCGTCAATTGATTTATATGCTTAATATCATAAATATCCCAGGATTGGGTTCTCGGGTGTGATTCAGATTAAAATTCTTATCCGCTAGACCGAATCACAAAAGTGGTATCAGAGCCAAAATTCGGGAAATTCATGATATTCGTTGTATGTATATGTGTTTTAATTGTTTTAATATCATAAACATGATTTTACGTATTGTATGTAAATTCGGGTAATTTGTATTATGCATGCTTATCTGTAAAATTAATTTTTCATTAGTTGAATTAGATTTACTGGGTAAAATGGAAAATTAAATTGGATTCATGAACTTTTAGAAAATTGCAAATTTTTGGAAAATTGCGCCTATTGGAGCTGTGGCGCGCCACCGCCAGAGGTCGCCGGCGCCGGTGCTACAGTAGCGCCACAATGCTACTGTAGCAGCAGCGCCATCGCTGCTGCTTGGGGCGGCGACAGTACTGGTGTTGGGCTAAAGCCCAACACTCGAATGTATACAGTGCTGAGCTTACTTATGCGCTGGGCCGAGCCCAACACTGAAGGGTATATATATGCGCTGGACTTGGACCAGTGCACAAAAGTAGCGTTGGGCCGGGCCCAGCGCATTGTTCATCTATTTGTTGGGCTTGGCCCAACGTAATTAATTAATAAAGCTGGGCCAAGTCCAACTGTTGTTTAATCAATTGGTTTTTTGTATTAGGCCTAACATAATTAATTATAGGGCTTGGCCCAAATGATTTAAATTGGATTGACTAATTATCAATTAATTAATTATGTGGGTTCAATCCAAATTGAAAAACTTAACCTAAATATTTATCAAGTAAACAACCCTAATTAAATTTTGTTTCAACTTCTAAATTGGATTTAGTGAATAAATTTTAATTAGATTTAAGTTTATTCAAGAACCCTAAATTGGATATAGGAAATTTAAATTAGATTTAATTTTACCCTAAATTGGATTTAGTTTTTTTATTTAAATTGGATTTAAACTTGGAAATTTTCAAATGAACTTAGAATTGTTCAAAGTCTTAAATTGGATTTAAAACTCCTTTCCAAAGTTGGTATATATTAAATTGGATTTGTTGAATCAGATTTAAATATCGCTTTCCTTTTCATGATATTGCTATGTGTTTAGATTAAATTACCCATTAGACATTATTTGATGATAGTTAATTAATTAGGTTAAAGTATTCAAACTTAATTGGATTTATTTTGATGATATTAAATTGGATTTAATTGAAGAATAAATTGGATTTAATCAGGAGATTGAATTGGATTCAATCATAGATTAAATTGGATTTAATCTTAGACTAAATTAGATTTAATCACACATTAAATTAAATTTAAAAGATAAATTCACATATGTGTTTAAATTGTTTATGTGCTCCTTATATATGTGATGGTGACACCATGTATGGACTTAGGGTTTTATTTTTGCAGTCTTACCTAGGTTGTATTGGGCCGGTTTTGAGCCCCCCAGTTTGTATCTTCAATTCATAGAATTTTGTATAAGTTATTTCTATGTAATTGTTTTAGAGATAGGCCCAAATGGCGGTTCATGGTGGCACATGAAGTCTTGGAGAATCAAAAAGATTAGATCTTTGTATAGGGCCTAATCCTTGTAATAGATAGGACCCCTCCCCGATCACTCATTAGCTCGAGTTGATCTAGATAGTCCATACATGTGTGTGTTGTTAGAATTACTAGGCTTATTCTTATGCATTTCCAATTATTGCGCGACAAAGAAATTAATATGCAAAGTGAGACCAACTTAAGAACATTATCGAATGTTATAATTCTCCCAAATTAAAATACTGAGTAAGTAAAGGGGCATTGGATGTCCTAGCTCTCCATCAAACTTTAGAAGGTGGGTTCATTTCTAGTGCATGGCATCTTCCCGGAATAAGGGAGCCATGCATCAAGATATGGTACTCTATCTTCTCTAGTGCATTTGATGTCTTCACGTTGAAACAAATTTCGCCCCATATATCATTTAAGGTTGCAAGGCGAGATTAAATTGTTAGACTGATAGGAGTTCATGGAATAAATGACTCAGATGGATCACCACCTTTATATAAAAAAAGTTCACGGTTCAATGATCCATGAGCTAAAGGGGATTGAATCATCGGTAGGACTGATTGATGTTTGACATCACCTCAATGATCTAATGAGCCATTTTTCATTCAAGGTTGCAACTTGTTTAGATCGTTGGGGAAATCAATCACTTACTATGAAACCAATCCAACGAGGTTTTCGATTATTGCTGTGGGAGTGCAATGTTTTGAGAAAAATAGTGGGAGTCAAGTAAATATTGAAATCCTTGATTTTACTTGAAAGTACATAATAACACATCTAATCGAAAATCTTGGTTATTTTTCTGCAGTTTATTTCCATCACAATGACTAACCCTTTGACAATACTACTTGAGAAAAATATCCTCACTGGACCAAATTTTGTTGATTGGATACGAAATCTGAGGATTGTCCTCAGCCTTGAATCTTTGGGACATGTGCTCGACGAAGAGATGCCTGAAGTCCCAGACCCTGGATCTTTTGAAGATCGGTTTTCCCGTGAAGACTGGATTAAAGCCGACACTCGTGTCAAGGGGTACATGCTGGGATCGATGAACAATGAACTGCAACAATCTCAAGAAAAGCTGGGAATAGCTGCTAAAATCATGGTTCATCTAAAGGAACTCTACGGAGAGCACAGCAGGACTGCTTGTTATGAGACTTTATGTCAACTCTTTAGGGCGAGAATGAAGGAAGGATAGAAAGTTAGGGATCATGTTTTGAAGATGATCTTCATGTTCAAGAGATTGGAAGCCCTTGACTTCTCTGTGGACTTCCAGCTTCAGAATGATTTCATCCTGCAGTTACTACCCAAGTCTTTTTCGCAATTCATTGTGAATTTCAATATGAATGACATTGAGTGTTCACTGCCAGGTCTTTTGAACAAACTCACAAATGCTCAAGCACAAATAGACCCCAAGATGAAAGAGACTGCTTAGGTCGTTTCTATTGATTCTTCAAAGATTCAGAAGAAGAAATGAAGCAAGAAGCAACTGGGAGTGACAAATTCTTTTGGGAAGATGAAAGGCAAGGGAAACCAAAAGAAGAAGTTCAAGGGCAGGGGCCCGAAGTAGATAGACATCTGCCTCCACTGCAAAGAAGCAGGGCCTTGGAAGCGTGACTGTCCGAAGCTGAAAGCAGAAAATAAAGCAGGTATAGAACTTTATGTTTTTGAAACAAATTGTTCTATGATGATATTTTCTACTTCTTGGATTCTAGATTCCGGAGCTAGTGCTCATAGTTGTGTTTTGAACCAGGATCTGGAGGCAAGTAGAAAGCTAGTTGAGAATGAAGTGATGATTAATGTAGGAAGCGGACACAGCGTGGCTGCGACTCACATTGGAATTACTCCTGTTTCATTAATTTCTGGACATCAAATTAGATTAGATGGTTGGCTTGTTTTGCCCAATGAGCTCAAGAGTATTATTTCTATTCCTGTATTGGTCAGGAAAGGATATTTGTTTACATTTAAACATAATTCTTGCGATATTTATTTTGGAAATAAGTGTGTTGGTTCTGCATCTTTAATTAATGGTTTATACTATTTGAATGTTCGAAATCAATGTATGGTTAATACTATGACTAGAAAACGTAGTATGAATGGAATGAACCAAAAACTCATATGGCTCCTTAGACTGGGACATACCGGTGAATTTAAGATTCACGAGTTGGAAAAACGTGGGCTCATTGGTCCACTTGGGTCTGACCCATATCCGACTTGTGAATCGTGCCTCAAAGGCAAGATAACTAGGTCACCATTCACTGGACATTTCAAAAAGGCAAATGAAGTTTTAGGATTAATCCACACTGACGTTTTTGGGCCCCTCAAGGATGCGGCCCTTGGAGGTTTAGGTATGGTCTAGGTTATCTGATGAAGTATAAATCCGAAGCACTTGAATGGTTCAAGGAATTCAAAGCTTTGACTGAAAAACAAACTGGGCACAATTTTACGGCACTGAGATTTGATCGAGGTGGCGAATACATGAGTGCCGAGTTTGACCAGTTCTTAAAAGAACAAGGCATAGTATTACAACTAACTCCTCCAGCAACCCCACAACTCAACGGAGTAGCAGAAAGAAGGAATCGTACTCTGTTGGACATGATACGCTCCATGCTTAGCTACACTGATTTACCCATCTCGTTGTGGGGACATGCTTTGCTTACAGCTGCGCACATTCTGAACAAATGTTCCTCGAAATCTATTCCCACTACACCATATGAGATATGGAGCGGTAGGAAGCCTAGTCTAAAATGCATAAGAATATGGGGTTGCCCAGCATATGTAAAGAAGACCAAGGTAGAGAAACTAGAGGATAGATCCTTGAAAGGACGTTTTATCGGTTTTCCCGTAGATTAGATAGGATACCTCTTTTACCTACAAAATGATCATAGGATCATCGTGGCCTTGCAGGCCCACTTTCTTGAAGAAGAATTCATTCGAGAAGGTGGTGCAGGTAGAAAGATTGTTTTGGAAGAACAAGATAATGTCCCTTCGGAGACATCAGTTCAAGAATCTGAACCTAACTTGACACAACCGTCGTAGCGACGATCTAGCAGAGTATCTCAGCCGCCTAAGAGATATGCCTATCTGCACAAAACCCAGCATTATTTGTATGCCGTTGCAGAAGGAAGCTATGGAGATGATCCCTCTGACTATGATGAAGCAGTGACAGATATGGATTCTTCTAAGTGGCTTGAGGCTATGAAAGCAGAGATTGATTTAATGTATTCAAACCAAGTCTGGACTCTTACTGATCTACCAAATGGAGTACGACCAATTGGATGCAAATGGATCTATGAGAAAAAGATTGGTCCTGATGGCAAGGTGGACACCTATAAGGCCAGGCTAGTGGCAAAAGGTTATAGTAAAAAAGAGGGCATTGACTATGAGGAAACCTTTTCGCCAGTAGCCATGATCAAATCTATTAGAATTCTGCTAGTCATAGCTGCAAACTTTGACTATGAATTCTAGCAAATGGATGTAAAGACCGCATTCTTAAATGGACACTTGGACGAAGACATTTATATGCAACAACCCAGGGGCTTTATATTCGAAGCCGACTCTCATAAAGTTTGCAAACTTAATCGGTCCATCTATGGACTGAAGCAAGCCTCTCGAAGATGGAATCTGAGGTTCGATGAAGAAGCCAAGAAATATGGCTTCATCAAGAATGAAGACGAACCGTGTGTCTATAAAATGGTCAATGGGAGCAAGTTGATATTTCTGGTTCTATACGTAGATGACATACTACTTATAGGGAATGACATAGGCTTATTGACTTCGGTCAAGACATGGCTCTCAAGCACATTCTCCATGAAAGACTTGGGAGAAGCGACGTACATTCTAGGAATTCGCCTTTATAGAGATAGAGCGAATAAAATGATTGGTCTGTCCCAAGCGCTCTACCTAGAGAAAGTCCTTAAGAGATATGAAATGCATAACTCTAAGGGAGGACTTTTGCCCATGAGACATGGCATTCATCTTTCCAATTCTATGAGTCCCGATACGGACAAGGATATAATGGAAATGAGGAATATACCCATGCATCCACTGTGGGTAGTCTCATGTACGCGATGTTATGCACGAGGCTAGATCTGGAACATGCTGTAAGCATGGTCAGCAAGTTTCAAGCTAACCGGGGGGAGCCTCACTGGACAACAGTGAAGTGTATCTTAAAGTACCTAAGAAGAACTAAAGATATGCTACAAATATATGGGAATGGAGAATTAAAGGTGGATGGTTACACCAACCCAGATTTCCAATCTGATCCGGATGACCTTAAATCTACCTTTGGGTACATATTCACACTCAATGGAAGAGCAGTGTTTTGGAAAAGTTCCAAGCAAAGCACAACTGCTGACTCCGCAATGGAGGCAGAATATGTGGCAGCCAAAGAAGCTGTTTGGATGAGAAAGTTCATAGTCGAACTTGGAGTGGTTCTTAGCGTGGAAATGCCATTGCCACTATGGTGTGACAACAATGGAGCAATTGCGCAAGCTAAAGAACCAAGGTCTCACAACAAATCTAAACACGTGATGAGGAAATGTCATATAGTGCGAGAAATTGTTGGAAGAGGCGATATAGCCATGCAGAAAATAGCCTCAGCAGACAACATGGCTGACCCACTCACCAAGCCATTATCACAGGCGGTGCTAGATAAACATTTTGAGAAGATGGGAATCAAATACCATAGTGATTGGCATTGAGTGCGAGTGGGAGATTGCTAGGTGTATTCCCTCAATGCTTATGAGGACTTAGATTGAGTAGGGCTTAGATAAGTTATTTGTACAAAATGTTTGATGTTTCTATTTATAGAATAAAGGTTTTGATTTTGTTCATATAAATCTAATGGCATTAAACTGTATTGAACAAATTAGTCCAAGAGATTTCAAGATAGACTTTCCACTTCTTATGGACAAGAGGAGGCACTGGAATAGTCCAGTACTTAATCTCTGAAACTGGGAGTTCGTGAGTTAACGGATATTGATTGGGCATTAATATTCAACTCATATGACACCTTCTTTGACAAGGAAGTGCCAGTCGTACTCTGATTAGATAGTGGGAGCTGGTGTCATGATTATGATTAATGAAATTAACATATTTGAACTCGACTCGCATTAATCCGATCACATGGGTATTTACTCTTTGACAGTCAATGATTGGGATTAAGATTGCGATAGTATGTGTGAACTTTAGACCTGAGGAGTCATTTATAACATGCTTGTAGTATTGGATATGTTATCAGAGTAGTTAGACCCGTATCACCTGATAGATGGGGTCGACCTCGAAGTACGATCCAATAGTGCATTCGATGTTATAAGATAACTTGCCAAAATGAGATTCACCGTCTCGACAGTAAATGAGTATGTGAACTGTACGATCGTAAGTTATTGAAATTATAAGTCTTTGGCCAAAGCATATAAACTATCCCGTGATTGTCACTGATGGTAGTTTGGTAATTTCACATTATTATGATTCTAAGTACAGTATCAAGTTCTATGAGTTTGACTAAACCATGGCTCTTACTTGATCGGGTCATGTCGGTGAAGAGTTTATACACATAAAATATTCGTAGTCAAGGTTCGTGATGACATGATCATCTCGTTTTCAATTGGGTTATGATTTGGTTCCACGGTGTTGTCTAGGTGACAACCTTATCCTTTGGAATCCTCCCATTGCCAATTGAATCGAGCCTAGAGAGTCGCGCTATGTGATGAAAAGGAATATTTTCTTAAGCTAAGGGTATTTTGGTAAAATCACATTTGATGTGAATTGATTGACAAAATAGATGGCATGATTTAATTAAAGATGTTTAATTTGATTAAATAAATTAATTAAATCATATTAATTCATAAGTTAAATTAATTAGAAATTAATTTATAAGTTGAATTATTTTAATTGGATTAATGTAATTAATTAATTACCAATTTGATTGGACTTGGATTTAATTAATTACACATGGGCTAAGTCAAAACAAAGCCCGAAGCCCATCTACGAAGGCCATTTCAGCCGCCCTCTCTTATGTGTAACCTAGGGGAGTCTTTTACTTGGTATAAATAATCAGTCAGTGTCAGAATTGTTGGGTTGACTCATTCCCTCGGGTGGCTCATGGCAGCGGAAATTAAAATTTCACAAAAGTAAACGTACAACCACCCGAAAATAAGAATATAGAGTTGGTTCGATCGAATTTCTAAGCGAGGTAAGCGAAATTATACCTTTCGAAAATTTCGTTTCACCTCGTACTTTGGATCTCAGTAACCCTGTGGTGCAAATCCACACAATTTCCCTTGGGTGAGAAATTGCCCATCGTTTTTCGTATCTCCCAGTTTAGAGTGCTCCAAGCGTTGCACCTCTAAGATGTATCTACACCTCGTTCAAGTCACCAATCGTCTTGCCTTGCGTGCTAGGCAACAAAACGATTCTAAACTTAACTTAGGCTTGATTATGTGAAGGGTAGGAATATTTTCTAAATCGTTTACTTCAATACATGAATAGAACGACATCTTGTTGGAAAGAGGAAGAAGGTGGCCGATTTTTAGGTCTAAGAGAGGGGGGCAGATTTTCAGCAAATATAATCATCCATTTTAGTCTCCTTCATCTCTTATTTATAGGTGAAGGTTACCTAGAGTCCAATTAGGAAAAGGAAACTTCCTTTCTCCTAAACTCTCTAGTAATCCTCATCCTATGAGGTGATAAGTCAAACAACTTATCAATGATGAAGACTTGGAGGAGGGGAAAACTCTTTTCCTCCTCCACCACATAAAAAAAACGCCTCCTCCCTTATTTTTCTCATAAAAATCGGTCAACACAAGTCAATTGGACTCTAGGATTTAATTTTGACTTCTCAATTTAATTATAGGCCCAACCCATCAATTAAATACAAGTCAAATTAAATCCAACCAACTAATTCCAACATTTATTTATTTAACTTGGGCTCTACCCAATTAAATAAAATACTTGGACTCTACTAGGTCCATTAATTTAATTAATTCTACAAGATTAATTAAAAGAGTAAAATTAATTGAACCCTTTCAATTAATTTATATTCCATATTTGGAAAGTACTACACTTTCCTAATTCCCTCAATTTCCTCGAAATTGATTAATCACATCTATTCAAGCAGTGACTCTCTCGAGTTAGTGTGTGTTCCCTTAGGCTCGTTTCTATCTAGTAGTAAGTACACCTTCCCAGAGTGCTAGTGTACTTTCCTAAAATGGAAAGTACTAGATTAAATCAATCATTTGATTTAATCAAGCCTCTAATTAGTCACCAAGCTAATTCTCGGCACTTACAAATTGCGGTTGCCCACCTAGCATAGGGTCCCGAAGACCTAGATAAAACGAAAGTAAAGATACGCCTTTTGCGATCTTAATCCTCACATAAGTAAGATCCCTCTATCTAATCTCCCGATTGAATCTAGAGCAGTGGCTAAGGTCGAAGCTCTATTAATTCAATACTATGTTTCCCACGTTATGTGAAATCGACTTCGACTATCTAAACGAGGAAACCCTACGCCTCTTTAGATAGCATACTTCGGCCGAAGATTCCTTAAGTCGATTCGCTATGTAACCATAGGAGATTAACCTACTGGCTAATGTCAGAGATAGATTCCTCTCGATTCTCACGTGCCTTACTACGTAAGACGTGCATGTTTGAGTTTGCCCATATTCGATCATCTAAAGTGATCATGTAACAAATCAGAAACATGCGCGGTTACGCATAAGACACCAATAGAATCTTAGGTCTATAAGGATTACTCTTATACTACAAGACCACTGGAAGTTCCACATTCGACTGGGAATCCATTTAAGGAACTTCCATGGGGTTGTTCAGTTCGCCCATTGCCACAATGGCAGCCCTCATATATGCATTAGCTTTCGCCCCGCCAGTATCTATGGAACGAGATACACTTCTCCCAGAGTATGCATCATATGAGCAAGTCTTTTGGGTTGCATTGATATCCCTTTATCTCGATGAACTCTTTTATGACTTGGAACAATGTTTAAAGATCACAGCCTTCGAGACATATTCCATTATTGCCACACCAAATGTGCAATAATGTCCCATAGCTATGTGTGATCCTTTGCGACTTTATTCTAAGCCAAAGTAAAAGCAAATTTAAGAATAAAGACATGCCACACATATAAAAGAGATTGACTTTATTTATATGAAAACGATTGTTCAATTCTAGAGTTTCTATTACAAAGAATGGCGCCCAATAATTGGTGCGCCGGGCACTAACTCTAACAAGAACTCCACACACAAGAACACAAGTCATTGTTTTAGAATCTGACACTGAGCCAAAATAAACCTAGAGCATTAGGAAAGAAAAATCCCTCCCTCTCCATCCAACTAGCCGCCTGCAATTGTTGCCGAGGAGGAGATTAAGCTTTTCTTAGAGAATTTTTCTTCCGCGTGATTATCTAGAGGCAGGAGTCCGGGGCTGCTGCTAATAATTCAAGATTCAATAGATGAAAAGGTAATTCGATTACTCGTGTCAATTCTCGTCAATTGATCTATATGCTTAATAACATGAATATCCCTAGACTGGATTCTCGTGTGTGATTCGGATTAAAATTTTTATCCACTAGACCGAATCACAATAAAAACAAACTTATTCAATACAAATATTGCAATAGAAAAAAAAAATCAAAAAATGTCAAGTGGCTGAAGTTCTAGCATTCTTGCAAGAGCAACGATTGTGTCCAGGAATAGCACACAATCTACAATTTCTAGGCGGCGAATCACCACAATGTGATGGGATCCTTTGTGTTCTTCTACGGCCGGGCTGAGCTCGCACATCAGGTGCAAGTACCACTTGCGGTTCCACCTGGCGCATTAATGGCCTATCAAAACTTGGAATGGGATTTAGAACTACATGGTAGGCGAGCTTGTACCTTTCAACATAATTGTTCTCGTCACAGAGCTTGTACACATCAAGGACATTTGACTTAATGCGCACCAAAGCATGTTTGCATGGCATTCTATTGACTTTCCATGACCTGCAACTATGAGTGAACTTTTCAAGATCCACAACACACGATTTGTTCTTATCATAACTTCAAACCTCATCCCGCTGGACATTTGGACTTGTAAGGTACGGGATCCCAAGTAGTTCAATTGCAGCTGCTTCTCATGTTTAGGGCAAAGCTGACCAGTAAATGTCTCCCCTTTTTCCCTCTTCTCATGCATCACAGTCATGATTTGGCTGTGAATATGATCAACCATAGCTGCAACCAGCATAAACCATGCTGGTTTTACCTAACTATTAAAGCTTTCTGCTTGGTTGTTGTTTATCACTCCCAATCTATCACCCGGGAACAACGAATTTGCCCAACATTGCCGTTCTCTATCGTGTATGAAATTAACACACAGAGAGACATAGATTGAGTTATCATTTTGATCTACTCTTTAAACTCTTGCATTGTGGGAGCATATGCAGCTTTCTTGAAAACGGAAATACAATGTTTTTTATTGTGCAGAGGGTACTTTCTCATCGCCTACAATAGAGATTATAAAACTATCAACACATCATACATTCCATGCTGACTTTCACAATTAAAAAAAAAAAACTTACCTGCTTCGTAAAGTTGTCAACTAAGCGTCTCAAGCAATAAGAATGGTGGCTGCCGGGAAAGACCTTGGTTATACCCTTAATAAGCCCACTATGTCGGTCGGAAAAGAAGGGGAAGTATGTGAAGAGAAATCCTTTCGTCACATTGAGTAAGTTTTGTAACTTCAAGCAGAACCATTCCTAATTTATCTCATTTTCAGCATCAACAACTGCGTATGCTAGTGCGAAAACATCATCATTGGGATCCTTGGTCACTGCGCTAAGCATGCATCCCTTGTACTTATTGCTCAAATGAGTTCCGTCCAGAAAAATTAAGGATCTGCACCTTTCAAAAAACCCAAGAAGACATGCATTGAAGCATATAAACAATCGCAGAAATCTATTGTTGACTGGTTTAATCTCATAATCTGCAATACTGTTGGGATTATATTCTTTCACTGCGTTACAGTACCAACGCAGCTTGTCATATGACAACTTATTTACACCGTGAATTGTTAGGTTAATGTCCTCAAATGCTACTAGAGGATTAGAGAATGTAAGGACATTATTAAATTGTAATTGTTTCTTATTCTATTAATAAAAAGACATTTAGTTGTTTACTATAATATTGGAATTAATATATTGTAATCATCTATAAGTCCATGAACACAAGAGTTGACTCTCTAAGACACTAGAGGAGTTTAATACTTGTGTACTAAAATAGTCTGCAAGTCAATGATTCTCAATTAGGCGTTGGAAATCATGAAGACTTGTATGATGTGAGTTTTGACGAGAAAGGTGCCTGTCAATCACTAGGAAGTAGTGAAGAACTCATATCATAGGTGCACTGATGGAGATAGTGGCACTCAGACATGACTCACATTGATTCTGTCACATGAATTTTCACTATTTGACAGTTAATGACAGAATTGATTAAATTGTCTTAGGTGTGTCTGAACTTTAGACTTGAGGAATCGAGTTGAAGATATACTTGTGACATTAGGTTTATCATTAGAGTAGTTAGACCCAATTCAACCTTTGATGGGGTCAACCTCAAACTGCAACCTAATAGGCAAATAGTAGTCTTAACTGACATCCAAGATGGGATTCGTTTCTCGAAAGTGAACGAGGAATTATCATATGCATTTATAATTAAGTTAGATCTTAAAGTCTTTGGCCAAAGCATTCACTGATCTAAACTTATTATAAATATAACATAGAGTTAAGTTCGTGAGTTTGACCTAAAACCATGACTCTCACTTGATTGGAATAATGAAACGAAGAGTTTTGTATTCACACGGTATTTATAATAGGAAAGGTAAAATGATCCCATCATTTCATCTTATTTGGGTTATCATGTGGACCACTTGATTGGCTAGGTGGAACCCACATTCAATGAAATCATCCCATTGCCAAATATAGATGAACCTAAAGAGTCATTCTTAAAAAGAAAAAATCAATAGAAAATATGAAATATTTCTTGTGGTTATATTTTAAGTATTGGATACTTAAAATTAATTAAATGGAATTAATAATTTGAAGAAATAAGTTAATTTATTTATAATTTAATAATATATTATTTCTTGAAAAAATAAAATTAATTAAATATCCTATCTATTATTTAATTAGATTAATTAATTGGATTGAATTAATTAATTAAATAAAAGATTGGACCGAGCTCAAATTGGTGGACCAAAAGGCACACCAAGACCGAGTGGGGCAGCCAAGTAGGCGTCCACTATGGGCATTTTAAGCCCAAGGTTATAACTTAAGTGATATATATATATATATATATATGGTATGGATCAAATACATACCCACACTCTAGGTAAGATATAAGACCCAATCTAGACCATTTAAACCATTTGATCCCAAGGTCCATAATTAAAGCCATTATTTCTGTTTTAATATTTAATTTAATGATAATAGGGGCATTTTAGTCAATAGGTCTAACAAACTCATGCAAATAACATGCAGGATCAAAATCAAATCCCTTATTATATGCAATTACAGATTCATCTTCCCTTTTTAATTATTCCTTCCAAGTTCAGCTCCTAGAAAGTTACGATTGATACAGAAATCCTTAAATTCATATTCAATTCATATATCATCAATTCATCATCAACAATTTCAGCTCGGAATCATCGACAATTTCAGCTCGGAATCATCGACAATTCAACATCAATATAAGATGTATTCATCGTCAATTCATTACCGTCATCAATTGGGCGTTTTTTCAAACATTAGTATAGTTTTTGATTACGTTTTCATGGCTGAGATCGACACATATATGCGTACTTATCATCATATCTTCTGAGTTTTTTTGAAAAATGTTTGTTTATGCTATACATCGGCTTAGGCGTCAATATACAGTATATATAAGTGTGATACACAACAGCATATACCTGAAATTTCAGTTGGTTTAATTGATCATGCAGCCAGTTTTTGTGTATACATTATACAGTAAATTAATCATCATTATACAGTTCATATAATGGGGTTATGCAGTGTGGAATTAAATTCAATCCTCTCAGTCAGTTGAATACTGTATACAGTAGAATGTACACAAGTATACAATTAGTACAATAGTGATATACAGTTCATGTTAACAAATTATACTTCTATGATACATTAACTAATTATACAGTGTATAGAACATTTATTAATTTTGTTAGAGTGTATGCCCTCAAATGCCATAAAGAGGATAGATTTATAGGGCATAAACTTGTGACTAAACAATATCCTTTTATTATATATAAGGCATTATCTTGTTGTTTTCTTATAGGCGTTTGTAAGGTGTTAATAAAAAACGTAAAGTCCTTGAGTATAAGGCAAACCTTCTACTTCCTATGGGATAGGGAGAATGGCACTAGAAAGGTTTGATCCTTATTCTCTAAATAGGGTTCGCAAGTCTAAGAAAGTATTTGGCTGGACATCAATACAGAACAAGGACTTGTATGATATAAGTTTTGACAGAGAAAGTGCCAGTCGAACACTATGGGAATGATAGTGGGAACTTATGTCATGGACATATAAGTTGGACTAATATGTTCGAACACGACTCGCATTAGTTTCATCACATGGGTATTCACTCAGTGATAGTCAATGATGAAACTGATAAGTTGTGATAGGTACGCGTGAACCTTAGACCTGAGGAGTCAAGTTGAAGATGTACTTGTGACATCAAGTCTGTCATTAGAGTAGTTAGATCCAAATCACCCTTTGGTGGGATCGATCTTGAAGTGCGACTTGATGGGCAAGTAGCATTGTTAACTGATTAGCAAAATGAGACTTATTCTCTCATAAGTGAATGAGCTAAGTATCCTCTGCAGTCATGAATGAGTGAGGTTAAAAGTCTTTGGCCAAAGCATAAAATGACCTCGACTCATTATGAGCTAAGCATATGGTCAAGTCATGTGAGTTTGACTAAAACCATGACTCTCACTTGACTGGGATACAAGAATAAAAGGTTTATACACGTATGGTATTCACAGCGTATATGGTTTGGAATGATCCTATTCATTCGTTCTCAATTGGGATACGATGTGAGCCACGTGACTGGCTAGGTGTTACTCACATCCTTTTGGTTTCCTCCCGATTGCCTTTTGAGACGAACCTAAAGAGTCGCGCTTAAAGGAAGTGCAAAAAGAAAATCGTAGGAAAACACTTGAGAGAATTTTGGGTATTGGATATCGAGATTAATTAATTAATCATGAGATGATTTTATTAATTAATTAAGTTAATGAGTTAATTAATTCCTCATGGGAATTTAATTATAATATTAACATGAATTTAATTGCTTAGTTAATTAATTAATTTATTGGATAAATAATATTAATTATTTATTGAATTAATAAACAAAAGCCTGAAGGATTAAAAGCCTACAAGTGGGCGTTTATGAAACCTAGGTTATTGTTTTCTATTGTAGTATATATATACTACTTAGTGAAAAAATAACTAGGTCAAGAGAATTAACTCACAAACTTTCTCTCCAAGTCAAACTCTCCTCCCTTTCTCTCTCACTCTAGCCGTCCATCAAGGTGAAGAAGAAGGTGATTTTCGTTTTTGACTCCGGCGTGGCAATTTAGAGACAGCGACGGATTTGCTATTCAAGAAAGGATTGCATAGCTGGTTCAGATTTCAACATACGCGAGAACGGTAATTAATTTCGTAAAACCCAATTTAAATATGAGAAATAGAGATGAGCCACTGGGATTAAACTTATAATTCTTCCGCTGCATTTTTTTTGTTTTTATGCAATTTTTCCCAACAGTGGTATCAGAGTTAATATCTGATTTCTGTATTTAATTGATTACGTGATTATGTGTTTTTTGCGTTTTTTGAAGCATGTTTTGAATATGTTTTTCATGATGATAATCCATGATTTTTCTGCGTTTAATTCATGAATGTTGTAGTATGATGACTTGTGAATTGAAAAATCTAATTTTTGTGAGAATCGGGTTGGAAATACCCCGCGACGAGCGCGTTGAAAACAACGTGCGCACTCTGTGTGCTGGGCGCGCAGACAACACACGATACGCGCACAACGTGCACCTGTGCGCAAATCGTGTGCGCACGACACCGTGCGCTGGGCGCACGATGTCGTGCGCAGGGCCTGGCAACGCGGCCACGCCACTGCATTGCGCTGGGCGCACGGCGTGTGGCAGGCTCAAGCCGTGCGCTGGGCGCACGACACACATCGTATCGTGCGCCCAGCGCACGAGGGCTCAGTTTCGTGGGCCTGAGTCCATGACCCGGGTCCTAACGGGTTGGGTTAATTTTCCTCGGGTCCAATTTTTTATTTAAATGGGTTTTGGGCTATTTTAAGTATCCGGGTGGGTCAAAAGGATGATGACCCGGTTTTATTAAATAAGCCCAAATTGTTTTATTTAAAAATATGGATTATTCAATAAATTAGTTTTGGGCCTAATTAATTAAAATTAAATATGCCAATGGTTGGTAATTATATTTTATGAAATAAAGCCCAAATTATTTTTATTGAGTATTATTAATTTAAGTGAAATAATTAATTAATGGTTCTTGGAGAATTTTTTAATTAAGTTATTTATTTAAATTAAAGACTCTCACTAAATGGTTATTGTCATGATTATCAATAAAATTTGAAATTTTATTGAGGGAATTAATTAGTTGGACTAATTATTCATTAACTTAATCACCAACATAATTGCTTTATTTTTCGCGAGCATGTATTATATGATGGTGACATTGTCCATGGGTTTAGGTTATTTCTTTTGTTTGTATTTTCTTTTATGGGTTGTAAGGGCCGGAATTGAGCCCGTTTATTTTATTTCTAGAATTATGTATAGGTTGTTAAATAATCTTATGTAATAGATAGAAATAGAATAGGCCTTTCAAGAGGAGATCAATCCAAAAGAAGAGGAGCTTGGAGCCCACGAAGAATAGCTAGGCTTATTTTTCTTTTTAATGATGACCCATTGGCTTGGGCCCTCTAGATAAAGCCCGTGGACATATGTGTTGGTTTATTGCTTTTGATGCATGTTCATTAGTTGTATGAAGCATGTATGTTATCAATATGCGCTATATAAATTGAGTAATGTGCAAAGTGAGACTTAGATAAATGTTTAGAATATGAATTCTCCCAAGCAAAAATTAATACTAAGTTAGTAAGGGGTGCTAGGCATCCTTTCCCTCCACTAAACTTAATGAAATTCAGTATTAAACCTAGTATATTGCATCTTCCCAGTAAGTGGGGGTCGTATATCAAGATTTAATTCTAGAATTTTATTAAGTGCATTAGATGCCTTAATCGAGACATATTTCACCCCAAATATCGTTAAAGGGTTGCAAGGTGAAATTCAAATGTTAGATTATGAGGAGTTAGTGGGAGTGAACTTAGATAATCCACAAAGCCTAAAAATTGTTAAAGGGTTGCGGTTTTGGTGGATTATGGGAAAGAGAAGATTGAACCATCTATTGGATAGATTGATGTTGGACATCACTTTAATTAAAATAATGGACCATATATCGTTAAAGGGTTGCCATCCATTAGATTAATTAAAGAAATCAATCTCCACCACGAAGTACATTGCAACGATCACTTCCGTTTTTCACAGTGGGAGTGTGAATCTCGAAAAATGTAGTGGGAGCCAAGTTATAAGTCAAAGTCCTTGATTTTAAACTTGGTTTTAGTTTAGTTACACAAGTCTAATAAAGTCTGGTTTATTTTCTGCAGCTATTTTGATTTATCTCTCAAATTTAATTATGTCTCCCAAACCACTGTCGAAATTGATGGAAAACACGATTCTCACTGTTCCAAACTACATAGAATGGCTCACAAAGCTGAGGATGGTCCTTAGCAGTGAATCCATAGACTATGTAATGGAAATTGGTCGTCCTCCCATTCCTAGAAAAGAGGAGGGTGATGAAGTTCGCCAGGCTCGTTGGGATTGGTGTTGTGATAACCATAGAGCAAGGGTGTACATCTTAAGCTCGATGTGCATAGAGTTGCAAAGGTCCCATGATAAGATGGATAATGCAAGAGACATTATCCTGCATCTGGATGAGTTGTTCGGAGAGCGCGGTAGGACCGCTAGATATTTCATTTCAAGGGATCTTTTCTGAACTAAAATGACTGAAGGTGAGGATGTTGGAGAACACGTTTTCAAAATGATGACCATGATAGAAAAACTAAAATCTTTAAACTCTACATGGATCTACATCTCCAAGTTGATCTCATCCTACAGTCACTCCCCGATTCGTTCTATTACTTCGTCATAAACTTTGACATGAATGACATTGAGGGTTCTTTAGCTAGGCTATTAGAAAAACTTAAAGTTGCTCAGAAACAATTAAAGGTGAACAAATGGAACAACCCAATGGCAATCACTTTTCCTAATCCATTGGATGGAAGAAGGAATAATAATGACCATTTAGAAGGGGCATCCAGCACGACTTGCAACAAAGCACACCGAAGGAGAAATAAGAGGGCTAGAAATCAGGACAGATGCTTATGCTGCGGTGAGCTAGGCCACTGGAGAAGAGACTGTCCTAACATACGAGCAAAAGGTAAAGAACTTTATGTTTATGCTCTATTACCATTTTTTCCTCTTCATGGATTCTTGATTCAGGAGCTAATACTCATGTATGTTGTGTCAATTAGAATCTGGAAAGAAGAAGAAAGCTAAGCCCTGATGAGGTGTAGATAAGAGTAGGCAGCGGGCAAAGCGTCGCAGCTACTGAAATTGGATCTGCCTCAGTATTTCTTAATTCTGGACATATACTATTTTTGGATAATGTTTTAGTTTTTCCCAATGGGCTTAAAAACATTATTTCTATTCCCGTTTTAGTTAAATTTGGTTACACTTTCCGTTTTATTAATGAACGATGCAACATTTATTATGGTAATAAATTAGTAGGCTTTGCTTCTTTAATAAATGGATTGTATTACCTTAATGTCCAGAATGAGTGTTCTGTGAATACTATACAAAGGAAACGTAGTAGGCTTGGAATAAACTAAAGATTGATTTGGCATCTTAGACTAGGCCATGCCGGAGAACATAAAATTCGCAAAATGGAGAAAGATGGACTAATTGGCCCATTGGGATTGGATCCCTATCCTACTTGTGAATCTTGTCTCAAAGGCAAGATGGCTAGATCCCCCTTCACAGGGACTTTTGAAAGAGCCTCACAAATCTTAGGCTTAGTGCATACTGATGTTTGTGGTCCATTTGGAGAAATGGCACGAGGAGGTTTCATTTACTTCATCACCTTCACTGATGACCATTTAAGATATGGTCTAGTGTACATGATGAGGCACAAGTCTGAATCCATTGAAAAGTTCAAGGAATTCAAGACTTTAGTGGAAAATCAAACTGGTCAACATATAAAAACCCTTCGATCGGATCGAGGAGGAGAATATATGAGAGACGAGTTTGATGTATACCTTAGAGAGAATGGTATAGTATTACAGCTCACACCACCAGCGACACCACAGTTAAATGGAGTAGCAGAGCGAAGGAATCGAACTTTGTTGGACATGTTTCTCTCCATGCTCAGCTACACTGACTTACCCATTTCACTGTGGGGTCATGCGCTGCTTACAGTTGTACACATTTTAAATAGATGTCCATCCAAGTCCGTTCCTATGACTCCCTATGAGATATGGAGGAATAGGAAACCAAGTCTTAATCACATCAAGATTTGGGGATGTCCGGCTTATGTCAAAAAGACTAAAGTGGACAAGTTGGAGGCAAGATCCTTGAAGGGACGTTTAATGGGATACCTCTTTTACCTGCACGATGATCAAAGGATCATTGTAGCTTTGCAAACCCACTATCTTGAAGATGAGTTCATTCAAGAAGGAGGAGCGGGTAGAAAGATTGTTCAAGAAGAACAAAATGAGACTCCAGTGGATACATCTACACAGGAAGTGAGAACCGAACCTTCTGTAATATAACCACAACCACGAAGATTAAGTAGAGTACCTCAACCGCCTGAGAGGTACGGATAATAGTACAGAGGGAGCTGGATCTCCATTCTGTATTAGAGGAGGATCATGGAGATGATCCCTCCACTTTTGATCAAGCAATGGTGGATGTGGATGCTACTAGATGGTGTGAAGCTATGCAAAATGAGATCGATTCGATGCATGCAAACCAAGTCTGGAAACTAGTTGACCAACCTGAAGGGGTAAAGCCGATCGGGTGCAAATGGATCTACAAGAGAAGGATTGGTGTTGATGGCAAGGTTGACACCTACAAAGCCAAGCTAGTGGCAAAAGGGTGTAGTCAAAAAGAAGGAATTGACTACCAAGAAACCTTTTCGCCAGTGGCTATGATCAAATCAATAAGGATCCTACTTGCAATAGCCGCACACCTAGACTATGAAATATGGCAAATGGATGTCAAAACTGCTTTCCTAAATGGATTCCTAGAAGAGGATATCTATATGGAACAACCTAAAGGTTTTGTATCCGAGGAGCATACTTATAAGGTGTGTAAGCTTAAGAGATCCATTTATGGACTCAAGCAAGCATCCCGTAGCTGGAATCTACGTTTTGATGAAGCTGTCAAAGGATTTGACTTCATCAAGAACGAAGATGAGCCATGTGTTTACAAGAAGGTTAGTGGGAGCAAGATAACATTCCTTGTGTTATATGTAGATGGCATATTACTCATAGGGAATGATATAGGAATGCTCACCACTGTAAAGAAGTGGCTTTTGAGTACTTTCTCCATGAAAGACTTGGGAGAGGAAACTTATATTCTAGGGATTCGAATCTACAGAGATCGAACACATAGAATGATAGGGCTCTCTCAAGCCCTTTACTTAGAAAAGGTCTTAAAGAGATATAGGATGGAGGATTCTAAGAAAGGGTTCCTACCAATGAGGCATGGGATACATCTCTCAAAAACTATGTGTCCTCAAAGTGACGAAGATAGAAAGGAAATGAGCATTGTACCCAATGCATCAGCAGTGGGTAGCCTGATGTGCGCAATGCTGTGTACTAGACCTGACATTGCTTATTGGGTAAGCGTTGTTAGTCGATTTCAAGCAAACCCAGGAAAGGAACATTGGATAGCTGTGAAGAATATCCTAAAGTATCTGAAGAGAACCAAGGATATGATTCTCATCTATGGGAGTGGTAGCTTGAGAGTGGATGGGTACACTGACTCGGATTTTCAATCTGATGTCAAAGATCGAAAATCCACCTAAGGATTCGTATTCACCCTCAATGGTGGGGCGGTAACTTGGAAAAGTTCCAAGAAAAGCTCAACTGCGGACTCCACTACAGAGGTTGAATACATAGCTGCTTCTGAGGCAGCTAAAGAGGCTGTTTGGATAAGGAAGTTCATTGTAGAACTTCAAGTGGTTCCTAGCATAAAGCTCTCGTTGCCACTTTATTGTAACAACACCGGAGCAATAGCGCAAGCAAAGGAACCTAGGTCTCACAACAAGTCCAAACACATCGAGAGGAGATATCACATCATAAGAGAGATCGTGGCATGAGGAGAAATATTTGTTCAGAAAATAGCCTCAGCTGACAATGTCGCTGATCCATTGACCAAGCCATTAGCACAGGCGGTGCTAGAAAAACATCTCGAAGGGATGGGTATTAAATACCATAGCAAATGGCATTGAGTGCAAGTGGGAGATTGTTAGAGTGTATGCCCTCAAATGCCACAAAGAGGATAGATTTATAGGGCATTAACTTGTAACTAAACAATATCCTTTTATTATATATAAGGCATTAACTTGTTGTTTTCATATAAGCGTTTGTAAGGTGTTAATAAACAACATAAAGTCCTTAAGTATAAGGCAAACCTTCTACTTCCTATGGGATAGGAGAATGGCACTAGAAGGGCTTGATCCTTATTCTCTAAATAGGGTTCGCAAGTTTAAGAAAATATTTGACTGGACATCAATACAGAACAAGGACTTACATGATATAAGTTTTGACAGAGAAAGTGCCAGTCGAACACTATGGGAATGATAGTGGGAACTTATGTCATGGACGTATAAGTTGGACTAATATGTTCGAACACGGCTCGCATCAGTTTCATCACATGGGTATTCACTCACTGACAGTCAATGATGAAACTGATAAGTTGTGATAGGTACGCGTGAACCTTAGACCTGAGGAGTCAAGTTGAAGATGTACTTGTGACATCAAGTTTGTCATTAGAGTAGTTAGATCCAAATCACCCTTTGGTGGGATCGACCTCGAAGTGTGACTTGATGGGCAAGTAGCATTGTTAACTGATGAGCAAAATGGGATTTATTCTCTCATAAGTGAATGAGCTAAGTATCCTATGCAGTCATGAATGAGTGAGGTTAAAAGTCTTTGGCCAAAGTATAAAATGACCTCGACTCATTATGAGCTAAGCATATGGTCAAGTCATGCGAGTTTGACTAAAACCATGACTCTCACTTGACTGAGATACAAGAATAAAAGGTTTATACACGTACGGTATTCACAGCGTATATGGTTTGGAATGATCGTATTCAATCGATCTCAATTGGGATACGATGTGAGCCACGTGACTAGCTAGGTGTTACTCACATCCTTTTGGTTCACTCTCAATTGCCTTTTGAGATGAACCTAAAGAGTCGCGCTTAAAGGAAGTGCAAAAAGAAAATCGTAGGAAAAGACTTGAGAGAATTTTCGGTATTGGATATCGAGATTAATTAATTAATCATTAGATGATTTTATTAATTAATTAAGTTAATGAATTAATTAATTCCTCATGGGAATTTAATTATACTATTAACATGAATTTAATTAATTATTTAATTTATTTATTTATTGGATAAATAATATTAATTATTTAATTAATTAATAAACAAAAGCCCGAAGGCTTAAAAGCCTACAAGTGGGCGTCCACATATGGGACTAAGGAAGCCTAGGTCATTGTTTTCTATTGTAGTATATATATACTACTTAGTGAACTAGGTCAAGAGAATTAACTCGCAAACTTTCTCTCCAAGTCAAACTCTCCTCCCTTTCTCTCTCACTCTAGCCGTCCATCAAGGTGAAGAAGAAGAAGGTGATTTTTGTTTTTGACTCCAGCGTGGCAATTTAGAGACCGCGATGGATTTGTTGTTCAAGAAAGGATTGCATAGCTAGTTCAGATTTCAACATACACGAGAACGGTAATTAATTTCGTAAAATCCAATTTAAATACAAGAAATAGAGATGAGCCACTGGGATTAAACTTATAATTCTTTCGCTGCGTTTTTGTTTTTATGCAATTTTTCCCAACAATACTATGTTTGAAAATATGCTTGATCCGATTGAAATGTATCAAGAACTTCTTGTTGAGTATGCAGCTCACCCCTTGCTAATGTTTTCTTTTTAGATAATTAATTTATTTTATTGGAGTTGACAAGCTAAAGAGTGTCCATGCTACATGTGGATGGACTAGAAGTAGAGTTTTAGTATATTTTCCTATGGACTAGTTTTTATGTAGTTAGTAAGTACTAGTTGGAGTAGTCTTAGTTCTTTGTTGGATTATTTTGGGATTTAGATGCTCTATACCTTTAAGACCATTGACAATATTTAATATTTTGATTCAGCTAAAGTTCTGGGGTATATAATTGTAATGAAAATTATTTTTGAGGGCTTCGCATTGTCACAATGCGTCGCGATGACGCGGCCAGTCACACCTAAATTTTGGGTCGTGACACCAAGGTTGAAAAATTGGAGGCTAGGTCCCTTAAAGGATGTTTCGCTGGTTATCCCGAGGATTCTAAGGGAAATCTCTTTTACCTACACGATGATCATAGGATCATTGTGGCGTTACAGGCAACCTTCCTTGAGGATGAATTTATTGGAGAAGGAGAAATGGGTAGAAAGATTGTTCACGAAGAACAAAATGAAATATCTGGGGAGACAATTGTTCAAGAAGCCCGAGCTGTACCCATAACGACACTACCTTCTGTGCGTCGATCTGGTAGAGTATCATAACCGCCTGAGAGATATAGTTACCTACTGCAAGATCAACATGATTTGCATGATGTAGCAGAGGTAAACTATGGAGATGATCCCTCTACCTATGATCAAGCAATGAAGGACGTGGATTCTACGAAATGGCAAGAAGCTATGAAAGCGGAAATGAATTCAATGTATTTGAATCAAGTTTGGACTCTAATAGATAGACCCAAAGGTATAGTACCCATCGGGTGCAAATGGATCTATAAGAGAAAGATTGGTCTAGATGGCAAGGTCAACACCTATAAGGCCAGGCTAGTCATGAAAGGGTATAGTAAGAAAGAGGGCATTAACATTGAGGAAACCTTTTCACCTATAGTCATGATCAAATCCATTCGAATTCTGCTTGCAATAGCTGCACATATGGATTATGAAATCTGCCAAATGGATGTGAAGACAACGTTCTTAAATGGATTCCTAGAGGAGGATATCTATATGGAACAACCCAAAGGTTTCACTTCCCAAGAGGAATGCCATAAAGTTTGCAAGTTGAAGGACTTAAACAGGTATCTCGTAGTTGGAATCATCGATTCGATGAAGAAGCTAGGAGCAATGGCTTCATAAAAAATGAAGATGAACCCCATGTCTATAAAAAGGTCAGTGGGAGCAAGTTATTATTATTAGTCCTAAATGTAGATGACATACTACTAATAGGGAACAATGTTAGCTCATTGACTACGGTTAAGACATGGCTTTCGAGCACATTCTCCATGAAAGACTTGGGAGAAGCGACTTATATCTTAGGAATTCGAATCTATAGGGATAGATAGAATAGGACTATAGGGCTTTCCCATGCCCTTTACTTAGAGAAGGTCCTAAAAGGATTTTGGATGGAAAAATCTAAGAAGGGACTTTTGCCAATGAGGCATGGCATTCATTTGTCCAAGAAGATGAGTCCTCAAAGTGAGGAAGATCGAAAAAAAAATGACTGCCATACCACACGCCTCCGCAGTGGGTAGTCTTATGTATGCAATATTGTGTACAAGACCTGATCTTACGTATGCTATGAGCTTAGTAAGTAGGTTTCAAGCAAACCCTGGCAAGAACACTAGATAGGCGTGAAAAGTATCCTGAAGTACTTGAGAAGGACTAAGGATATGGTACTCATGTATGGGAATGGAGAATTTAGAATAGATGGTTTTATGGACTCAGACTTTCAATCTGACGTAGATGACCTTAAATCCCCTTCTGGGTTTGTGTTCATCCTCAATGGTGGAGCTGTGACTTAGAAATGTTTTAACCAGAGCACAACAACTCATTCCACCACAGAGGCTGAATATGTGACTGCCTCGGAGGCTACCAAGGAAGCTGTTTGGATAAAGAAGTTCGTAGGTGAACTCAAGTGGTCCCAAGCTTAAATCTCTCATTACCATTATATTGTGATAACAATGGAGCGATTGCACAAGCTAAGGATCCAAGGTCTCACAACAAATCCAAACACATTGAGAGACGATATCATCAGAGAGATCGTTGAAAGAGGCGATGTAGCTGTGCAGAGAGCAGCCTCAGCAGATAGCGTGGCTGACCCACTCACCAAGCCATTACCATAGGCGGTTCTGGAACAACATCTTGAGAAGATGGGTATAGATACACAACAATTGGCATTGAGTGCAAGTGGAAGATTGATAGGATTATGCCTTTGATGCCAATGAGGATATGGAATGTAATAGGGCTATAAGTTGTATTAAGCACATTTTTATGAATAAAGGCATTTAGTGTGTTTATATAAATCTAATTGGCATCTATAATGTATTGAACAAACATAATGTCCTAGTGTACTAATGTAAGTCTTCCACTCCTTAAGGGATAAGAAGAGGTGCACTAGAAGGACCTAGTTCTTAATCACTAAACACATGTTTGCAAGTCGGAAGATCTTAATTCGGTGTTAAGATCTATATAGACTTATATAACACATACTTTGACAAGGAGTGCTAATCGAAGGCCATGAGATAGTAGGAGTTTGTGTTATGAATATATTGATGGACTTAATATATTTGAACATGACTCATAATAATCCAATCACATAGGTTTTACTCATTGACTGTCAATGATTAGATTATTGGTTATATTGGTACTTGTGGACCTTTAACTTGAGGAGTCGATGATACAATGTGCTTGTGATGTTGGGTCTGTTACAAGAGTAGTGAGGTTTAATTCACCCTTTGGTAGGGTCTACCTAGAAGTGTGACTTTAATGGGCAAGCAACAATTGTGAAATGACTGCCAAGATGGGATTCACTGTCTCAGTAGTAAACGAGCAGATATCCTATGCGGTCATGGGTGACTGAAATGAAAGACTTTGGCCAAATCATATAAACTAACTCATGTGGGACATCTAGAGTTGTTTCGTCATTTCGAGTCACTATGATTCATCGCATAGTATCGAATAATGTTAGTTTGACAACTTCCATGACTATGACTCGATCGGGATACTTCAGTGAAGGGTCTATACGTGTATGGAGAGTATAACTGAGAGGTTCTTATTATTTATACATTTCTTACTTGATTGGGCGACGATGTGGGGCCACAGGCTGGCTAGATGTCACCCACATCCTTTGGTATCCTCTCATTGGCAATTGAGACGAATCTAGAGAGTCACGCTATAAGAAGCAATGAGGAAATCACTTCATGTATAGAGCTTTTTCATTTGATGAAAAAAAGGCTCAACGATCGAATGTTGCTTAGATTCACGTTCGAATGTTGCAACGTTTGAACATTAGTCGAGGGTACGTTCGAACGTTGATGCCGGGCAGCAAAATTTTATTGACAACGGGCTAAGTTAGCTAGGTTAGACTTGACCGACTCGGACGGGCCTTTGAGGCTAGACATCTAGGGTTGCTGGAGGATTATAAATATCCTCCAACTTCAATACCTAAGAGAGAATCCAACTTTTAGCAGTAAAAGATTATGTGAAAAAGTCTAAGAAGAGTTTTCTGCCTCTCATATCACACAAAGAGAAGGAAGGTTCTCTCCACCACCACCTAGTAGCTATCAAGGAGGAGGAGATGAGGGTTTCCGACTGCTTCGTGTGTCGATCTAGAGACGAGGGATCTTGGAGGATTCGTCGTTCAAAGAGAACAAGATTTCTCGTTCAAAAACCAAGGTATGGTTTTAATTTGCTTTCATGAATTGGATTAATGATGGAATTTGAAAAACAAAACATCAAAACGTCATAAACAATGTCTAAAATGGCGTTCGGGATCACGTTCTTCCATTGCGCATGTTTTACCGGACGCCAACAAAATATTCACTGGGGGTCTCTCATCTTTCTTAGATTTAGGACATTGTCGAACACTATGCCCAAAAGACTTGCACAAATTACACAACGTAGGCTTCCGTTCATATTCAATCTTTATCCTACAAGTACTATTGTATTCTCCTGATATAAACTTCATTTTGAAAGTCATACCCTATTGTCATCAGAATACACACCCTAGTACAACCATTGTAAGCATTTAAGTTCTGACTTTATCTAATGTACTTTTTCACTAGTTAGGCGAACGGGCAATTTTGTGGCTCCACCTGGCTAGGAACCCTCTTTTTACTGTTATGAGGGGACACTTTATCCCTGATCATGTTAATCTTTGTATTGTTTCAGATTCCATAAATGATTGAATACATTCATCCATTTTCTAACCAAAAAAAAAAAATCGCCGTGCAATATTTGTTAATTGGGAGACAATTGTGATACAATCAAAAAATGTGAGGAGCCATAAACATTATTAAAACCTGTTTTATTCATATATAAAGCTCTCATGATTCAAAGGTTTGGATATATCAACTCAAAGTATTTGATGTTCCCAAGAAATATCCGAAGTGTAAGCTATCCAAACCCAACCCATGCGAATGCACCTGCAACAACAATGAGCCTTCCATAAAGATCTCACTCCTAAGACTATATTCAAATTTCTTAGTTGTGCTATGCTATTTTCAAAATTCTAGTTGGACACTTTAGTCTCCATCCAAGTAAATTATATAATGAAGAGTTAAATGTACATTACCTTTTATATTATTTTCAATTAAGAGAGAGAGAGAGAGAACATTTGTTTCATCATTTACAAAATCACTTCCTAATTTCTTCGCATTCTATCGATATGCCCCAAATAATAGATACAAAGAAGACAAAAAATAAAAGAAAATAAGAGAAAACTCTTTCGAACACCAATGTGTTCTGTATGTCCAATCGGACATTCAATTGATATATTTTCAGTTATATAAAATATAATACTACTTTAAAATGTTAAAATGTTAGATATAGCCAAAAAATAGAAACTCAACATGTCAGGCCTCGATTGGATGGATAGCTGTTTCCCATTTTTTATAAACTTTTTTCGTAAGAAATGTAATTGTTGCCATCTCCTAAAAATATTTCAAAAAAATGTTACAGTTAATATTCTATAAAAAAATCTCAAATCTATTTGAAAAATAAATTTGATTGGCATTTCTCCCAAATTTTTCTTAGTAAGTCAGATTTTTTAATTAATGATTTAACAGTTTACCCAATAATTAAAAGACTTTTATCCGCTAACATCTTAACATATGCATTAAAAAAAATTATATATCATGATTCGAAATGTCGCAACGTGTGAAATAAGATCCACTTTGCTTAATTTTTGATGTATTAATCAATAAGTTTAATTTAGATATGTCTAGATTTTCATATAAAATAAATATATATCCATACCATTTCTCATACAAAAACAATTTTTCTTACAAATATATATATATATATATATATCACGTCACACCTAATCATTACACTTTTTTCTTAAAAAAAAACTCTTAAAATAAAATCTATTACTTTTTCTAAGGAAAATGAGAAATCGGAAATCGCATCCCCCTGATATTCTGCTAATAAGATATCATTCTTATTCAAATAACTTTAAATGATTAAATTTAGGGATTAATTATAGAATTATATTCTAAAAAAATATTTTTTATGTAAATTCTGAATTTGATAATTAAATTCAGGAGAGTTTATAGTTTCATCAATAAGAGGTTGAGAAGAGGGGAAGAGAAAGGTGATAGGTGGAGTTTCTTCTTCATTTTGTCTTTAAATTTATTAATAGGTTATATTTTCTAGATTAAGTATAATATTTTTTTAATGGAAAATGCTATATACCACCGTTTTCATACTACCATTTTTTCACCTCCCCTCAATTTGAAAATTATGATGTATTAAATCCATTAAAATCAATTAATTACAAACATCAGTACTTTCTAAATTGAAAGGAGGTGAAAAAACAAGTGGTATGAAAATGGTGGTATATACTGTTATTTAAAAGAATAGTGATTGAATCATTTTGAAGCATGGATGGGGCAAAGTGATAAGAAAAAAAATGAAGTGTACTTTCAAATTGAAGATAGTAGGAGTCAAAGTGCAACTAACTCTCTAATATGTCACAATTTTGTTTTGTGGTTAATTACTCTTTTTTGAACTATGCATCAATTACGTGACAATTATAATTTGTTGACATATAATTCATTGTAGGGTGTTCAAGTGAGCTTATAAAATCTTTGAAACATTTTGCAAAATATTTAAGAGCTATACCATGTTACAAATTAAAGCGTTAGCTAAACTTTTTAGATAAAAACTTATAAAACAATAAAAATAAGATGTTAAGAGTTGTTATGTTATGTTTCTGATTTTTTTATTTATTTTTGGTTAATGTTATGTTTCTGATATCATAAATAAGGTAGGATATATATCCTAATTAATTTATTGTTAAATTTTAATACACTTCTTTAGTAAAATTATCTTAATTTGATAAATCTTACGAACTCTTTAAACTTATTTTACTCAAAATACATTGAGAGGTTTTAAATAAAATCCAGCATTTTATAATATACGAGCTTATAAGATATTTCTAAATGAGAAATGCTATATACCTTAGGAAATGTTAACCCATCATGGACAAGAAATTTCCCAGCCGCATCAAAAGAAAACTCTCTAATGAAACATATGCTGTAGACTTATAAGAGGAAGCATAGAAAGATCAACAGTTATTATATTTCACCAAAATTTAAGAAGAACCAAAAAAGCATGTAAATCTTCGATATACCACTTAAATAATACAGCATTTTCAAGGAGAACGAGACCTAATCAGTTACATCAAATTAATTATGATCACTAGGTAGAAGATTGTACTGATGACTTGGGTGATGGTGCTGCGGTAGCGGTAGCGGTTGCAGTAGGCATGGACTTTGATCTGTTAAAGGTGGATGATGATGAAGATGAACGATGAAATCTGCACCTGAATGAACCTTGATGCGTCGTTGGGGAGCACAAGCACTCATGTCCTCTACTTTGTGATACAACATCTTTAGGAGATGTTATAGAACTAGCATCACGAGAAGCCATATATGTCGTCTATGAAGGAATCGTGTACGTACTTGAGCCAAATATATACCGGAACAAGTATGGAGGAAAATCAAGTTGTGATAATTTGATGGCTCTTTCTTTGGCTTACCCTGTATGTACACAAACAACCAAAATTATATCTCTTCCGTCTGGAATCTCAGTTCCATTAAAATCCAATGGTACTCTATTATGACTTGGGCTTCTGGAATTATATATAAAGAAAAAAGTTTGTTTAGGTAAAATTGAAATACTGCTCGTCTATTGCAATTTTAGTCTTATTGTTCTTAAATTTACAAAAATAGTCTCATACTATTCTTCTTTTTCAAACTTTGATCTCATCTATTAAGAGAATGGATTAAATTTCACAAATAACATGCACACACATTTAAGAGTACTTTAGAATACATTGGATAGATTGCATAAATACCCACCGCCTTCTACAACTTTATTTGAAGCCTAAACTTTAATAAATAAAAAATGAGTCTTTTTGCAAGTATTACATAATATAGGTTTTTTCATGAAATTTATGCAATTTAAGTGATGGCCACGCGACCAATCTAATGGTTCCGTCAAAGTTTTTAGAATTGGGATTAAAAATATAAAATTATTCATGATAGGGGACTTTTTTCACAAGTTTGTAGATAATGGGGTTATAATTGCAAAATAATATTTCCTATGGGACTAATACTGCAATTTTTTCAGTTTTTTAATATGATGTAGGAATATTACCAACATGAGTGTTAGGTGTTTTATTTTATTTTACTTTACTTATATTCCAACACTCATGTTGGTTCCTCACTCTAATCTCGAAATTTTTATCATAGATCCGATTTGAATGCATTTGACCAATCATATGATAACTGTAGTACACTTGTTTTGTCATTGGTCAATCTCCTAGAAATTTACATCATCACATGAAAAGTGTAATGCACTTGTGTTGTGAATATATTGGGTGCGATCAAAGCGAGTCTGAGCCATAATTTTCAAACATATACGTGTCCCACTTTAATTTTAGATATATATTCTTTCTTGAAAATACTTTAGATAATGATTTACTTGATTTTTTCTGTAATAAGTGGTACATGAATTACTACATTTCGGGAAAATAGGAACTTAAAATATGTGTGAATGGAAGCCCATCGAATCGACAATCAAACCAAGGCAGTGACATCTCAAAGCGGCCCAAGCACATAGCGACATGAGTGGCTGCATGAAGAGATGAGGTTTCAACTGGACCCCGTGGTTTGATTTGTTCTATTCTTCAATTTTCTGGAGAGAGATTTTTGTTTTGAGTGTTTCGTTTATATTATGCATATAAATATGCATGTCAATATATAATATCAAATACTAATAAATTATAATTAATTAGTAATTATAATCAGTTAACAATTATTATACAAATAGAGAAAGATCAACGGTTGCTGGTGGAGTAGAACATAAGACTTATCACTCCTTCAATATCTCAACACTCTTTCTCTGAAATCAATAACAATTAAAAAAAGGCTTAAGTTCAATTTACCCCTATACTATAGGATTTGTATCAATTACCCCTCTTTACTAATAAAAACTTAAAACAATATTTATGGACCAATATTGCTAAGGTAAAATCCCCTTGACTTTATTAATGATAATGAAAGAGATTATATAGAATACAATGCAAGAGACATAAGAAAATAAACAACTAATTAAGGAAATAATAAAGATTCCTATGCTATTATTATTAATGAAATAATAAAGACTCCTATACTATTATTATTCTAACACTCCCCCGGAGTTGAAACATCAGGAGACCCAACGTTAAGACTTGTACGGAAAGCACTGAAAAGAGCAGAGGGGACATGTAAATCCAATTCAACATGTTCAGTACGTTGGTGCTGTATAGGATTAGAAGAGAGATAAACAGAACTAATGTTGTCACAGCACACAATAGAGGCTTTTTGAAGAGGACAATAAAGCTCGAGGCGAAGATTACGAAGCCAAGCTGTTTCTGCAACAGCATTGGCAACACCACGGTATTCGGCTTCGGCACTAGAGCGAGAAACAACAAGTTGCCTCTTAGAAGACTAAGAGATAAGATTGCACAAAGAAAAACGCAGTAGCCAGATGTAGAGAGACGGGTAGAAGGGCAGCCAACCCAGTCAGCATCAGAATAGGAGATAAGTTGAGAAGTGGTAGAGGGAGAAAGAGAAAGACCGTGGGAGAGAGTGCCGCGAATATAACGAAGGACATGTTTAAGGGCATGCATATGATTCTCGCGGGTATCGTGCATAAACAGACAAATTTGCTAAACAGCAAAAGAAATATCAGAACGAGTGAAAGTGAGATACTGAAGAGCACCAGCGAGGCTGCGATAGAGAGTAGGGTCAGAAAAGGGAGCAAAGAAAGTAGCTGAGAGTTTGGATAAGGTGTCAGCAGGCGTAGAGGTGGGATTGCAGTTAGACATATTGGCTCGTTCAATAATTTCACGGGCAAATTTTTCTTGACATAAGAAAAGACCAGAAACAGAACGAGAAATAGAAATACCAAGAAAATAATGGAGAAGACCTAAATCAGTTATGGTGAACTCAAAAGAGAGAAGAGAAGTGAGCTAAGAAAGAAGCGAAGACGAGGAAGCAGTAAGGACAATATCATCAACATATAGCAAAAGATAAGCAGTGCAGGGACCATTATGATAGATAAAAGGAGAAGAATCAGTACGACTGCTGACAAAATCGAGAGATGAAAGGTAGTGGCAAAGCGATGATGCCATGCACGAGGAGCTTGCTTCAGACCATAGAGAGCTTTCTTGAGAAGAGAGACATGATTAGGGAAGTCAGGATGAAAGTAGCCAGGAGGTTGTTTCATATAGACGGTTTCAGAAAAATGACCATTAAGAAAGGCATTTTTTTACATCAAACTAATGGAGAGCCCAGGAACGAGAAAGAGCCAGGCTAAGGGCAGTGTGAATAGTAGCAGGCTTAACAACAGGACTAAAGGTGTCTTTGTAGTAAATGCCTAATTGTTGAGTAAAGCCTTGAGCAACGAGACAAGCTTTGTATCATTCAAAAGTGCCATCTGAGCAAAATTTATGGAGAAAAATCCACTTGGAACCAAAAATATTAACATTTGGAGGGCAGGGGAAAAGATTTCAAGTTTGATTGGAGTAGAGGGCAGAGAGTTCAGCTTCCCTAGCAGACTGCCACTAAGGATCACGGAGAGCTTGAGTATATAAGCGAGGAATAAGAGAGAGAGCAGAAGAAGAGATAGAGAGATTAAAGAGTTGACAAGGTTTATTGATATTGGATTTGGAACGAGTAGTCATCGGGTGAGTGGAGATAGGAAGAGGATCGGTGGGAAGAGCCGGAGCAGGGGAGGTGTTTGAAGATGAAGAAGTGATAGGAGAAGAGGCGGGAATCGAGAAACCCGGGGGTGACCGCGCCGAGGGAGGAGAAGGAGAAGGAGAGCAGAGACCGCTTTGGATGAGATGAAGAATAGGAGGAGGATCATCATCGGAAGAGAGAAAATCATAAGAGGAGGTGTCGAGAGAAGAAGAGAAAGCAGCAAAGGGAAAAACATCTTCGTCAAAAATCACATGCCGAGAGATCATAAATTTGTTAGTACTCAAATCCAAACAACGAAAACCCTTATGATTTGCGGGATACCATAAGAAAAGACAGGCAGAAGAGCGAGGTCGTAACTTATGAGAAGAGGTGGAAGATAGATTGTGATAGCATAGATATCCAAAAACACGAAGATGATCATATATAGAGGAAATCTTGTAAAGAATCTCAAAGGGAGTGCGATAAGAAGGAGTGGTGCTGGAAAGGAGATTGAAGAGATGGACGACCATATGGGCGGCCTTGGTCCAAAAAGAGGGAGGAAGAGATGCTTCAAAGAGAAGAGTGTGCACGACATTGTTCACAGTTTGAATAGTGCGCTCAACTTTGCCATTTTCTTGAGAAGTGTGGGGGCAAGAAAAATGAAAAACTAAACCATTTATTGCAAAAAATATGAAATTGATTATTGTCAAATTCACTACCATGATCACATTGAAAAGATTTGATTTTAAACTTAAATTGAGTATATACGTAAGAGTAGAACTTCATAAAAATTTTAAACACATCCGATTTATTACGTACTGGAAAAATCCATAAAAAATGCGAGAAATCATCCGAAAAAAGAACATAATAGCGAAAACCACTTAAACTGAGGATCAGGGAGGTCCAAATATTAGAGTGAACAACATCGAATAAAAAACTACTATAAGAAAGAGAACTAGAAAAAGATAAACGCTTGTGTTTACCAAGCTGACAAGCATGGCATAAGGTTCTAGAATAATCCTTCTTATAATTAATAAAGTTTTGACTAGATAAAAAATTAAAAATTAAATCACCGGGATGATTGAGTTGTCGATGCCAGATGGAAGAGGAAAGAGTAGTGGAAGAGTGAAGAGAGGTGAGAGCGAGTGTGGATGGAGAGAAAGGGTGGAGATCACCGTCACTGTCATGCCAGAGAATCAGCTCGCCAATCCTAAGGTCCTTAATAGAGAAACCAGAAGGATCAAATTCGATTGAACAAGAGTTATCACGAGTGAATTTTCTAACAGAAATGAGATTTTTAACTAATGAATGAGAAACAAGAATATTATTAAGAGATATGACGAGAAGAAGAAGAGAGAGTGGAATTACCAATAGAAAGAACGAGTACTATAGCACCATTACCAACAATTATAGAATTTGAATTTCGACTACGTACAATAATAAATAAAATACCTTGGTGAGAGGACATATGAGAGCTAGCCCCAGTGTCCATGTACCACTGATCATCCGGTTGATTGAGTGTCATTGTCTAATAAAGCGAGGATAAATTAGTGGCAGTTAAGGAGGATTGATTTTGTGGTGTATGTGGACAGGCTGTAGGTAATTGCTGCACTGAATTTAGAACTGGGCAGACGCTGGAGTTGGGCCAATTAGGTGTTGGGCCGAGGATGCTGATGCTGGGCTCATTCGGATGAGAGTTGTTGTGCGGGCTGCTGGAGTTGACTGGACCAAATGTGGGAGATGCGGACCAAGGCAGCGAGTTGGGCTGGGGAGAAGAAGCCCAATTCACCGAGTTAAGCTGCTGGGATGAAGGAGATTGGACGCTGAAGTGGCGTGGGCCATGATTGTAAAATTGGGTTTGCTAATTTGTAAAACCTGATTGTGGAGGGCCGGTGTTATAATTCAGACTTTAGCGAAAGCCTGATTATTGATGGCTAAAATTACTACCACAATCATTAGACCGACCATCACCTCGACCTCGAGATCTTCCATTACCACGATACAGGTTTCAATTTTGATAGGAATTTTGTGAGTAAAGGGCCGAATCATGAGAGGATGGGTTCGAGTGGAAGCGATTTTCATGAGCTTCATGAGTTAGGAGGAGATTTCAAAATTTTGAAAAAGATGGAAAAGGGTTTTGTGTAGTAATGATGGTGATAAGGGGGAGATAGGATTTGGGGAGGCCTTGTAAAAGTTGAAGAATAAGGACTTGGTCAGTGACAGGGCTATCAAGATCAGCAAGAGTTTTGGCTAGAGATTTCATCTCTTGACAGTATTGAGAAATTGAGAGAGAACTTTTTTGAAGGGTGTGGAAACGTTCATTGATTTGCAAAGACCGAGAAGGTTTATTATTGCGAAAATTTTCTTCAATGGAAAACCATAACTTATGAGAAATAGAGTATTTTAAATCAAGATTTTTTAATAATTTTAAATCCACCGTGGAGTAAAACCAATGCTTAATAGTGGAATCAAGAGCAGAACAAGAATCATCATTATCAGAAGAGGGTTTTGATTTTCCAGAAAGATGATCAAAAATAGAATAGCTACGACAGAGGTCCATAAACATTCCGCGCCTAAGTTTGTAATTAGAATCATTATCGGTTAATTTAAAACCAAACAAAGAGTGAATATTACCGGAGGCTAATGCGGGATGAAGGGGCGATTGTTTGGGGATAGTGGTGGCATGCTCGGTGGTTTGGGTGATAGAGGTAGATTCATCAACGGTAGACATGGCAGGGGAAGAGAGGGGATCGGAAAATGTAACGAAAAAATAGAAAATAGGAGGAGAAAGGATAACCGAGAATAATTACCGTGAAGAAATTAAAGCCTATCAACGGATGATGAACACCGGATTAGACGCACAAGAATTCCAAATGTGGCAGAATCGAAGTGCTGTAGAAGTCTATATAGTAAAAAGTATTGCGTTGAGGGGAGCAATGATTTAGAGAAAAAGGCAGGAGCCACTAGCGGCGTAGAGAAGAAAGGCAACGGCGGTTGGGGGATTTAGGCTCATACCATGTTAAGATAAAATTTCCTTGACTTTATTAATGACAATGAAAGAGATTATATAGAATACAATGCAAGAGACATAAGGAAACAAACAACTATGGAAATAATAACTAAGGAAATAATAGAGACTCCTATACTATTATTATTCTAACAAATATAACCTTGAGTTGTATAAAATAAATTTCACCTTAGACCTCATGCGGAATTTGTAAAGCACTCTACCCCCTCTACAATAATTTTTAAATTGTTTTGAACCCAATTTTACTTAAAGTTAACTTTAGTAAATAAGTTCATCTTCCACTAACTTAAATAAATTATATATATTTTTTTTTGAAAAAAGAAAACCACTCTAGCGGGGGAGGGTGTTGTCAGCCCCCTTGTCCCTTCTTTATATCATCAAGAAATAAAGCAATAAACAATGAGATCTAACTCCGTCACAAACACATCTAGAAACGGAAGTAAAAAAGGAGTACTTACTCCCTTGCACAAAATTGAATAAAAATAAATAAGGAATGCTACTCCATTACAATCAAACTAACAATAAATAACCTTAACCTTAAATGAAATACTCAACCTTATTTGAATCTAAAGTTAGGAAACAAAATGTCCATTTTAGCACAAGACCTTACATTATTTGGTAAGTCACTTACCGTCATCTCTCCCAAGACCTTCCATTATTTGGTAAGTCACTTACCGTCATCTCTCCCGAGCTACCCTCGTCACAAGCAATGTTCGCCAAAAGATCCACAACTCCATTTCCCTCCCGGTTTATATGTGTGAATCGAATCTCCATCTTGGATCTTACCACTCTAATGCGTTGTAACAAATTTTGAAGTTCCCAACATTCCGGAGAAGCTCTAAAAATTAAATGAATGATTACTTGAGAATCCAGCTCTACCCACACCTTAGTGAACTCGTGATTGTGGCATAACTCGAGACCTCTACACACTCCATATAGTTCAGCAAATTATTCATGGCAACTCTGAGAAAATCCAAAAAAGCCAGAATAATCGAGCCCTGATCAATCCGAACCACTCCTCCCGCCCCAGCAGCCTCTGGATTTCCTCTCGAAGCCCCATCCATATTCAATGTTATCCACCCTTGAGTTGGCGGTAACCATTGAACCATAATACATTTTAGCTCAACCGAAAGGTTCCTTGTAATGCCTAACCGTCTCGCTAAGTTGCCATACCCCTTCCAATTCTGAGAATTCAGAAGTTCGCCTTTGTTAAGAAGCCCGATTTAATGCTCCACATGCAACTTAACCCTCCTCGTGTTAGATCGAGTTCCATCAGGTTTGGCCTTGTTTCTTTCCATCCAAGTGAACCAGGTAATTGCAGCCATAGAATAAGTCTCACACTCCGTGAACCCATCTCTATTCGCTAACTTTACCATCATATTTTCAAGTCTGCCATGTTGGGATGTTGGAAATTACACCTCTACAAAGCAATATCCAATATCCCTTGCATTTTCCGATATTAGAAAAAGGTGAGTTATTGATTCTGCCTCCCCCTCGTAGAAATAGAACACTCGATGCCAACGAAATACCCTTAGCTTGTATGTTAGTGTCCACCGGCAACCATTTATTTAACAAACACCATGCAAATATGGACATAGATAGTCTAATTCGTTTACTCCATGTATTCTTGAAAATAACACAAGGGTCTTCCAAATCCCGTATAAAATTCCATGCTGACTCCATTGTGAACTCACCACTATTTGATAGCCGCCAAATAGCAGTGTCTGGATAGCTTGGATTTATTGGAGAAGAGACCCTTCCACCATGTGCTGAGGCAAGACTTGAATTAATTTGTCATAATCCCATCCATTACATCTCCAAAAAAATGAGACATGATCCAAGGTGTTGTAAGGACCCCTCCAAAAGCCAATTATCAAACCAAAATGAAGAAGATCCATCTCCTAAATTCCATCTACTATGTGGCTCAAAAGTATCTCTAATCCTCCCAAGTGTTTTCCATATCATGGAAGACATGTTCTTAATCTTGACTACCGCCGGGTGAGAGTTATGGCAATATTTATTTTGCATGAATCATGCCCAAATGGATTTACAATCTCTTAATTTCCACCATAATTTGATCCCAAACGCCTCGACCATATCATTGGGACTTTGCACAGCTAATCCTCCTTGATCATACGGATAGCACACATTAATCCATGACGTCCAGTGTTGTCTTTTAACTGAAGTCTTCGTTCTCCAAAAGAATCGGTTAAATAAGAGCTTAATGCGGTGTATAACATTTTTCAACTGCTCTAGAATCTGCAAGATATATAATGGCATCGAAAAAAGAACACTTTTGATAAGTGTCAAATGCCCTCCGTGTGATAACACCGATTTTTTTTAACCCCAATCCTCCCGATAATTTTGCTTATCACTGGCTCAAAAACAGATCCTCGCTTATGGCCTTTAAACAAAGGATCACCTAGGTAAACAAACGGGAGAGCCTCCTTGTCAAATCTCATAATTTGTTTAACATTGTTGACATGACGAGTAGTAACTTTTGTACTCATAATGAAAGTCAATTTTTCTTGATTTATTAATTGACTCGACACCCTCTCGTAATAATCAATGAACTTTCAAAAGTTTGGTTAGTACCCCTTTCGCCCTTTTGAAAAAACACTTGTATCATCTGCATATGCTTTGGATTGTCTTGAAATAATGATTCCAACCCCTGGGAAAGAAACTCCGCTGCTAGAATAATTAGAGCAGGAGATAATGAGCCCCCCTGTCTCAGTCCCCTTGTCGACTTAAAAAATCCTGCACTTTCTCCATTGATGAGCACCAAAAACCAACAATTCTCCATTGTATTACGAACCCGTAATCCAAGTCTCTGGAAATCCTAGCATAGCTAGCACCAAGTTCATAAACTTAGATTGAACCCTGTCATATACTTTATCCATATCTAGCTTAAGCATAATATTTGGTCCTCCTTTTTTTCTCTCAATCTCATGACACAATTCTTGAGCTAGAAGGATATTATCTACTATATTACGACCTCTAATAAACCCTGTCTGAAATGGCGAGATTACCCTATTGAAAACCTCTAAGAGCCTAGCACTCATAATCTTCGTAATCACTTCATTACTCACATTACAAAGACTTATAGGTCTGTAATCCTTCCACTATTTAGGTGACTCAATCTTTGCAATCAAAGATATAGTAGTCGCCGTAAATCCCCGAGTCAATGAGGTGCCTGCAAAGAAGTCCAACACAACCTCTATCAAGTCGTCACAAATGATATTCCAGCAACTATGGTAAAATAGAGATGTAAATCCATCTGGTCCAGCTACGCTATGAGGATCAATGCTTCAAACTGAAGCTTTAACTTCATCCATTGTCGGTATTCAGCATAAATTAATTATGTCCGAATTAGTCAACATATTTGGTACATAATACAGGTCATGTTCATGGAGCAACATATTTGGGCCAGAGAACACATTCTCGAAATAAGCTACCCGAGAATCACGAATTTCTCCTTGATCGACCAACTCACGACCATTATCCAATATTGTATATATACTACCTTTGCTTCATTTTCTCTTAACCCACGCATGATAGAATTTTATGTTACGTTCTCCATCCTTTAGCTAATTACAAGCCGCCTTTTGACCTAAAAATATTCTTCCACATTCAATTTTTGTGCAAAAATCACCACCGCTTTGTTCATTTCACACAAGTTCTAATCTATTAGGTGAATCACGTAATCATGTTCACATCTTTTAGCATGATCCTCCACCACTTCTACCGCTTCAAATACATTGCTAAATATTTCCTGATTTCGAATTTTAAGAGCTCCTTTTAGACAGACCAAGTTCCTGTGGAACTTATCGAGACCTCTGCAAAAGATTGGTTCCTTCCATGAGAGTTCCACCATCTTCAAAAACTGCTCATGATGTACCCACACATTCAAAAACCAAAATGAGGATGGTTTTGAAAGTGTGTTATCCTTGAATGAAATTGCCAGGGGGTTGTGAACTGAGAATTTTGATCTCATCAGGTGTTTGACTTGAGTTCTCGGGAACATATCATGCTAAGCCCTTGTGTATAGGACACGGTCCAATCGTTCAAAGATGCCTCGCTTGGCAAACCAATTAAGACGAGACCCTTCATGTCCCGCATCAATGAGTTCACAATCTAAAATCATGTTGTTGAAATCCTCCATGGATCAGCGTTTCGGGCCTGCTCCTCCATGTTTTTCACTAGCATACGAAATCATATTGAAGTCCCCCCCCCAATCAGCCATGGTTTGCCTAATGGAGCAATATCACGCAACCCATTCCAAAGTAGAGTCCTTTCTTGTCTAGTACACTTCGCATGTACCCATGTACAAAATATCGACCTCAATAACAATGTAGAGCGAATATATACATGCAAAAATTTCTCGTGATCAGTCAAAACATCAACATTATAATCATTATTGTAAAAGAACCAAATATGATTACTACAGTTACTGATCAGATTGTTATAGCCAAACTCTCGATACATCTCAAAATCATCTAATTTAATTTTAGGCTCAATAATAACAAGGAATTTATAATTATACATCCGGCATAGACGTCGAAGTCGAGCCACCATCTTCTTATTTCCTATCCCTCTCACGTTCCAAATAAGGGAGTTCATCATTTAAAACGGGCAGGTATTCCAGCTTTAGTGATTCTTGTTCGCATCCTAGTCATTGGCAATGGTTTGCTCCCTTCTTTATTTTTTTGTTCACTTAAGGATAAGAAAAAGTATGTCCTCATAATTTGCGGTGTCCTCCGATTCCCCATAATTGTCATCGTTCACCGGAACCTCTACCTCATTACCCAGCAATAATGGTTCAATAGCCTCATCCACTTTCTCCTCCACATTAAATACAACCATCCAATGCTTTGAATTCTTGTTACCCTCATGTGATGAGTCTAGTGAAATCCTCCTATCATGTACATTTTTTGATCCTTGTCCCCTCCTTTGATCACCTGCCATCGTTTTTTCCAATAGAGTTTCTTTGACAAAATTTAATGACTTATCAAGATTAATAAAATCTTGATGTTCTTGCTCATTAATATCACTATCACTATCCGATTTATCCTCGCTTTCCTCCGTATCCAACTTTTTTCTATTCTTTTTTTGACTATTCTTGATTAAGTGATGACTTTCCTTGAATCTTTCTGACATCCTCACCTATATCCTGCCCATTATCTTCATTATTCAGCCCCTTCAAAACGTTATCATTACCATTATCCAATGTTAACCCCAAATTCCTTTTAAGAATATGAGTTGGCCTTTTCATAGCAGCCATTATCGATGGAGTTGTTGCCGTGTTGTTCACCATCTCCACCGTAGGTTATTTCCCTCGCTTTTTGTCCAATCTTGCACGTAAGTCACTCTCAATTCTGTATTCTTGATTCGGTTCCATCGTGTCATAACATCTGACTCGTCCTCCTTTTCATTATTCTTGTTGGAAAAATAAGGCACCATCGAGTGACCCCTGTGGCGACATATTCTACAATATTCTGGAATTCATTCATACTGAACCTTAAAGAATTGTGTGTGACCATCTATCTGAATTGGGATGTTAGGTTCATAGCTTCATCTAATTTTAGAGGCTTTCCAATCTGGCTAGCGACATGATATATAATTCGGCGGTGGAACCAATGAGGTTGTAAACCGAATACATTTGTCCATATTAGCATGATAGGGGATTCTACAGTCAGGTCAAAATCTAACGTCCATTTCTAAACACGCATCGGGAAGCCGTCAAAGTACCATGTTTGTTTGATTCAAACCCTAGCATAGTCATTTGGATCAAACAATTGTATCCAAACATATTTGTGATCAAGAACTCCAATCTTAAATCCCTTGTTAAGCCCTAAGGAAGCGAATTTGGCACGTAAATGAGTCATCGTTGGTAGCCATGTGAGAATTTTATAACGAGTGCAAACTGAAAAGGAGCAGACATCTAGTCTTCTTCCTCTTTCAAAAGAAATATCATTTTCCTGCCATTCACAACGGCTGAAGATCCAATCCAATAACCTTTGTGTCAACGCCTTGTATGAAGGCTTTCTTTGCTGACCAAGCAACTATCTCTTGTGAACGAGGATTTACTTTTAGTTTTTCTACATAAGAAGAAAAAAGTGTTGCAGCGGTGGACAAGGATTTATTTTTAGTACAGTCCCATCAGTAAGACAAGTCCTTTGAATGTCTTAGATCTTAATTCTTAATGTGATGTTTGCTTGACCCATATCCTTTATGTCGAATACACCCTTTCAATATTCATGATAACATCATGATTACTTGCATAATCAACATAACATACTTTCACATCAGAAGAGGTAGCTTTTGGCTTTGAACTTATCTAATTGAAATACCATACTGTGAGCTATGTGTTTTGTTTACGTCTGTTAAAACCACAATTGTCACCCTTGTTGATTTTGAAATCGTTGATAACATAGTATTTTGTCAAACCTTTTCATTCCATTGTTGGGTTATGACAATAAGAAAACGCAGCGCAATATAAAAGACCCATGGTGGTTCATCTCCGATTTTAGATATGCAAACCATGATAAGAAAAGTGTACCTTTTTCTTGAATTACAATTATTTCTGAACCAGCTTTTGATTTCCAATTCCAAGCAGCAAATCAGCTACTGCCTCTAAATCACCACAATGGAATCTAAAGCAAAAAATCTCTTCCTTCGTCTCCTTGGTTGACGGCTAGAGAGGGAGAGAGAGAGGTGGGAGTTTTGACGTGGAGAGAAAGTTATAATGAGGCTAGGGTTTAATTATTTCCATCTAGTAATATTTATACTACACAAGAAAATATTTAAGCCCATTTATTTCAAGCCCTAGGCGTCCAAAGTGGACGCTTACTAAGGCATATACAAGCCCTTCGGGGGCCAGTCCAGATGCTTGATTTATTTTAATTAATTATTTAATATTATTATTTATCCAATAAATAAATAATTAAATAGCTAATTAATTCATGTTAATACTATAATTAATTTCCCAAAGAAATTAATTAACAAATTGACATAATTAATTAATAAGATCATCCAATGACCAATTAATTAATTAGTTACAGTATCAAATATTGAAAAATCTCTAAAGTCTTAAACCAATATTTTTCCTTTGCAATTCCGTTAAGCGCGATTCTTTAGGTTCATCTCAAAAGGCAAATGGGAGGAAAGCAAAAGGATGTGGGTAACATCTAGCTAGTCACGTGGTCCACATCGCAACCCAATTGAGAATGAAGGAATAGAATCATTCCAAACCTTTTACGCTATGAATATCGTGCGAGTATAAACCCTTTATTCTTATATCTCAGTCAAGTGAGAATCACAGTTCAGTCAAACTCACATTACTTGACCATATGCATAGCTCATAATGAGTCAAGGTCAATAGTATACTCTTATGTCCAACATGAGTATCTCCATTGCTTTGGCCAAAGACTTTTGACCTTACTCCTTCATGACGGCATAAACCATATGCTCATTCACTTATGAGAGAATAAATTTCATATTGCTAATTAGTTAAGACTGCTACTTTTCCATCAAGCAGCACTTCGTGATCGATCCCACCAATGAGTGAATTGCATCTAGCTACTCTAATGTCAGGCATGATGTCACAAGCACATCTTCAACGTGATTACTCAGGTCTAAGGTTCACGCGTACCTATCACAACTTATCAATTCTGTCATTGACTGTCATAGAATGAAACTCATGTGACAGAACCGATGAGAGTCCCACTAACGTGTCTATGACACAAGTTCCCACTAACTTACCCATAGTGTTTGACTGCCACTTCCCATGTCAAAACTTATATCATACAAGTCTCTATCTAGTATCGATGTCCAGTCAATACTCTCTTCGACTTGCGAACCAATTTAGATAATAAGGATCGAACTCTTCTAGTGCCATTCTCTCTAACCCATAGGGAGTAGAAGATTCGTCTTAGTATCAAAAACCTTAACGTTGTTTATAAAACCTTACAAATGCCTATAAGAAACAACATAAAACGTATTTTATTAAAACAAATTGTTTAGTTACAAATTAATGTCCTATAATTCTATCCACTATAGAATTTGAGGGCATAACACTAACAATGACTTGGTACTTAGACACTTAATAAGGATTCACAAGTCAGAGGATCTTGATTGTGTTGGGAAAAATTGCATAAAATCAAATAACGAAGAAGAAGAATATATTTAAATCCCAGTGGCTCATCTCTATTTCTCATATTTAAATTGGGTTTCGAATTTAATTACCGTTCTCGTGTATGTTGAATTCCGAACCAGCTTTGCAATCCCTTCTTATACAGCAAATCCATCGCTGTCTCTAAATTGCCACGCCGGAGTCAAAAACAAAAATCTTCTTCCTATTCTCTTGAGGGAGACGGCTAAAGAGAGAGAGAGAGAGAGGATGGAGTGTTTTTACTTGGAGAGAAAGTTTGTGTTAATTTACTTAGTTATTTTTTCACTAAGTAGTATATTTATACTACAATAGAAAATAATAACCTAGGTCTCCAAAGCCCAATTGGGCTTCCCTTTTGGACGCCCACTTCAAGGCTTTTAAGCCTTTGGGCTTTAGTCCTATTTTGGTTTTTAATTAATTAAATAATTAATATTATTTGTCCAATAAATAAATTAATTAAATAATCAATTAAATTCATGTTAATATTATAATTAAATTCCTCTAAGGAATTAATTAATTCATTAACTTAATTAATTAATAAAATCATCTAATGATTAATTAATTAATCTCGATATCCAATACCGAAAACTCTCTCAAGTCTTTTCCACGATTTTCCTTTTACACTTCCTTTAAGCGCGACTCTTTAGGTTCGTCTCAAAAGGCAATTAGGAGGAAACCAAAAGGATGTGAGTAACACCTAGCCAGTCACGTGGCTCACATCGTATCCCAATTGAGAACGAATGAATAGGATCATTCCAAACCATATACGCTGTGAATACCGTATGAGTATAAACCTTTTATTTTTATATCCCAGTCAAGTGAGAGTCATGGTTTTAGTCAAACTCACATGACTTGACCATATGCTTAGCTCATAATGAGTCGAGATCATTTTATGCTTTAGCCAAAGACTTTTAACCTCACTCATTCATGAGTGCATAGGATATTTAGCTCATTCACTTATGAGAGAATAAATCCCATTTTGCTAATCAGTTAACAATGCTACTTGCCCATCAAGTCGCACTTCGAGGTCGATCCCACCAAAGGGTGATTTGGATCTAACTACTCTAATGACCGACTTGATGTCACAAGTACATCTTCAACTCGATTCCTCAGATCTAAGGTTCACGCGTACCTAGTACAACTTGTCAGTTTCATCATTGACTATCAGTGAGTGAATACCCATGTGATGAAACCGATGCAAGCCATGTTCAAACATATTAGTCCAACTGATATGTCCATGACATAAGTTCCCACTATCATTCCCATAGTGTTCGACTGGCACTTTATCGGTCGAAACTTATATCATGCAAGTCCTTGTTCTGTATTGATGTCCAGTCAAATACTTTCTTAGACTTGCGAACCCTATTTAGAGAATAAGGATCAAACCCTTCTATTGCCATTCTTCCTATCCCATAGGAAGTAGAAGGTTTTCCTTTATTCTCAGGGACTTTACATTATTTATGAACACCTTACAAATGCCTATAAAAGAACAACAAGATAATGCCTTATATATAATAAAAAGATATTGTTTAGTTACAAGTCAATGCCTTATAAATTTATCCTGTTTATGGCATTTGAGGGCATACACTCTAACAATCTCCCACTTGCACTCAATGGTATTTAATACCCATCCCTTCCAGATCCGCCTGTGCCAATGGCTTGGTCAATGGATCAGTGGCATTGTCAGCTGAGGCTATTTTCTAAACTTATGATGTGATATCTCCTCTCGATGTGTTTGGACTTGTTGTGAGACCTAGGTTCCTTTTCTTGCGCTATTGCTCCAGTGTTGTCATAATAAAGTGGCAATGAGAGCTTTATGCTAGGAACCACTTGAAGTTATTCTATGAACTTCCTTATCCAAACAGCCTCATTAGCTGCGTCAGAGGTAGCTATGTACTCAGCCTCTGTAGTGGAATTTGCGGTTGTGCAATGCTTGGAACTTTTCCAAGTCACCGCCCCACCATTGAGGGTGAATACGAATCCTGAGGTGGATTTCCGGTCATTGACATCAGATTGAAAATCCGAATCAGTGTACCCGTCCACTCTCAGGCTACCACTCTGATAGATGAGAATCATATCCTTAGTTCTCTTCAGATACTTTAGGATATTCTTCACAGCTATCCAATGTTCCTTGCCTGGGTTTGCTTGAAATCGACTAACAACGCTTACCGAATAAGCAATGTCAGGTCTAGTACACAACATTGCATACATCAAGCTACCCACTGCTGATGCATAGGGTACAGTGCTCATTTCCTTTCTATCTTTTTCACTTTGAGGACACATAGATTTTGAGAGATGTATCCCATGTCTCAGTGGCAGGAACCCTTTCTTAGAATCCTCCATCCTATATCTCTTTAGGACCTTTTCCAAGTAAAGGGCTTGTGAGAGCCCTATCATTCTATTTGTTCGATCTCTGAAGATTCGAATCCCCAGAATATAAGTTGCCTCTCCCAAGTCTTTCATGGAGAAAGTACTCGAAAGCCAATTCTTTACAGTGGTGAGCATTCCTATATCATTCCCTATGAGTAATATGTCATCTACATATAACACAAGGAATGTTATCTTGCTCCCACTAACCTTCTTGTAAACACATGGCTCGTCTTCGTTCCCGATGAAGTCAAATCCTTTGACAGCCTCATCAAAACGTAGATTCCAGCGATGGGACGCTTGCTTGAGTCCATAAATGGATCTCTCAAGCTTACACACCTTATGAGTATGCTCCTCGGATACAAAACCTTTAGGCTGTTCGATATAGATATCCTCTTCTAGGAATCCATTTAGGAAAGCAGTTTTGACATCCATTTGCCATATTTCATAATCTAGGTGTGCGGCTATTGCAAGTAGAACCCTTATTGATTTGATCATAGCCACTGGCGAAAAGGTTTCTTGGTAGTCAATTCCTTCTTTTTGACTATACCCTTTCACCACTAGCTTGGCTTTGTAGGTGTCAACCTTGCTATCAACACCAATCTTTCTCTTATAAATCCATTTTCACCTGATTCGTTTTACCCCTTTAGGTTGGCCCACAAGTTTCAAGACTTGGTTTGCATGAATCGAATCGATCTCAGTTTGCATAGCTTCACGCCATCTAGTAGCATCCACATCCACCATTGCTTGATCAAAAGTGGAGGGATCATCTCCATGATCCTCCTCTAATACAGAATGAAGATCCAGCTCCCTCTGTACTAGATATACTTACCTCTCCGGTGGTTGAGGCACTCTACTTGATCTTCGCGGTTGTGGTTATGTTACAGAAGGTTCGGTTCTCACTTCCTGTATAGATGTATCCACTGGAGTCTCATTTTGTTCTTCTATAACAATTTTTCTACCCGTTCTTCCTTCTTGAATGAACTCATCTTCAAGAAAGTGGGCTTGTAAAGCTACAATGATCCTTTGATCATCGTGCAGGTAAAAGAGGTATCCCATTGAATCCTCAGGATATCCAACGAAATGTCCCTTCAAGGATCTGGCCTCCAACTTGTCCACTTTGGTCTTTTTGACATAAGTCAGACATCCCCAAATCTTGATGTGATTAAGACTTGGTTTCCTATTTCTCCATATCTCATAGAGAGTCATAGGAATGGACTTGGACGGACATCTATTTAAAATGTGTACAGTTGTAAGCTGCGCATGACCCCCACAGTGAAATGGGTAAGTCAGTGTAGCTGAGCATGGAGCGAACGATGTCCAACAAGGTTCGATTCCTTCGCTCTGCTACTCCATTTAACTGTGGTGTCGTTGGAGGTGTGAGTTGTAATACTATACCATTCTCTCTGAGGTATATATCAGACTCGTCGCTCATATACTCTCCTCCTCCATCCGATCGAAGGGTTTTTATATGTTGACCAGTTCGATTTTCCACTAAAGCCTTGAATTCCTTGAACTTTTTAATAGATTCAGACTTATGCCTCATCATGTACACTAGACCATATCTTAAATGGTCATCAGTGAAGGTGATGAAGTAAAGGAAACCTCCTCGTGCCATTTCTCCAAATGGACCACAAACATCAGTGTGCACTAAGCCTAAGACTTGTGAGGCTCTTTCAAAAGTCCCTGTGAAGGGGGATCTAGCCATCTTGCCTTTGAGACAAGATTCACAAGTAGGATAGGGATCCAATCTCAATGGACCGATTAATCCATTTTGCGAATTTTATGTTCGCCAGCATGGCCTAGTCTAAGATGTCAAATCAATCTTTGGTTTATTCCAAACCTACTACATTTCCTTTGTATAGTATTCATAGAACAATCATTCTGGACATTAAGGTAATACAATCCATTTATCAAAGAAGCAAAGCCTACTAATTTATTACCATAATAAATATTGCATCGTTCATCAATAAAACGGAAAGTATAACCAAGTTTAACTTAAATGGGAATAGAAACAATGTTTTTAAGCCCATTGGGCAAAACTAAAACATTATCCAGAAATAGTATATGTCCAGAATTTAAAAGCAATGAGGTTGATCCAATTCCAGTAGTTGTGACGCTATGCCCGCTGCCTATTTTTATATTCACCTCATCACTGTCCAGCTTCCTTCCTCGCACCAGATCCTGATTCATACAACAAATGTGAGCACTAGCTCCAGAATCAAGAATCCAAGATGTGGAGAAAACGTCATAGAACAATAAGTTTCATGAACATAAAGTTCCATACCTTGTGCGCCCGGCCCCATGTTCGGACAGTTCCTCCTCCAATGGCCCAGCTCACCGCAGGGTAGGCATCTATCTATCTTTTGTGGCCCCTTATGCTTGCGATTCATAGGAGCTTTCCCTTTTCCTTTATCGACACCACCCTGAGCTCCAAGCTCGCCACTCTGCTTCTTGGCTTTCTTCTTCTTATTCTTCGCCTATTTGGGCCCAAAAGAGATAACCAATGCAGTTTCCTTTCCCTTGGGCTTCAATTGAGACTGTGCAGTGTTTAATTTATTCATTAGCCCAGCTAAGTTGCATTCAATCTCATTGCAATTGAAGTTCATGACAAATTGGGAAAAAGAATCAGGAAGAGACTGCAAAATAAGATCAGTTTGAAGATGTGGGTTCATTGTAAAATCGAGAGCCTCCAATCTCTCGATCCTCGAGATCATCTTGAGGACATGATCCCCAACTTATTCACCTTCTCTCATTTTGGCCCCGAAGAGCTCTTTAGATATCTCATATCTAGCAGTACGGCTGAGCTCGCTCGGCCAAGTGTGCCAAGATATCCCTCGCTGTGGTCATCTTCTCGTGGGACCTCTGAAGCTCGTTTGTCATTGAGCCGAGAATGTACCCACGCACTCGGACATCGTCCTTTACCCATTTTTCATGAGCTTGGACTTCTTCCTCGTTGGCACGTGTTCTGGCAGGAGGAGCAGGGATGTCTGTGTCCAACACGTATCCTAAGGACTCCATGTTGAGAACTATTCTCAAGTTCCTTAGCCAATCCACGTGGTTGGGTCCGGTAAGGATGTTCTTTTCGAGTAAAACGGAAAGTGGGTTGATAGTCATTTTTGTTTTGAGAGAGCTAAATCAAAATAGCTGCAGAAAATAAGTCAGACTTTATTAGATTTGTGTAGCTAAACTATAACCAAGTTTAAAATCAAGGACTTCGACTTATAACTTGGCTCCCACTACATTTTTCGAGATTCACACTCCCACTGTGAAAAACGGAAGTGATCGTTGTAATGTACTTCGTGGTGGGGATTGAGTTCTTTAATTAATCTAATGGATGGCAACCCTTTAACGATATTTGGTCCATTATTTAATTAAAGTGATGTCCAACATCAATCTATCCAATAGATGGTTCAATCTTTTTTTTCCCATAATCCACCAAAACCGCAACCCTTTAACGATTTATAGGCTTTGTGGATTATCTAAGTTTACTCCCACTAAATCCTCATAATCTAATATTTGAATTTCACCTTGCAACCCTTTAATGATATTTGGGGTGAAATATGTTTCGATTAAGGCATCTAATGCACTTAATAAAATTCTAGAATTAAATCTTGATATACGACCCCCACTTACTGGGAAGATGCCAGATACTAGGTTTAAAACTTAATTTTATTAAGTTTAGTGGAGGGAAAGGATGTCTAGCACCCCTTACTAACTTAGTATAATTTTTGTTTAGGAGAATTCATGTTCTAAACATTTATCTAAGTCTCACTTTGCATATTATTTAATTTATATAGCGCATATTGATAACATACATGCTTCATACAACTAATGAACATGCATCGAAAGCAATAAACCAACACATATGTCTATGGGCTTTATCTAGAGGGCTCAAGCCAATGGGACATTATTAAAAGGAAAAATAAGCCTAGCTATTCTTCGTGGGCTCCAAGCTCTTCTTCTTTTGGATTGATCTCCTCTTGAAAGGCCTATTCTATTTCTATTTATCACATGAGATTATTGAACAACCTATACATAATTCTAGATATAAAATAAACGGGCTCAATTCCGGCCCTTACAACCCATAAAAGGAAATACAATCAAAAGAAATAACCTAAGCCCATGGATAATGTCACCATCATATAATACATGCTCGCAAAAAATAAAGCAACTATGTTGGTGATTAAGTTAATAATTAATTAGTCCAACTAATTAACTTCCTCAATAAAATTCCAAATTTTATTGATAATCATGACAATAAACCATTTAGTGAGAATCTTTAATTTAAATAAATAACTTAATTAAAAAATTCTCCAAGAACCATTAATTAATTATTTCACTTAAATTAATAATATTCAATAAAAACAATTTGGTCTTGATTTCATAAAATATAAATTACCAACCATTCGCATACTTAATTTTAATTAATTAGACCCAAAACTAATTTATTGAAGAGTCCATAATTTTAATTAAAACAATGTGGGCTTATTTAATCAAATCTAGGTCATCATCCTTTTGACCCACCCAGATAATTAAAATAGCCCAATGACACGCTAAAAGCTAACGTGCTATAATAGCAAGTGCACTAGTCGTGTGTAGTAATAAAAGTGGACGAGAAGTCCGGATTGTCGAACCACAAGGACTTGAATTCTAGTTTAAGATTTTATAACAACAAAGATCAAAACAATAAAGGTAAAATGAGTGTGAAATGCGTAAGATAAGAACAAGGTTGAACAAATGATTTAAAACAAAATAGAAAGGGAGACTAAGGCACATGCTAGGTTCAAATTGATCAATTATACTTATAAAGATTCTCGTTGAAGGATTACGCTTATATTGTTATGGTGAGAGCTCCGAGGGTAGAGAATAACCGATGTCTCGCGTATAAACTCCTATGCTTAGATCGTGATTTCCGAAATATTCCTATCCGGAAATCTAACCACTAAACATGCATTAACGTACTAGAGTTCACTCGATTTGAATCGAACAACTTCACCCGGGAATCTTTACCTATGTATAGGGCAATTCCTCATTAGTTACGGGTCATGATGTGAATTTCTTGCACCCTAAGTCAATTTTCTCCCGAAATATTAACCTAGGCATAAGATTCTAACATATAGTGATCAAGTATATGCAAGATAGGCAAAAACACAAATTCACATCACATAACAATATAAGAACAACCTCAACAATCATCTATTATAAGCATATATCACAATTTGGCCTTACATGGCCCTAGTCTTATGAATTTAGTTCATAATGGATAATATGAAAAGCATAAATGAATTAATATACATGTTCATAGACATAATTGAAATGAAAAGCTATAAAAACTCCCTCAAAAGTGAATAATGATGGATCTTGAAGTTGAGCCTTCAATCCCCAAGCTCTTTTCCTTCCTCTAGTTTTCCCCTCCAAGAGTGATGAAGAATGGTGATGAATGGTGGAGAAATCAGATTAGGGGCTGCCCCCCTCTCCTCTAAGAATCTGAAATTGATAGTGAATGATGAAGAGTATGGGTTCCCCCTCCTTTTATAGCCAAAATTCCACTAAAGTATGCATTAAGAATTCCCATTAAAGTTCCCCAATGAGAATTCCACCTAAGGTGATGCTTAAAGTTTGGCTTTTAAGATTCCAACCAGCTAAAAAATGCTGAACTTTCGGCCATTAAGAATTCCACCAAGCATAACCATGTGAAAACTTCAACAAAACACATGCATGCTGCCATTTTCTTGCTTTCCCGCGCAGTCTTAGTATTTTCCTCATAAACTTCTCCACAGATCTCCAAATTGGATGATTCAAGTCCCCATGTTCAAATAACACATAGATCTACAACTTTTCAGAAGGACATTTTGTCCAATTCGGTCTCTAAGTATACCTAAATTACGTTTCAACATGGAGGTTGTTTCTGATTTGGCGCCCATAAAGTAAATCTACCAAGAAACACACTTATGACAACCCCTCAACACATGTGCTGAATTATGGCCAAAAGTGATTCTTACCCATCATATAAGGCTGGAATTTAGGCTGAAAAAGGAGTAACATTCGGACTATCCATGCCTAGGCATGACTAGGAGGGCGCTGGGGCGTATCCTGGCACATGTACTTCTCTGTTCGGCGCAGCAATCGTATTTCCTTCACAATTATCTCTATAGACCTCCGATTTGGATGTTTCAAGTTCCCATTTGAAGCTAAGACATACATCTAAAACTTTGTAGAAGAAAACTTTGTCTAAGTCGGTCTCGAAATGTACGGAATTATCGCTCGAATGTGGTAGGAGATGTATAAACCGCCTCGGTGTTGAAAAACATGCTTGAACTTGTTTTGTACATCGTTTTTCTTCCCTTTTCTTCATGTATTCTCATTTATTACCTGTATTCACTTAACACACCTATTAAATGCAAATGTGACATGATTTAAGCAATAAGTGAATCCAAATCATAAGAATTACGGCCTTAAAAACACGTAAAAACACCTCTTATCACCCAACACCCATTTATTTAAAAAATTGGACCCGAGGAAAAATAACCGGACCCGTTAGGACCCGGGCCCACAAAATAGGGCCCACGTGCGTCAGGCGCATGGCCTTAAGCCTCGACGCGTGGCCAGGTCTAGCGCATGACGTCGTGCCCTCATAGCGTGCGCTGTCTTGCGCACATTGTTTTCATCGCGCTCGTCACGGGCTTTTTCCGACCCAACTCTCCCAAAAATTAGATTTTTCAATTCACAAGTCATCATACTACAACATACATGAATTAAATGCAGAAAAATCATGGATTACTATGATGAAAAACATATTCAAAACATGCATAAAAATGAGAAAAAACACACAATCACGTAATCAATTAAATACATAAATCAGAGATTGACTGTGATACCACTGTTGGGAAAAATCGCATAAAATCAAATAACGCAGCGGAAGAATATATTTAAATCCAAGTGGCTCATCTCTATTTCTCGTATTTAAATTATGTTTCGAATTCAAATACCGTTCTCGCGTATGTTGAATTTTGAACCAGCTTTGCAATCCCTTCTTAAACAGCAAATCCTTCACTGTCTCTAAATTGCCACGCCGGAGTCAAAAACAAAAATTTTCTTCTTCTTCTCTTGAGGAAGACGGCTAGAGAGAGAGAGAGAGGGGATGGAGTGTTTCTACTTGGAGAGGAAGTTTGTGTTAATTTACTTAGTTATTTTTTCACTAAGTAGTATATTTATACTACAATAGAAAACAATAACCTAGGTCTCCAAAGCCCTATTGTGGACGCCCACTTCAAGGCTTTTAAGCCTTCGGGTTTTAGTCCTATTTTGGTTTTTAATTAATTAAATAATTAATATTATTTGTCCAATAAATAAATTAATTAATTAATCAATTAAATTCATGTTAATATTATAATTAAATTCCTCTAAGGAATTAATTAATTCATTAACTTAATTAATTAATAAAATCATCTAATGATTAATTAATTAATCTCGATATCCAATGCCGAAAACTCTCTCAAGTCTTTTCCATGATTTTCTTTTTGCACTTCCTTTAAGCGCAACTCTTTAGGTTCGTCTCAAAAGGCAATTGGGAGGAAACCAAAAGGATGTGAGTAACACCTAACCAGTCACGTGGCTCACATCGTATCCCAATTGAGAACGAATGAATAGGATCATTCCAAACTATATACGCTGTGAATACCGTACGAGTATAAACTTTTTATTCTTATATCCCAGTCAAGTGAGAGTCATGGTTTTAGTCAAACTCACATGACTTGACCATATGTTTAGCTCATAATGAGTCGAGGTCATTTTATGCTTTGGCCAAAGAATTTTAACCTCACTCATTCATGACTGCATAGGATATTTAGCCCATTCACTTATGAGAGAATAAATCCCATTTTGCTAATCAGTTAACAATGCTACTTGCCCATCAAGTCGCACTTCGAGGTTGATCCCACCAAAGGGTGATTTGGATCTAACTACTCTAATGACAGACTTGATGTCACAAGTACATCTTCAACTCGATTCCTCAGGTCTAAGGTTCCCGCGTACCTATCACAACTTATTAGTTTCTTCATTGACTGTCAGTGAGTGAATACCCATGTGATAAAACTGATGCGAGCCGTATTCGAACATATTAGTCCAATTTATGCGTCCATGACATAAGTTCCCACTAGCATGCCCGTAGTGTTCGACTGACACTTTCTCTGTCGAAACTTATATCATGCAAGTTCTTGTTCTGTATTGATGTCCAGTCAAATACTTTCTTAGACTTTCTTAGAGAATAAGGATCAAACCCTTCTAGTGTCATTCTTCATATCCCATAGGAAGTAGAAGGTTTGCCTTATTCTCAAGGACTTTACGTTGTTTATTAACACCTTACAAATGCCTATAAGAAAACAACAAGATAATGCCTTATATATAATAAAAAGATATTGTTTTGTTACAAGTCAATGCCTTATAAATCTATGTTAGGAAATTTCATGTTAGATGTTTTGATGATGACAAGATAGGATTCAATGTTAGACTCCAAATAAAATGTAAGTTTATGTTTTCCATAGATCATTATTTTAGCATTTAAAGGTTTGTAATTTTGTTTAGGCTTGTAATTTTTATCTTTGTAGGTTTTAGACTAAGTATTAGATACTGAATCACTAATAGAATTCTATGTGAGTCTATTAGAGAAGAAGTTGAAGATCAGCGTCTGAAGTCAACCAGAGATGAAGATTTGTCTCTTAGCGTCCGTCAAACGCTAAAGGACCTTTTTCAGGATTTATGGATCAAGCGCTCAAAGCACTTAAGCGATCAATGACAAATTCACCTGAAATAAATCCTCAAGTCATGAAGGACTTAAATGCAATCATTCAACGGACATTTATTTCCAACGGGAAATAAATTCAAATGCATTAAATGCCTGATAAGAGCATTAAATGTGATAAGCTACTGTGACCTGTGGACAAGCTACCTTTTTGACCAGACTGTCAGAACTTCAGAGTTCATAGCTGCTACCATCCAATCGGTGCCAGCAGTGTTTCAGGAATGTCAGGCTTTAGGTAGAATCACGCGCTGCGTGAAAGGCACGTTTCTACATGTGTCCAACGGACAGATCCCAAGAATTGCCTATAAATACCTTACCTTCAGCAGACCCTAAAAAGAAAAACACGGTACAAAAATATTTACAAGAGAAAATTACGTACACAAGAAAAAGCTTAGAATCTCCATAGCCAAAATTCCTTCAAGCTTTTTATCTACATTCCAGACAGTCACAAATATCTCAAACATCTTCCAAAGAAGAAACCTAAATTCCCATTGAGATATTCCAAGTTGTTTGATCTTCCCAAATACAAACAAACCCTTGTGACAAAAAATCTCAACCTTTCATCTGAGTGAGAGAAGTTGTTGAAACTCATTACAGGCAGTATTTTTGAGTGAAAGAAGCTTGTAGAAGACGATCTTCATTGGTGCTGAAATCTGTGTGATCAAGGAGCCCGAGATCATTTTCATTCTTTACTATATTGTAGAAGATTCTATGTGATTCTTTGATAATCATCTTAGTAATTTCCTCCAAGTGAAAAAGGAGAAGAATATAGTAGCTGGGATTACATCACCCAGTGAACCTTACAAATTATTGTGTCATTTATATTTTACTGTCTTATATCTGTCATTTTACATTATTATAAAAGACAAGTAAAATTGCAAAGCGATTAAATTATCTAAAAGAACGCTAAAAATCATTTTCGCTGTGCTAACCCTGATTAAGTGATCTAAGCGTTACCCTACTTTGGTAAATTGCTAAACTCACTAAGTCTAAGTTATCTTTACTGAAGCGCCTGACCCAAGCGCTCAGCCTTCCAAGCGTTCAGATCTTTGAAAAGTAACACGAAATTTTTGAAGTTTAAAAAGATTTCAGGGTCTATTCAACCCCCCCCCCTTCTAGACCCTTTCGTATGCCACTTGAGACCATGAAGTGGTATCAGAGCGGTTGAATTAGAAAGCTAAGCATTTCCGAGCATAACTGCTTGTTCAGATCCATTTGTTTTTGAACATAGTCGCCTTGATTTTTCTCTTTAAAAACATCTCATTATGGCTTTCAACAAAACACCTTAGTTGGTAGAGTCAAATTATGATTCTTGGAAACTTAGAGCATTCGCTTACTTGTGCTCATGCGATAGTGAAATGTGTGATGTAATTACAGGTGGTCCCATTCAGATTATGAAAGTTGTAACTCGAGCCCCTGGAGCAACCGAGGCCACTCCAGATGGTCATGTCGAGAAACCTAAGTTAGAATGGACGCCTGAGGATTGAAAAAGAGCAAATCTAGATAATGTTGGACGAAGTGCACTTTACTTAGCTTTAGGAGACAACGATGCATTATTCAACAAGATCAAGCAATGTAAGACTTCCAAAGAAATATGGGATAAACTGGCTATAGTGTGTGAAGGATCAGCACAAATGAAGGAGAATAAGCTTTCCATAGCCATGCAAAGATTTGAGCATTTCAAGATGTAGCCTAATGAGACGCTAGAACAATTGGACGCAAGGTTTACTTTGCTCATTACAGAGTTAGCGTCATTAGACAAGGAATTGACCAACAAAGAAATGGTCAACAAGATTTTCAGAAGTCTTCCAAGCAAGTATCTAATTAAGACTGTTGCTATGAGAGAATCACAGACATTGTAGACTCTTATTCCAGAGCATGTCTTTTCAGAGTTAAAGGCATTTGGGTGAAGTCAGCGACTGAATCAGGAGCTTTAATCGCTACAACCAAAAGCAAGGGTAAAGCGGTTAGTGAGGCTAAAACTATGGAATCAAATGAAGAAAAGGAAATGGTTTTATCGGTCAAGAAATTCAAAAAATTTCTAAGATATGAAAAGAGAAATCCTATCGGACAAACGTTATTTCAGACTCCTCTCCCTGCTCCAGCGCCTCAGTATCAAGCGCCAGTGTACCCTGCACCTCAACCAGTAGCGCCAGTTCCATACCAAGCTCCTCCGTCCCCTACTCAAAGCCCTCAAGGCAAGACTATGCGGATAGAAACCAATTTAGGAGCAACTTCGCCAACAAGGTTTGCTAGCGGAATCTGAACCATTCTCCGCACCTGAAGAAGATTTGGAATCATCAGAAGAAAGCAGTGATGATGAGCCTACAAGCGACTCAGCGTTGATTTGTCTTATGGCAAGAGATGATGAAGCGTCTGACGACTCGCAACCAGAGGTAATCAATGAATTATCAATTCTTCTTTCTTATGATGAATTACTTGACAAAGTCAAAGAATACTACAATGAATGTCAAGAAGCTGCCAAAATATATCAAAATGATCTCGGTATTATCTCATCACTCACAAGAGATAAAGTGACGCTCAGAGCAGAGTTGCGAGTTCAGCAACAGTGCATTGAGAAGAACCAATCGCTTGAGAGTGAAATTATTCAATTAAAAAATGATCTTGATATAATAGTCAAGAGAGAAGCTGATCTGATCGCTAGACTTGCCAAATCAGAGCAGCTCATCTCATCATTATCAAAAGCTTCTAGAAACTTGGATAATGTGACTAAGGTAACTAAATTATTTGGTGAAAAGACCGGTTTAGGATGCAATAAATTCGGTAAATAACCAAATAAATCTAATGTTACGGCAAACAACAAAGGAAAGGGTGTTCTCTTTGTTGAGAAAAGTTCACAAAGTCAAACGCTGAATGAACCGAGCAACAACGGTACGAGGCCAAATGAGAAAGCCAAAGCTGACTCAGGTAAGGGAAAGACAAAGGCAAATGATTCACAAAGAAAGGTTCATCCAAACGCTCAAAAGGCTAAGGATAAACCTAACCACTGTGAACAAGCGCTAAGCCTCAAGCACCAAAGGTGCAACCCAAGCCAGCGCCAAGGAAATACCAGCGTCCATATCCAAGACAGTCAAGATCATATTATCGATACTATGATGATTATGACTATGACTATGATTATGACTACTATTATAATCGAGGATACTATTACACACCCAAAAAGAACACACAACACGATGTGAAACCTAAGAAGGCCAGTATTCCTAAAACGAAGACTAGGCAAATATGGGTTCCTAAAGTTCTAATTCAAACCAAAGTTACTGACGCTGAAGGACCCAAAACAACATGGGTACCTAAGAAGAATTAGAATTGTCCTTTAAATGCAGGTACCTAGAGCCAGCACCGATACTTCAGTTTGGTACATTGATAGTGGATCGTCAAGACACATGACTGGTTCCAAAAATCTTCTAGTCAACTATCAAGCTACCAACGGTCCTCAAGTTATATTCGGTGATAACTCCAAAGGAAAAACCAAAGGTATAGGTATGATGCATAGGGGGAACATCATGATCAGTGATGTATATTACGTTGAGGGTCTTAAGCATAACCTGTTAAGCATTAGTCAATTTTGTGATAAAGGCTTTGAAGTAAAATTCTCAAGCGACTTCTGCTACGTTAACGACGCTAAGACTAAGTCTACTAAACTAAGAGGAAAAAGAACAAACAATGTGTATTTAGTAGATTGGGATTCTACATCTGATAACAACCCTACATGCTTTGTTGCTAAAAGTCAAAATGAATTGGGTTGGTTATGGCATAGAAAAATGAATCACCTCAACTTCAAGGCAATCTCTCAGTTAATATCGCTAAATCTTGTAGAAGGCTTACCTAAGGGTTCCTTTCAGAAAAATCGCTTATGTGATGCATGCCAAATGGGTAAACAAGTTAAATCATCTTTTAAAAAGAAATCATGTCTATCTACTTCTAGAGTTCTTGAACTGTAAAAAGTACTCGCTAGTAATAGTTGATGATTTCTCTCGCTATACATGGGTAGAATTTCTAGCGACCAAAGATGAAACTAGTGTCAAGCTCACAGCGCTAATTCGTCAAATGCAAAATTCGAAAGATCTAAGGGTGACGAGAATGAGAAGCGATAGAGGAACTGAATTTACTAACCAATTTGTTGAGAAGTTTTGTACAGAGTTAGGAATACTTCATGAGTATTCTGCTCCTAGAATACCTCAACAGAATAGAATTGCCGAGCGACGGAACAGAACGCTTAAAGAAGCCGCAAGGACGATGTTAGCAGAGTCCAAGCTGCCTCAAAGGTTTTGGGCCGAAGCCATCAACACCGCTTGCTACACTCAGAACTGGTGTATGATCAACCAGCAACATGAGAAGACTCCATATGAGTTGTGGAAGGGACGTAAGCCTAAATTTTCATATTTTCATGTTTTTGGTTCAAAATGTTTCATTCATAACAATGGATCCCAAAGCCTAAAGACATTTGATCCTAAAGCGGATGAGGGAATCTTTCTAGGATATGCCAAAAATGGAAAGAGCTTTCGCATCCTAAATAAGATCAAATCAAAGGTTGAAGAATCCATTCATGTTGTCTTTGATGATGCTAACCAAGAACCGAGTAAGGTTAATCCTGATGATGTAGGAATTGAAGATCTCACCCAACAAGCGTCAAAAATCAATCTTGGTGATGATAGTGATGACGAAGATGATGAGATTTGTGTACCTTTTCCTAAGGATACTCGTGAGGTTAACAATATTGATAATGTCAGAATTGCTGATGATCATGAAGAGAATGATCATCAAGAGCAGATTGGAACTATGAATGATGCAGCGTCTACGCAAGAGACAAATGAGAATCAAGCGATTGATAATCAAGAGTCTCTCAACCCGTTCCAACCAGACCGCAAATGGCTTAGAGACCATCCACCAGAGCTAGTGATTGGAGATATTGAAGCACCTGTTAGAACTAGGTCCGCTACAATTAATGAGGCCATGTTCGCAAGCTTCATATCTCAAATGGAACCAAAGAAAGTGGATGAAGCGCTTAGTGATTCAAGTTGGGTAGAAGCAATGCAAGAAGAGCTTAACCAATTTGAGAGAAGCAAGGTTTGGACATTAGTACCAAGACCAACTCACCAAGGAGTTATTGGGACTAGATGGGTTTTTAGGAACAAGATGGATGAAGATGGCATTGTTATAAGAAACAAAGCCAGACTAGTCGCTCAGGGTTATTGTCAAGAAGAGGGAATTGATTTTGATGAAACATATACCCCAGTAGCCCGTCTTGAACCAATTAGGATGTCCCTAGCGTCTGCCGCATTCAACAAGTTCACAGTATACCAAATGGACGTGAAGAGTGCTTTCCTGAATGGTAAACTCCAAGAAGAAGTATATGTGGAGCAACCTCCAGGATTCATCAACAACCATGGCAAGAGTATGGTCTACAAATTGGATAAGGCACTCTATGGCCTTAAACAAGCACCAAGAGCATGGTATGACACTCTCTCTATCTTCCTTATTGGTAAAGGCTTTTCAAAAGGCAGCGTTGATACAACGTTATTTAAAATTACCCATAATGAAGATATTCTCTTAGTCCAAATTTATGTTGATGATATTATATTTGGTTCTACAAATAAGCAATTGTGTGAGAAATTTTCGAAAATGATGCAAGATCAATTTGAAATGAGCATGATGGGTGAATTAACTTTCTTCTTAGGATTACAAGTTAAACAACTCACTACTGGAATATTTATAAACCAAGCTAAATATACTAGAGATATGATTAAGAAATTTGGTATGGAAAATACATCATCTTCAAAAATTCCAATGAGCCAAACGCTTAAGTTAGATAAAGATGAAAGTGGGAAGAAAATCGATATCACTAACTATAGAGATATCATTGGATCACTTCTTTATCTTACCGCTAGTAGACCTGATATTATGTTTTCGGTATGCATATGTGCACGATTTCAATCTGATCCTAGAGAATCACACTTAAATGCTACCAAGAGAATCCTTAAATACCTAAAAGGCACACAAAATGTGGGCTTATGGTATCCACAAGACTCTTCTTTTGAACTAATTGGTTATTCAGACGCAAATTTTGCAGGATGCAAAATAGATAGAAAAAGTACTAGTGGTACATGTCAATTTCTAGGTGATAGACTAGTTTCGTGGCATAGTAAGAAACAATAATCCATAGCGAGTTCTACCGCTGAGGCAGAGTATGTAGCCGCTGGAAGCTGTTGTGCACAAATCCTTTGGATGAGGCAACAACTTAGAGATTATGGAACAATCCTAGGTCCTACCCCAATCCATTGTGATAACCAAAGCGCTTTAGCTATGACCCAAAATCCTATCCTTCATTCTAGAACCAAACACATTGACATTAGATACCATTTCTTGCGTGACCGTGTTCACAAGAAAGATATCTCCATGCATTTCATTGGAACTGACAAACAATTGGAAGATATCTTCACCAAAGCGCTCAACGAACAACGCTTTCTCACTCTGAGAAGTGAATTAGGTATGATTGACTTAAACGCTTAAATCATAAAACATCATATTTATAGGCATAAAATCTAGGGGGAATCCACCTTTGTTTATGTCTAAAGAGTTTATCAAAAATCTCGAAATGAGTCATCAATTTTAGGGGGAACTTTAAAATTGTACTTATCTCAATATTTCAAGCGACTGTGATCAAAAATGACTTTTAAAATCCTAAGCATTGATCACTAGCGCTTATCTTTTATAAATCCAAGCGATTGATTTTTTTTTGGACTTCAGCGTTGAAAGAATTTCCACTTCAACACTAAGTAACTTTCTTTCAAAAATTCATGCATAGTTTTCATCGCTAAAGGAAACGTGTGGATAAGTCCAAAAGATCAAATTTGATAACTATCCACACGTGCCTATCAAATCGAACTGACGGTTATGATCCCTATCTAAACCTAGGCGGTTCAGTAATTGCATGAGTCTGAGTATGTGTCAGTGTACTATCAGGCGCGTGTATTTCACGCTGAAAATTTCAAATTTTCTCAAACGTTTTCAAAAAGTAACTGCGGACACGAAAAATATTATAGTACCCTATTTTACCGCACTTTTTGACATCCGAAGTTATGTGTACACGGTTCAGATTCCTTCTGTCATTAACTTCTGTACACGTATCATTCATCTACCATCTGAGAATTTATTTTTGCCTCCTATTTAAACCTTTCAAAAACTTTACGGCAAACTTTTATCACTTCCAAATTCTTCTACTGTAAAAGTTATTTCTCTCAAAAGGCAAGAACTTCTCTCATTTCTTCAAAAAGCTTCCAAACTTTCAGCAATGGCACCCAAAGCTTCAAAATCTTCAAAATCATCCAAGTCTGACACCAGAAAAACTTCCCGTACTGAAAAACCAGTTACGGTTAACGCCGGATTTCTGATTAACTGGGATTACCTTTATGAGAACCAGAACTTTCCTCTTCGAACGGTTCTTCCAATCGTTCAAGAATCTGGTTTGAGAGATATGATCACTACTTTTTTCAACTAATTTGAAGAAGAATCTCTCTATTTTTTCAACAATGCCCAGATTTCTGAAGACGGAACTTCCATATCCTGCGTCTTCCCTTTTGCTAAAGAGACCTTTGTTCTCACTCCCTCCTTGATTTCTTCATTGCTGATTCTGCCCAATGATGGCACTGAGGTCGAAAACGTCACTCTCGTAGATGCTACAAAAGTCTGGGAGTTGATAAAGAAAGAAGATGTTGATACTGCGTATGAGCCGAACTTCAAGAAAAATGATATGAAGGGCGAATACGTTATTCTCGCTGATCTATGTTCAAAAATGATCGAATGCAGAAAAGGGACATTCGATAAAGTCACAAACATTCAGTACAAGATGATGGTGTCCATTCTGACCAAGTTAAAAGTTAACTGGTCTCTCTACGTTTTTAATCACTTCAAGGCAGCGATGGCCAAGTCAGTAAATCCCAAGCCCTATGGGATTGTGCTAAGTCGTATTCTTAGCGCTTGCGGTTATACAAAATCTTTTGGCACAAAGATTCCAGCTTCCAAATTCTACGGCAAAAAGATGATTAGTGGAATGCTCAAACCTCGAAAACATGGTGGAGCAGCGGTTCCCAAAGAAGAGCGTCAGCGACTCCAAGCCAAAGGAGTTGTTCGAAGTGATGATGAAGATCAAGCGTCTTCCTCTTCATAATCATCCTCGTCCTCTGAAGAAGTGGTGGTCAAGCGATCTAAGAGAAAGATAGTTCTCAAAGTCACTGAGCGATCCAAGTCAGCAAAGAAACAGAAGCCTGAACCAAAGAAGAAGAAGCCGGAGCCCAAAAAGAAGCAAAAGATTCCTTCTCCCCCTCCTAAATCTCCATCCCCTCCTCCAGCGTTTACCTTCTCCGTTCCCGAGGAAGAAGAGGAAGCAGTGGCCGAAGAAGTACCGCTTGCACGAAGGCGTACTCCTACCTCTACTCCAGCAGCATCCTCTAGCGCTACAGCAAAACCAGCGCTTAGAGAGTCAGCGTGTGTTCCTCCTTCTGACGCTGTTCCCGAAGTCAGCTCAGATCCTCAAGCCGTTTCTCCATCTGAAAGGCTTTCCAAAGTTCAGGGTAAGTATTTGCTAAGCAAATTATTCTATCCTTTCCTCGTTAGTCTCTAACGCTAGGATAAAAACTTTTTCAGCACCAAGTGAAGCAGATATTCATTATGTTCTCAACACTCTTGAAGAACTAAATATCTCAATTCATGCTGATCCAATAACTTATTTTATCGATTTAGAACTCCAAGAAGAAGTTCAGGAGCTTGAGGAACTTGTCCAAGAATCAGATCAAGCGACTGAGATAGTCGATAATATTCCTCAGGGTAAGCGATGTAGTCCTTTTAGTTTCTAATTTCTACTTAGTAGGAATTTTTGTTTGCTTTTCTCAATCGCTTACATGTATCAGCTCAAGATGGACCTCAAGAGACACCTACCGCTGATGCCCCTCCACTCTCGGAGATTCCCGTGGAAATAGACGTGGACATGGCAACTGTTGTGGATATCGCTAAGAAAGCATCTCAAGACCTTCCTGACGCTGAAACATCATCAGCCAGTGAAGCGACTTTAAACGCTGAGCGGTCGATAGAAGTGGCCCCCATCCCAACAGAAGTTATTACCCTCGTTCCTACTCCAACAGGACCTCCTCCTCGTGTCATTGACTTCTTCCCGCGCGGATATCATCTAGATGTTGAATTTTATTATGCCGCCCGAGAACGTGACACTCAAACGCTTGCTGAGTCAGAAATTCAATTTCAAACAACTCTTCATCGGCCTGATCTTTCAGACTCTTACAAGTTTGAAATTTTTGAGCATTTTGCTGATCTAGGTCTATATAACCTGGAGCGTCTTCAATCACGCCTTGAATATATTCATCGTCCAGCGTTCAACAGATCCGAATTTGACAAGAAGCGATTCAATTTCACCGGTCGCTCAGACGAGTCCTTTTATCCTCTTCGATCAAACAAGATTGTTTTCAAAAACCCCCCACATGGGTGATTGGAACAAAAATCCAGACGAGGAAGATCTCAATAAGCTAGGCTCTTCGGCTCTCCCCTCCGTCGTCAAGTCTCCTCAGAACGCTCTCTCTCTTAATCCACTTAAGTTATGGAAAGGAAAAGGTCCTCTTGTTGCGGAGAGCCCAAATCCGGTCAACTCTTGGATAGAAGATGAGGCTCGTGAATATCTTGCCAGGTTATGGGCTGAGCATTATGAAGAAGAAACGAAACGCTTTGAGAAATTTCTCGCCGCTAGAAAAGATCAAGCTAAAGCTATCAAGCTTGGCAAGAGATGGATGATGAATACAGCCAGCTGGGCTGAAGAGTTTGTTTTGCATTTCTACATCCTCGATGAACTCGTGAAATATCCATTCCTACTTCAGTTTGGAATAGAGTACAGACGCAGAGGATATGCAACCTTCCTGCTCCAACAACGTCAGTTTATTGCAGGGAATGTTAGTGCTTTGCCACAATATCGCCAACCCATCGAACGCTACATTCGCTAGCAACTTGCCTTATACAGCCAAGCTAGACGCTACGTGTTGCATCCTCGTGAAGGGTTTGTTCAACGAGTCTTTCTTGACCTGAATGAAGACACTTCATCAAGTAAACAACCAATTCTTCCAGGCCAAAGTCAGATTCGTGTTGATGTTTCGAATGAACACGCTGAGTTTGCTGAGTTCCACAGAACTATGAGAGCAGTGTTTGAAAATGCCCAAGCGCTGGACATCAGTTTCAACCACTTTTCCGGGTGTTACAATTTCAGAGGATATACTCTTCACCCCGTGCTCTTTAGTGAATCCAATGTTCAAGTGGCCAAGATGTTATCACTAATCAAGCCAGTGGACCATGAAGCAACTCAAGCGCTCATGCCTTTGATTTTGGACTTTTTCAACCGTTATACTTCAGGGATTGCTTTACCAGAAGATGTGCAACTGGCACTCAGTCCCGAAGAGCGCGAAGACGCTATATTCTTTATCCCACAATCCAGCCTGATCAGTCCAAGGCATGTGATGGAAGCCCTTGGCCCCCTCTGGGTCATTGGTGTTAGAGAACCCTCTTCCCCAATCCAAATTATAGAAGAAAACTTTGCTCCTACTGCGGAAGTCGCTCATCTTCCTGAGGCTTCTTTGCCAGATTCTTCTAGCGCCCCGGTAGTCGAGCCCCCAGTTTTTGCAGATTCAATCATGGATCAAGCGATTGAAGAAGTGCACAAAGCCTATCGAGCCCTTTATCAGAGATAAATCCAAAGGCAAGGCTGCGGTTTCTAGGTCTTACGGACTTCTCCCGTCCCCAGAGCGTCCTTCTTCCGATTCGGATTCTGAAAGTGATTCAGACGCTAGAGACTTCAGACAGGCAGTACGGAACTCGCTCCACAACATTGAAGGTTCCTGTTCCAAGATTTTTGAGACTGCTGATAGACATATGCGAATAATGTCTGATACGCGAAGTCGTGATATTGCAAACGCTTCAAACACAAGCATTGTTACAATCATGAAGAGCATATCACCTCTTATCGCTGAACTCTCATCCGAATTCAACCGTCACTTAGCCCAGAGCGCTTCGGCTGATGCTGACAGACATATTTCGACCGATGCCGCTGCTCAGAGCATCGCTCACCAAGTTGCTCTCTTAGTTGACGAAGTTCGACTCTTGCGAAGAGAAGTCGCTGAGTTGAAAACCTCTCTTGATGATGCCAACAAGGGGGAAAATACAGAAAAGCATCAAGCATCCAAAGTAATGTCAAAGACTGATAATAAAAATTGGCGATCAATGATGGAAGAACTAGTGAGCATCAAGAAGATGCTAACTAAAAAGAGAAAGCCAAGGTATTATTTAGGAAGATATCCCCTTCCGGAATTGGACGTTGAATTCTTAGAAGGTATGGGATTTCAACCTTTTGCCGGACCGCTGAGACGACCTATCAATTGGAGACCGTCAAAAGATCCAAGAAAAGATATCTATCACGATTTAATTCGTGAACTTGGAATTTCTCCAAGAGAGTGGACGGAAAGGTTGTTAGAACTTAATGAAAGCGCCAGACTTCGTAGGCATGATTACGATGAAGTTCAACATACGACAATGATTGACATTGATCGTCTCCTGATGGACTTAGCGCTAGAAGTTCTCCAAGGCGAAGAAAGAGCAAAGCGACAGAAAAAGTGAATGAATTCCTTTTATTGTATTTTATTGTCGCTTCCTTTTTTTTTTGTTTTCGGTATAAATCATGTATGCTTCTTACAATATATGAATGATTTATTGCGGAAACATCTTGTTGAAGCTAATCTAACTTTAGCTAACTTTACTAACTTTTTGAATGCTAACTTATATTCATTTGGGCTTTTCTTTTAAGTAACTCTTAAATTATAAAAGAGTTATAACAGTTAAAGTCTTGACATCATCAAAAAGGGGAAAATTGTTAGGAAATTTCATGTTAGATGTTTTGATGATGACAAGATAGGATTCAATGTTAGACCCCAAATAAAATGTAAGTTTATGTTTTCCATAGATCATTGTTTTAGCGTTTAAAGGTTTGTAATTTTGTTTAGGCTTGTAATTTTTATCTTTGTAGGTTTTAGACTAAGTATTAGATACTGAATCACTAATGGAATTCTATGTGAGTCTATTAGAGAAGAAGTTGAAGATCAGCGTCTGAAGTCAACCAGAGATGAAGATTTGTCTCTTAGCGTCCGTCAAACGCTAAAGGATCAGGATTTATGGATCAAGCGCTCAAAACACTTAAGCGATCAATGACAAATTCACCTGAAATAAATCCTCAAGTCATGAAGGACTTAAATGCAATCATTCAATGGACATTTATTTCCAACGGGAAATAAATTCAAATGCATTAAATGCCTGATAAGAGCATTAAATGTGATAAGCTACTGTGACCTGTGGACAAGCCACCTTTTTGACCAGACTGTCAGAACTTCAGAGTTCATAGCTGCTACCATCCAATCGGTGCCAGCAGTGTTTCAGGAATGTCAGGCTTTAGGTAGAATCACGCGCTGCGTGAAAGGCACGCTTCTACATGTGTCCAACGGACAGATCCCAAAAATTGCCTATAAATACCTTACCTTCAGCAGACCCTAAAAAAAAACACGGTACAAAAACATTTACAAGAGAAAATTACGTACACAAGAAAAAGCTTAGAATCTCCCTAGCCAAAATTCCTTCAAGCTTTTTATCTACATTCTAGACAGTCACAAATATCTCAAACATCTTCTAAAGAAGAAACCTAAATTCCCATTGAGATATTTCAAGTTGTTTGATCTTCCCAAATACAAACAAACCCTTGTGACAAAAAACCTCAACCTTTCATCTGAGTGAGAGAAGTTGTTAAAACTCATTACTGGCAGTATTTCTGAGTGAAAGAAGCTTGTAGAAGACGATCTTCATTGGTGCTGAAATCTGTGTGATCAAGGAGCCCGAGATCATTTTCATTCTTTACTATCTTGTAGAAGATTCTGTGTGATTCTTTGATAATCATCTTAGTAATTTCCTCCAAGTGAAAAAGGAGAAGAAGGACGTAACTGGGATTACATCACCCAGTGAACCTTACAAATTATTATGTCATTTATATTTTACTGTCTTATATCTATCATTTTACATTATTATAAAAGACAAGTAAAATTGCAAAGCGATTAAATTATCTAAAAGAACGCTAAAAATCATTTCCGCTGTGCTAACCCTGATTAAGTGATCTAAGAGTTACCCTACTTTGGTAAATTGCAAAACTCACTAAGTCTAAGTTATCTTTACTGAAGCGCCTGACCCAAGCGCTCAGCCTTCCAAGCGTTCAGATCTTTGAAAAGTAACACGAAATTTTTGAAGTTTAAAAAGATTTCAGGGTCTATTCAACCCCCCCCCCTTTTAGACGCTTTCGTATGCCACTTGGGACCATCAATCTATCCTCTTTATGGCATTCGAGGGCATACACTCTAACAGATTGGGCATTAAGATTTATATGAACTTGTATGACAGATGTTCTGACAAGGAGTGCCAATCGAATACGATGAGATATTGGGATGTATCATAGATACATTGGTGGGATAAGTGTATTCGAACATGGCTCGTAACAATCCGATCGTCTGGGTTTTACTCAGTGACTATGAATTGTTGGATTGTTGGTTAAGATAGTATGCATGAGCCTTTGACCTGAGGAATCAGGATCACTAAGTGATTGTGACATTGGATCTGTTCCTAGAGTAGTTAGGTCTAATTTACCCTTTGGTAGGGCCAACCTTGAAGCGCAATTTCAATGGGCAAGTAGCAGTTGTGAAATGATTTTCAAGATGGGATCACTGTCTCGGTAGTAAAGGAGAAGATATCCTATGCGATCAGGTAATTGAAATGAAAGACTTTAGCCAAAGCTAGTAAATTAACTTGTATGGGACACGGAGGGTAGTTTGATCATTTCACGTTACTATAATATATAGCATAGCATCGAGTTATGTGAGTTTGACATATTTCATAACTCTCACTATATCGGGATACATCAGTCAAGGGTTTATACTCATATGAAAATCATAACCAATAGATTCGTAATGACGTAGTCATTTTATACTTCATTAGGCGATGATGTGAGGCAACGGGGCTGACTAGGTGTCACCCACATTCTTTTGTATCCTCACATTGCCAATCGAGATGAACCTAAAGAATCGCGCTATAAGGAGTAAGTGAGAAATCATCTTTTGTATTTGGAAGGCATTTTGGTAATTAGTCATTGGATGGACAATTGAATTAAAAGGACAAATTAATTCAATTGATTATATAATTAGATTAAATAATAAATTAAATTAATTATTTGATTAGTTAATTGATTTGATTAACTAATTAATTAGATTCAATACTAATTTAATCACATACATATTTAATTGGATTAAATATGTAATTGAATTAAAATGGACTAAGTTGGTTGAGTCAACTTAGCCCACTTAGGCATCCTCATGGGACCTAGGGGTGTGTGACCTAGGTCATAAGTTGGAAGATTTACTTAAATCCTCCAACACTAGACTTAGATTAACACACTTCTAACCCAACTTCCAAAGTTAAAAGAGAATACAAAATCCTCACCTCTCTTACACACTAGCCGTCGACCACAAGGAGGAGAGAGGAGATTTTTGTGGCTTGCTCTGCGTGACAATCTAGAGGCAAGGGACGAGGTGTTTGTTGCTACGTTAGTGGAAAATTCAACCATTTCACAACAAGGATTGTATGTTCTATTCGTAGTATATTTATCTTAAAATTTACAAAACCCCAAAATGATGCTTGGTTTGGGAATCTCATTTTTATATGCGCTGCGTTTTTTGGTTCAATGATTCCCAACAGTATCATCAGCTTCATTGTTGATGATTAATCTCACACCTACACAACCTTAGGATTCCATGTAAGACATGTTATCCTAACGAGGTTATTCAATCTCATACTTCCAAGTATGTATCCCTATGCATACACTAATTCCTAGATCAATACCCATGGAACAAGGTACTTTCTCATAAGAGTGCCATACATAAGCAAGTCTTGGCGAAACCTTGATATCCCAATTTCTCACAGTCTCTATGACTTGAAATGGATTTTAGGATCACAGTCTTGGAGAGCTCTCCATAATTGCCACTCAATGTCCGCGACCGTTCTCATAGCTTAAAATGATTCAAGGGATTTTACATAAACTAATAAAGGCACAAAAGGTAAAGACAACAAGCCATAAACATTATTAATATAATAAAAAACAAGATTGTCATAGTGTTTACATAAGCCTAGACACTAGATGTCTCGTCAAGAACCTAACACTATCAATATGAAGAATAAAAAAGTAAATGAAACACTCACTTAGCAGGGTTGACACATTGTTGGGTTTATCCCAATAGACAATTCTAAAAAATACGCCCAAATGTACCACTTGTCACATGTAGGCCCAAATTCAATAAAGGGACCTCAATTTTCAAATTATAAACAATGCAAAATGACTTGAAAGTATAAAAATCGAAAGACAACATCGATTTGTAAGCCACGCGATAAAAAAATAATAAATAAAATTTAGCACGGCGAAATATTATTATAAATTTGGAGTGTTCTCCCTCATATACAGTAGTAATGTATATTATTCCTAATTGTATCTCCACCATATCGTGTTTTAAAATTCTGAAACCTTCCATGTACGTCGTATCTGTATCGACCAGACATACAAAATAATTGTCTCTGTCAATCTCGAAAGAAGGGCTTTATTCATATCTTTAGTCCATAAAATTTCCATGCCTCCCGCTTCATTAGGCAGCAGATGGCATCCCGGCACTTGAGATATAAGATTTGGGCTGAAATAGGAAATGAAATTTGTGTTGTAACTCAGCATTGGATGCCATTTAGTGAATTGGACTGAATAAATAGTTTATATTTATGAAAGACAAGGAAGGTTCTTATTTTACACAAAACCTCACGAATGTCTATTGGTCCGAGATTCCCTGGCGCAAATGCATAGAAATCAGTATAGATAATATGTCGGAGCTCATTAATAACAGAGATTTTTCTTGCCTCTTCTTTGGTGTTGGGTCCACCACCCTACGTAGGCTTCACATGCATCTTCACAGTCCCAACACACAGCAAAATATTTTACACAAACAAAGAGCAAAAAATTAGAAGGATTAAATTTACTTTACAGCCAAGAACTATCTCTTGCATCCGAGCATGGTTTAAAGTCGCGGTATCGGTGATAATATCGGCAGGTGTTATTCCATATCGGTTGCGGCGTATAGAATATTATCGGGTGATACGAAATAACGCGTGATAGGTTGCTAAAAAAACTATATAATTATATCAATAGAAAACAAAAGTTTCCATTAATTGGTACATTTCAAAAGAAAATATCGCATTAGATATAAATAATTTAAATATAACATTATTGTCGAACCTAAATTTATAATAGAAAAGATTATTTTCATATATATATCATAAGTTTACAATGTATATATAATAATATACTCGTTAAATTATATCCCAAAGCATATTTATAAATAATCAATGAAAGTTTTGTTCTTAAAAATAATATCTGAGATGCCAGATATTAATCGATAGTATCCTGATACGACCGATAATGTCATTGTATCAGCGATATCATTCGATATTATCGGATGTTATCGGCGATATGTATAACCTCATATAATATTAAATATCGCTCTATATTATCGGATCGACAAGGACCGATTTGGATACTTATGGACCGATATTTCGAATTATGCATCCTAGAGGCCCCGCTATAGTTCCAAACTTACCAAAAAGATCCCCACATCAACATATGAGGTGATTTACATTTACACCCTTAATAAGTAAAATTTAGTGTACATACCCTTTTTACCGTGGAAAGTCTCTCCCCGTTGAAGTTCTATTCTTTTTTTATTGTTAAGAATTTTAAGTAATAAAACCACACTCTAAATTTTTATTTTTTTTACTTAGATTAATTAGGAAAAAACGTAAGTCGAGATGTGAAACGTTTAAAATCTTTTGTTTGATGCCAACATATTGAACAGTGAATGACCGTATTTAGTATAGAAAATGTCATATACAACTGTTTTCATACCATGTTTTTTTTCACCTCCACTTAATTTGACAAGAAATTTTATAATTTGTTGACTTTGATGTATTTAGTCAATCAATAAAATGTGAAAAACGTTATTGTATTAAAGTAGTGGTATATAACATTACTCATTTAGTATATGCACAATACACAAACATGGAGTAAAGTGTCCACGAAATTGTAATTGCTAGTCCAACAATTACAATAGAGGCGATCAATATCATGCCATATATATTGCACAAACGGAGTCGCAGACGGACATTAATTAACATAAGGAATTTTATTCCTTTGTTGTCATGCATATAAAAACATGAAATAGAATATGATAGACTGCTTGGAATAGAGAATAGATGACACTTTGAAGAAGTTAGAAAAGCTCAAGGCGTGACCTAGGTTGAAGAGCCCATAGCCACGCCTCAAAGCAAAAGCCTGTGGCAATTCTCTACGCAGTCATTACCAATTAATTCTGGAAATTTAAGTTAAAAAAGTGCATAAAAGCAACAAAAAGAGCGAATGAGTTAATTAATTAATCACCAAGATGGAGAAGTGCGTGGAGAAGCTGATGAAGATGATGAAATGCCATTTTCATGATCGTCATTGCTATTGGAATCGCTGGTACTGCAGCAAATTGATCGAGCATCTCTCAGAGAAACCGAAGACGGGCCCTCAGCTGGAAGTAATTTCTTCATTGGAGTAAGTGGAGGTGAATTATTATCTAAACGGGATGGCGAATACGTATCAGGCGTTTCATTTTCATATGGGGTATCCACCTCGTCAATATTGTTAACCATAATAATGGCTTCATCATCGCCGTCGACATAGATTGGATTACATATGTATATCAAATGCTCCATATTTGTACCATCTTGATGATGATCAGAAGCTTCTTGAGGTAATGTTTGTTTCTCCAAATCCCCGAGATTTTGAGGTGGGGCGGGGAAGAGGAAGCTTCTTGGAGCACGAACAACTCCTGGAGCATAAAAGGGGGACAGAGTCGATGGAGTTGGGCTGAGATTGGGCAGTTGGGCAGCGTTGGTGGGTGTAGAAGAAGATTTCCTAGGGTGGTGGGGGCAGCGGCGGAGTAAGAGGGAGCAGTAGAGCTCAGCTAAGAGAACCAGAACAAGGCCCAATATGATGGCCACTGTCGCCACCATTACCACTGTTGCTCCCATTATTACCTTCATATTGCCTTTCATCTCTCTCTCTCTCTCTTTTTCTTTCTATAGTGAAATGTGGGATGTGGTCAAGTGGAGGAATTAAGGAAGTTAAAAGCAAATGGGACGCAAAGGATACTAGGTTTTGGCGGGAAAAAGAAAAAGGCACTCTTTGGACACCTGCTGTGACTGTGGAGATGGATACATAGAGAATCTTCCAAGGGGAACTTGGAATTAGAAATTGATTGTCACACCATTTATCAATGATGTATTATATATTGTAAACAAGTTGTCAACGTGAATTCATATAGGAGTTTTATTATTTAAGTATCTACTGGGGGTAAAAAAAAGTCATAAATTTTTTTTTTGGCAAGTTCATAAGATATTATTAGAATAATTTTAAAACTCAGCATTTTATATTTTTCTTTTCGTAAAAAGTAATGATATCAAATTATTTTGAATAATATTTTTAAGAAAAAAAGTGTCATGGCTGTAAGGGCAAGTTTGGAGGAATTCAAAGACTATAACAGGGGTGGTGTTGGGGGGGGGGGGGGTGAGGAGTCTTAAATCGTGCAATCTGTTGCAATGAGTCGTCTTTTGGATTTGCTATTTCTTTTTACGTTTTCTTCTAGTGTATTGCAGCAATTACATAAAAGAAGTATGTTGTATTATTTTCAAGTAAGAAATGAACTAAGTAGCTCACAATATTCTCTCCTGTTTCTTCTCTACTTGAAATTTTCTTCTTCTCTCTATTTCTCTAATTTTTGTTTCGTATCTCTTCTATAATTCTTTTTATCATATATTTTACTATATAATATAAATATTATGAAATATTATAATCAAAATACCCCATGTAACGAGCCGGGACGTGACAAGAAGTTTTATTTTATAAGGTGAAAAATGGCTCATCTCCAATACACAAGAAAGTTAATCTAATAAATTGATGATCCTCACATAATTTAAAAAAGAAAAAAACTTAATTTAATGTTGTATATTCTCTTCTCTTAACCACATATCCCATTCAAGAATTGATTGAGTTTTAATATTAATCAATTAAGGAAAGAAGATACATGAAACAAGTACATTTTAACAATATGTGAAGAATGGCATATCATATAAGCCCTTTAGCTAAAAACGATTGGAAAATGGGGTAGCGCTTCCTGACTACATAAAGTTATTTTGGCATATCTCCTAAAAAGCATTCTTGGCTTATATTTGTAGATAAAGAATTCTGATACAAATTATATTCTGTATTGTGCTTTTCTATATTGTGCTAAACTAGACAAATACACCTCGATTACCCAACCTCCAATGACCTCCGAATACCAGGTCAGGAATCATATGTTTTTATTGGGTTAAATTCGCGTTATTTTATTTGTACACTTTACACTATTTTCTAGTATTAAGTGTGTGATAACACAGTACTAATTGTTATATTATGTCACATTGATGTGCACCAAAAATATCTAAGGGTATTACGGTAATAGCACGTATCCCCCTTTCGGGTCGGGGCGTCATCCGCGGTTAAAGTCCACAAAGAACATACAAGAGAAGCCCAAAAAGGGCTGCCGACCCATGAAGAGTACTTGGGCTATCTAATTAGTCCAAGTATACAATAATTAAGTCTGATTGGCCACTGACCAAGTGAAGCCCATGACCTCTAGCCCACTGCCAGCTCCCTATAATTACCTTAAAGGAGCTGGGAAAAGCTCATTATCTACTCCCCCAATAAAAATTCACTGGCTATTGAGAGTAACTCTACAAAAGAACTACGAATTGACTTGATCCCACATACTTCGGGTACGTAGGCAGCTCGATACATCCGAGTGCAGTCTATACATTAACCAACCCCCAAACCTAATTTGTCGTGCTTTGGATCGATTCCACTACTCCATGTGGTCCATCATGTGACATCCACTGTCTGACGATTTTTACCATCATCAGATTGGCGCCGTCTGTGGGAACAGCGTTTTAGCCACAGAGTATGCAAACTAGGTCACAAGCTCATACTACCGGAGATAAAATGACCAGCCAACATCAACCAAATGCTGCTGAGGAAACCCCTAACCCCGTGCCTGAGGATCGACCCAGCCATCCAGTGGGGGAAGAAAATCCCCCCAATGGTCTGACTAACGATGGAGACCTAAAAATAGCACCCCCTATCACTGGGCAAAATACACCGCCTGTGATACCAGTGGTGATCCCACCCCCTGCTTCCAGGGTGTTCGAGATCACCCAGGAGGCACTACTTGCTCTAATAGAAGATGCCTCTGCGAGGACCGCAGCGAGGGCGGTTTAGCAATATAATCGGGCACATCCTTCCCCAGCACCACAGGGTCCAGCAGTTGATAAAGGGCAAGATCCCCAAGAAAGAAGCCATCTGGAGGCTCCCCGTCCTTGCGAGCAGGGGTTACAGGATCCACCCCCTCCATCTGTTCGCAGGGGCCCGAAGCCTCGTGAGAAGAATCGCCATCACCAAGGTGCACTAGGCCAATCCCCCCCCCCCCCCGCCGAGGTCAAGAGTCTCTGACCCCCAATGGGATTGGATCAAAGCGATCCAACTCCACAGTAAATGGTTCTGCAAGAGAATAAGAGAATAGTGTGACCTCACCACCTGAGAGGCCGCCGAGAGGTAGAGATAGAAGGCTAACGCCTCCTAGGTCTCCACGCTGAGGTCAAGTCTCAGTGACCCCCGAGGAGGCCTCGCCAAGGCATGAAGGCCAGGGAAGGCGTGAACCTCGCCGTGATAGGAGCCCAGAAAACTACGGGAGATATGAAGACATGCAAATGGTGCCATTGGTGGTGGCTCCATCAAAGAGAAGCCCTTTTTGTTTAGCGATATTGGCAGAATCTTTGCCCCTAGGGCTCAAGATTCCACATCTAAGTGAGTATGAGTGAGATGGAGACCCTCGAGAACATGTTGACAAGTTCAATGTTAAGGCTGATATGTACGATGTCAGCGACACAGCATATTGCAAAATCTTCCGAACCGCCCTTTCTGGGAAGGCACTGAGTTAGTTTAATAGGCTGTCAGCAGGTACTATTACTGACTTCGATCAGCTGACTAGGCATTTCCTCAACTATTTCTCCATGAATAAGAAATACCCCAAGACAGCATCTTTCTTGTTTACAGTGGTCCAAAAGGAGGGAGAATCTCTGAGGGAGTATGTGAGGCGCTTCTCCAATGCGGTGTCAGAAGTGCCGCATGTTAGTCACGAGTTGTTATCAGGAATTATGCAAAGGAACTTACGCAATTGTAGGTTCAAGGAGACAATTGCAGGGAAGCCCCCATCAACCATGGTAAAGTTGTTGGCTAGAGCTGAAAAGTACATAAGAATTGAAGAGATCGCTGGGTCACTGAAGAATGAAAGTGGTGGCAATAAGAGAAAAGTCAGAGACGAAGACAAAATGCCGGAGGCCAAAGAGAGGAAGCCTGTGTACCCTTCGGGCTTTTCCAAGTATACTCCTCTCACCCTCTCGAGGGAGCAAGTCCTAGCCATAGCTGAGCAACAAGGCATAGTCTCTTGGCCAAAGAAGATGAGAGATAGTCCCATCTGCCTCAAGTCCAAGAAATATTGCAGGTTCCATCGAGACAAGGGTCACACGACGGAGGACTGCCATCACCTTCAAGTGGAGATACAGAAGTTGATCAAAAGAGGATACCTACAAGAGGTAGTTGCCCCATCATAGGTAACCGTTTAGACACCCCAGAGATCAAGGGGTAGAGATGGAGGCAAGAGCAACCCCCCGGCTTCGGAATCAGAATTGGAGAATCCCCCGGTAAATGGAATCATAGGGGTGATCTTGGGAGGCCCCGTGGGAGGGGATTCGGTGAACTCGAGGAAAGCCTCATTGAGAGCAGCTACAGGGTTGCACGCGTTAAGCTCCCCCTATGGAGGACAAGTTAATCAAATAGGGTCCAACAGTCACACCATCGAGTTTGGGCAACAAGATGTGGGGGATGGCATCCCTTTAGTGAATGATGCGTTGGTGATATCAGCAACCATCTCGAACTTCTAGGTGAAAAAAATGCTAGTCGACATTAGGAGCTCAGCAAACATAATATTTTACAATGCCTTCACCCAATTGGGGGTAGACAACGCTCAACTTCAATCAGTCAACACTCCCCTTACGGGATTCATGGGTGAGACTTTGAAAACCCTAGGAGAAGTATCTCTCCCCATCTCTCTCGGCATCTATCCCGCACGTTCCACCAAGATGGTCAAGTTCCTAGTGGTCAAAGCCCCCACTACCTACAATCTTATATTGGGGAGGCTGAGCTTGAACTTATTCCAATCAGTCATCTCAACTTATCACATGAAGATTAAGTTTCCCACGCCCAAGGGGGTGGGAGAAACTATCGAGGATATCAAGGTGGCAAGGGAGTGTTATGCGAACGCGCTAAAGAAACCTAAGAGGAAGCCTAGCGACAAGGACCACGAGGATAAAGGGAAACAAGCGGCAATCAACATGATATCGATGATGGCCTATTGCTTGGGGGACAAGGGCAAATTAGCCCAGCGGTGGCTCCTATGCGCCCACTTTCCAGCTGAGAATCTCATGGAAAATGTGAACAGCATGGGGAATCACTCCCCGGACTCGACAATGACAAAGCATTAAGCCCCTTGTGGCTTCAGAAGGTAACCAATCAAAACACCATTTATTTCGTATCCTGCTATAGGACAATATCATGTTAGCCATGAGTCAAGTGTTTACTTTATGTTTTGAGGTGCCTAAGTGCACCCGCAGACATTGTTGTTTTGAGGTGCCTATGTGCACCCCCTTCCCTTTTTGTTATTTCTTACATTGACAATTGGATAATTTAGCTAAGTGCTAATTAGCACCATTTTTCATTGCATATGTTGAATGTCATTTTCAAATCATGGTCGGATAGAAAAAATAGGGGTAGTATATCACCCACGGTGATATAACAACACCCAAAACCAAAGCCCCTCGGAGTTACTGCTTCCGACTGAGGCTATTACAAAATCTCATTACTTAGTTTATTTCCGCTATTCTGCGAGTTCCCATGATAGTTGTTGTTGACACTTGATGATGTTGGCCACTGGCTAAACGTATACATGAATGATTGTGTCACCATTATTATGTTATCAATTTATCAAAAACTTTGAATGATTAAATGTTTCACCCACATAAGGGGGAAACCAAAGATACAAATACGACCCCTGGAGACTAATTAAGTCTCCACTAGAGGCGTTATGAAAAATTATTCGCGACCCTACTCAAGGTCAATATGGATGGCACCACAAAAATCCCCCGAGCTATCTAAGACTCGATCGAGGATGGGCCATCCCATGATCCCTCCCGAGAGAGGCTGAGGATCTACAAAAGGTCTCCCCACTCCCACTAAGGTTATGGACTGAGATTATGAACAAATAAAAGGCAATCGAGCCCCAATAATGAGTGACCACTGGTATCGCGAACCATTTCACTCATTCAACTAAATAAATCTAATGCAAATAGACCTCGCTGCTCCAAGTGTTGTTATAACCAAACACCAAGGAGATGGCAAGAAAGGGGGTGGCTAGCTAAAGAAGCAACTTCATTTCATGATCCCAATGCATGAAATTAATAGCTATCTAAGCCCCCTAAGATGAACTCCAATATGAAATAATCAGGGCAGCACGTGCCAATTATTTTGTTACTACTTGCACATCTACTCCCTAATGAGTAGTGTAGGAAGTGAGTAGTAGTATGAAAAATACCAGTCGTAAGCTAGTAGCCGCCTACTAAAGAACTAGCTAATCAATAGTCGGTTACTAAATAGCCATAGGAATTCTTATTCAAACCCACCATCCTAAACGTGGGGCTAGACAATGATTACATGTCGAAAAGAATATAAACTTCTTAACCCACTTGCATCAAATTAGCGCTATGTGGTCACTTACTCCTAAATTTGACTAGCATAATTTAGGGGCAGGGGGCATAAGGGGAGAAAATATAACTAACTGTTGGATTATGCAAAAATCACCAGCAATGGATACTCAACAGCAGTGAGACAATTATAAGTAGAACCAGAGATCAGCGGTACGAAAGATAATTTATCCACGATTCATGTATCTGCAAGGTGCTAAGGTAAGAAATGAGAAAATAATCTACCACCTAGCAAAAGGCAACAATGTTCTCAAAAAGCCCCAAGAGGCAACACGCCAAGGGGTAAAATACCCATCAAGCTACGCACAACTAAAATAAAGTCAGCCCCTCCATAGGCAAATAAAGTAAGTTTTACAACTGTTGAAATAAAATCTAAAGACAACGTAAGGAAGTAAGTCCTGAAGGGCGAAAACATAAAAAAGCTAAGAAGCTAAAGAAGCGAACAAGGCCTCAACTAGTGGCTTAGCCCCTAGAATTGGTCTCCCCGTCACTAGTGCCGGGAACATTCTCGTACAACTAAGTAAAGTCATCACCGGGGTATCGACCACTGTCGCGAAGAGACCTACGGCACTTGCGCAGCGTTTTGGTCATAAAGCCCCTAGCAACCTTATATGCTCGCTGGTTGCACTCCTCAATATAGGCGGCACTCTTGCGGAATTTCTCAACTGCCGACCTCCTGGCATCACTAAGAGATTTTTCCCAACATCTGCATTAAGAAAGTAGTTACCGTCGGACTTCTCCGCCTCAAGCTTCTTCTGATCATCTTTGTACTTCACCTCCCACTTGTCAGACGAGTTCTTAGCCCTCTAGAACCATAAAAGAAGCTGGTAATTATGTTGAAGGCTCTCTTGATGCTCCTTCTCCATCTCCTCACACTTAAGACGAAGGTAGTGTGATAGTTGGACCGCCTGACAAGAAGCAAGAAGAGGGATTAAATCTCAGCTGTAGGAATACGTAGCCTCATAATAACGGCAAAAATACGTATAAATACCTACGCGGCCAGCCCCGATGCCAATCTCTTGATTGAGATGCTCAACCGGAAGAGATGACAAGAGAGTAGCATCATAATCGGTCACCACCATTCTCATCGTAGACCAAGGTGTCACGGGATTAGTCGTATTCCAAAAGGAATTAACATCAGGGTCTAAGTTCGCCTCAGAGTTAAACAAACCAGTACAGAGTCCGACTGAACTGGAGCTCCTCGGGGAAAAACCACGAGAGCGCTTCACCGCTGGTGCCGACGGAGGCAAATGATAGAAGGACATGTGCTCTCCAACAGGGGCCACTTCTTTGCCATGACTGGTTCGTGGAGATGAATAAGTTAAGTGCCCAATGGCATTGTCACCACCACTTGCCTCCAACACCACAGTGCCCTGAGGGCTAACAGGGGTGCCCAACTAGCGCCAAGAGGACCCTCAGAGCCTAAATCCGCCATCAAGGAGTCAAAATCAAGGGTGCATGGCACCTGCTCCAGCGGGCCGAGATTTAAGGGGGAGAGAACCCCAGGCACGCTCGTCGGGACAAGGGGTGGAGGGCCTGACTGATCAGCCCTATCACCATGACCGGGTAAAGCATGGAAAGGTCAAGGAATGGTAGAGTTCGCCTTGCCACTCTTAGGCATCCTCATGCCTACACAAAATATAGAGCCACCAAATGTCATTACATGAAAACACAAGGACAAATAACATTTAAGAGGTACAACATAAAGTGCAGAAAAGTAAGGGCACACGTATACAAGAAGTATAAAACTATTTTACATCGAATCTACTATCAAACAAGCCCACCTTGCTAAAGATAACTCTGTGTTGTTTTTGCACGAGGTGACATGTTGAGGAGCCAAGCTCCCATTCCAACGCAAAGGCGTTGGTGTACCCAAGTGGGTGAAAGGAAAGTAGAAGAACTTCAGCTTCCAATCACCCTTGGTTTTAATATTACCCTCCAAAAACCTAGCGTTTGGAGCCAAGAAAAAAATATACATATGGCATGGAATGACACGTCTTAACCGTAAAAAAAGCCTGAAAGGCATGTAAAGTAATGTTGAGGCCTATCTCGGTGAATCGAGAAACAAAGCCCTCGAAGAAGGCAAATCACGTAGGGGTCAATTGACTTATGCATATGCTATAATGGTCTAATATCTCCCCAAAAGTTTATGGTAGGGAAAGGTAAGCCCTGAATGAAAATACTCTAAGTAAAGGGTCATGTGCCCCTCGGGAGAATCTAAAATTCTACATCCCAACACGGGCAAGAGTAACTCAAAGTGCACCGTTGCCTCCTCGAATAGAGCTATAATTTTGGCCTCAGTTATAGTTGAATCACCTGAGTCAAAAGCAATGCCATCTTTGGAGACCGGATCCTCAGTATTTGGGGGATAATGGCTTTCTAGTCCTATGAAAATAAGGGGGTTCCATCAATAACTAGTCCTTAACAGATGTTATCTAAATAAAATAGTACACACACAAAAAGGGAACATACCAAAAGGGACTTAGTAAAAAACCAACGGAAAGTAAAATCCAACCCCGAGATCAATCCCAGGTATAAGCTAGAACCCAGGGAAAAGAGCCTCGCGGCTCCAACCTCGAGTCGCCAGGATAGTGGCCACAAGGCACCAGTGCCCCTTGCCGTGAGGCACGGACACCTAGCGGCACATTTGCGAGGTCTAATCCTCGCCCGTCACACGCGATACGCCCGAATGAAATACCTGAAACTCCTTTAAGACGCCTATTGGGGCGGGGAGATCATGGGTTGAATCAATCAAAGAAGGGGTAGGAAAGCAAGAAAATATCTTAAGCTACTATCATAGGCACCTCAAAAAAGTAAGCAATGGCAAATTATGCTATCTTTACCGTGGTCACCTTGGCTTTTGCCCATGGTTGATTGAAGAAAGCTCCTAGAGAGAGAAAATCCTTAGAGGAAGAGTATGAATCAATGTGAAGATGTGAATGGGAGTGGTGGGTTAAATGCCAACTACCTTTCTACACTTGTACAAAAGGTGGTTGAGGGGCCTTTATGACCCACTACCTAGTAGAAAGTAAAGTTAGGTGTCACGGCCTGAGCAGGACTACTTCTACTCCCGGGTGGCCCACCCCAGAAACCCGGGAGTGGGGGGGCACTATGATGTGCACCAAAAATGTCTAAGGGCATTACGATAATTGCACGTATCCCTCTTTCGGGTCGGGGCGTCACTTGCAGGTTAAAGTTCATGAAGAACATACTAGAGAAGCCCAAAAAGGGTTGCTGACCCATGAAGAGTACTTGGGCTATCTAATTAGTCTAAGTATAGAATAATTAGGCATGATGGGCCACTTACCAAGTGAAGCCCACGGCTCGTAGCCCACTGTCAGCTCCCTATAAATACCTTAGAGGAGCTAAGAAAGGCTCATTATCTACTCCCCCGGTAAAAATTCATTAGCTATTGAGAGTAACTCTACAAAAGAACTACGAATAGACTTGATCCCACATACTTCGGGTATGTAGGCAGCTCGATACATCCGAGTGCAGTCTATACATCAACCAACCCCCAAACCTAGTTTGTCGTGCATTGGATCGGTTCCACTACTCCACGTGGTCCATCATGTGACATTCACTGTCTGATGATTTTTACCATCATCACACATGAACAGGAAAATTTTTACCATCCAATACTATTTGTTCTCACTGCAGGAAAATTTGAAGATAATTCATAGTTATATCAATTAATTTAAAAATTAAAATTAAACAACACAATAAAATAAATGAGTGAGAGTAAGAAAACTTATCGAATTCGGACCGAGGCGTGCAAAGCGCTGTCCTTAAAGGTAGATTTTCACCCCTCAGAGTCAATGACTCGGTGCATTAGGTCATTGACGATCTACCCCCTAGATTCAACAACCCTATCCCACCACACATGCACATGCAATGGTGTCATCACTGTCGAACAACCCGCGTCAGGTTCTCTTCTTAGTATGTGTATAAAGAAATAAGTAATTCTCAAGATTTATAATCAAATGCATTTTGTGCAATGGCTTTTACATTGGTGGGAACAAGAAAATGATGTTATTATTTGGAACTTAAAATTCATGCGACTTCAAGCTAATGACTAGGAAAGGATTTTTCAAAATTGTAGAACAGGTTTTGTTGGTTATGCGTGTTCGAAAATGAGGCATCTATATATGCTAACCTATGTTGCACAGACACGGACACAGACACTGCACGACACGGACACGGGACACGTCAATTCTTAAAAAATTAGGACACGGGACACGTCAATTCTTAAAAAATTAGGACACGGATACGGCTCGGACACGTCTGCCCATATTTTATATATATATATATATATTTATATATATATAATATGTTATAAACTTATGAGTAATTGAACATCTATTAGACAATAATTAACAATTCAACAACTTATTAATAACAACCTATATATATATATTCACTATTTGTATATGAGCAACCTATTTTTACACAAAATAACAACTTATTAATGACAATGCTTCTGTAAACTATAAAACTTCATCTATATATAATTACATATATATATATAAATACATTTATATTAAAAATATAAAAAATATGCAAAAAATCAGCCCGAAGTGTCCTGGTCGTGTCCTGATTTTATTTAATCATTATGAATTCTGAACACACCATTGCCATGTCCGACACGTCCCGGTGCCGTGTCCATGTCCGACGTATGTCGGGCACTGCACGGGGTGATTTTTATGCGTGTCCGTGCATCATAGATGCTAACCAAAGAATTAAACACGTGGCAAATTATTTGCTAACAATGAAATATTAGAGTAGCTTGATTGTAGTTGCTTCCACTATTGAGCTCAATTAAATCATTATTTACTCAAATTATATTTGCTAATCAACATGTAGCTTAAATTTTGTCTTTGAAATAGCCCATGTGAATGTAAATATCCAATAATCCCCCACATATTTCAAAGACAGGATGAGAAAAGCATAACAATGAAGTAAGAAGAGAATGTAAGAATGTAATGCATAAACATTGGTGCCTTTAAGGTTACTAGTAAAGTGCACGGGCGTTGCACGTGATCGATGCGTCTGTTTTAAGGTTCTTTTCTGGAGAAAGATTACATCAAAAACTTTGACCTAAAGGATAAATAAAAATGTATAAGACTTCCAAAAGTATTATCGATATGAGAGGTATGAGGCCTTTTTGTTAATAAGATGGTGTATTTAATAATACTGACGAATATATAGGTATGCGCAGGTAAGCGCGTAGTAAAATATTATGTACCTTGATGCAAAATAAAAGAAAAATATAATGGAGAAAATTGTTTTATTTCTTAACTTGAATCTTGATATCATAGTATTTTAATTTTTCAATAGCTACCACTTTAAGTTTTGATAATATTCCAATTAAATTTTCCCCTAGTACACTCATGATATTTTTTGTCCATCAATATACAACTTTGCTTGTATAACTTTCCGATTCCCTCTACATTATCCTATCAAAACACTATCCGCGATTCCTTGGTATTGTTCTAATCTCAAGGTTGATTGGTTTTAATGATAGTAATCCAATCTTGTTCTCTCCAACTTTTGGTACATTAAAATAAATGTGACTTGATTGAATTTTAATAAGCAAATTGGCATGGACGTAGTATAAAATAAGGAGGTCTAAAACAAATTACTGCTCATATTTGTTTCGCATACTCATTAAATATCTTGTTCTTGAGAAACATCATAATCTTCATTATAAAAACTAGGAACATGATCAGTATTGGAATTTGGACCATTTGCTAGAAACAAAGGTAGCGTTCATGAATATTAGAGCGTTATATAAAGATTATACATAATTTGAATAACAAAGAAATAGAAAAAAATGACTTTTATATAACTATAAAAATACCTTCTTCATGTTCAGAATTATTCGGTTGAGTTTAGAAAAGTTAATTATATTAAATTAGGTTTAGTGAATTTAACTTAATATAATTGTCTACAAATTGTTTCATTTTAAGTTGTTCAAGGAACGAATTAAAACTTCAAATGCTAAAAATACATCTTTGTTCAAGGTTAGTAAATCAATACTAATTCAAGAGATTTAAAGCACATACCATGGTCTACTATGATCGAAAAATAAGAAAAAATGTAGGTTGACATTCAAGGTTATTTCTCATCGTGATTGAACAATGATTGATCAAATAACGATAACTTCTTCTATAAGGCAAATTTAATCAAATCAAATCAAGAATTAGCCGAACACAGAAAGAAACGTAAATAATTACGTAAAACTTCTAAACTCAATCGAGAATATCATAATAAGTGTTTCCTCTTTTTTTTTTCCTCCTTTTTTTGGTCTTTTGAAATGAAATTTGGCTTCAACATTAGAACAATGCCAGATGTTGTAGACAAGACCGAGAACTGCATAAGATTTTAAAGTCGAAGCCTTGATTGAAAATAGAATGTGAAAATAGTTGGACCAATGGCTATAAATAAGATTCCAAATTTAACCATTCAAATTCACAAGAATATATATTTTAATTTTGTATTAAACTCCACCAAATATGTACATTGGACAAAATGACACCAGACTACTCACATAAAATTTAGAACCAAATAGTATATAAATTCAAAGTTAAAATTCAATTTTCACTATGTCCATGAGCAAGATCTAGATTCTACACTTGTACCTGCAGGTAGACAAAACAAGAACAACTCTATATTATGATATTTAAACTAAAAACAGCGATCATTACATGAGAGTGAAATTTTAAAAAGTCTATAAAGTACAGAATAGTTAGATTAATTTGGGTTGGTGATCGATTATCTTTTCTTATGTAAGTGGTGAGAATAATATTTAGAATTTACCTGTTCATTTTTAGTTTTATTTTTAATCAACAACAAAGGATCATGGACTTAATATTTTTATTTATTTCTTATCAAGAAACTTATCTTTTCTTGAAATAATTTTCTTAAGATATCTTACATAGAATATTCTTTATTTTATTTTTCTAACAATCACGTGATTGTGCCATATCTCAGTATTGTATAATGCAATTATGCATGAGAAGTAGCATATCAACATTACCCTTTTATTGAAATATTATGAGGTGGAGTTCAAATTATTGTGTATGGGAGTCTTGCACATTGTTCATGCTCTACCTTCATAGGCTTACGCTTGCTTGTAAACTCACAGTTATTCACCATAATTAATAATTGTAGCTTTGATTAGTCCTTTTAGACTTGGTCACGACATTTGGAATGAACTCTAATTAATAAGAGATTATGTAATTCACCAATATATATTCACCTTTCAGGTGAACCCTATTCTAAAATTTACATTCAAATATAGTGTTAGTGTATAGGATATGTATATCATATAAGGTTTTATATATTGTTAGTGTATAACATAAGTATATCATATAATTTTGTATAAGCTTGACCCATTATTGTATAGCCCGAGCCTCATTAGCATCTTTGATATAGTGTTGTGTATTATATCATTCAAATCATTACAAACATATATAGCTCTAATTAAAAGCTACGGATAATAATGTACCTTCATCCTTGAAGTTGGCCCTTTTTGTAGCCTCAACACACCCAAAAAAAAAAACTTGAGAACTAACGTGTGTGTTACTATTATAAATTTATTTTCCACTAATTCCTCAAGGAAGATCCATACTTTATACTTCTAATGGGTGGAAATAGAAAGTGAATAACATAAAATGATGATATTTCAACTAAAAACAATAATCATTACATGAGAGTGTCAAATGCCATAACAGGAAGGTAAATGAAGACCGAGAATTATAGGCAGTTCTAAAATATAATAACTACTATATATGTATTACGTCATAATCATAGTATCAAAGAAAAACTTTCTCGTGCTCAGTATCAAGAAGCACTACAACAGAAACCGTCTATGGGGACACAGAAAAGTGCCCCAATATGGTGCCTATTGGGGCGCTTTTCGTTTTCGGGGCACTTAATGTAAGTGTCGCATCGTTTGGCGTCGCATAAACCTTTGGGGCATTTAAAACGCCCCAATATGATGATCTATCAGGACACATATATGTGTCTCGATAAGGCCTTTTTGGGACACTTATTTGTGTCCCCTATACTAAATTCGAATTTGCATAATAAATTCTTTGGAGGCACTTATATGTATCTTTAAAAGTAAAGAGACACTTATTTGTGTCGTATAAAAAAGTCTTCAACAGACTATATTAAGACACATAAAAGTGTCATTGTAGTTTGGGATGAATGTAAGTGCCCCCATAAGATACTAAAAATAAACCAGTCTATTACTTTTGGAGACACTTATTTATGCTTATGCAGGCCCTATGTGTCTCTAAAGTTTTGATTGAGGACACATAAAATGGTAGTTATCAAACATCTTGTAAAGGATAGTTACCAACATTCAATTTACTCATATATTTAAATACCAATATCTCCAAAGTTAATATAGACATGGAATTCATTGAATTTGCAATATTTCATTCATCAAATTCATATTCCATTTACAAAAGATAAGAATCCCTATCAACAAAAAGACGACAAATATTCTTCATAACTACAAAAATATCAAAAGTATCCAACAAATGGAAGTTGTAAAAACAAGTACTAGAGTTGATGTTTCCAACCACGTACTTAAGTTTCCAACAAAAACAACCAAATTGCATCAATCGCCATTTTGTCCCAGACAATCTGCACATAAGAAGATATTATATTCACAATGAAGTCCAAGTGACAAGGGCAATGAAATATATGATAACAATTGGTGATTGAAAGAAGGTTAGCTCTCGGTGACATATTTCTAATTGCATGTGAGTTGATAAAAATAAGAATCATACATATTTGACAGTGAAAAATCCTACAATTATTTATGTTTTATGGTTAAAAAATAAAACAAAAAAAACATTACCTGTTTTTAGTTATTTTTCTAGATCAGTATGAAAAACGTCCAACATTACATCAATCTTCATTTTCATCCAAAGCAACCTACACATAAGAATACATCACATTCAGAAATGAAATTGAAAGTGGCCAAATATTCTAGAAGCAACGATTTATATAAATAGCAAACATTTGTTACACATTAAGAAAACATAACTAACTAACATTTATTCTTGAATGCTATATTCATGTGCATTGGAAAATGATTATCACATACTCCTAATAAGCAAAGCTTCTCCTTTAGAAACAAAAATCAGTTGCCAAGATCTATTACTCTCCTTTTCTTCAATATATTCCAAAATGCTAAAAATTGAATCAATCAGCTAAGAAAACATCCAAGTATAATCAGACCATTAACTCTAGATAGAAAGATCCACAAGTATGCTCAAATCATGTTGATTCAAACTTCCTTTACACATAAATTCATTTTATATTGAGTTTTTTTTATGTTATTGTCCTTAAATGGTGATAAATGACTATAAGTCAAGAAAATACTTAATTTAGATGACATATAACAGCTCAAAATGACTAAAATCTAGAAGCAAAAATATGACCTGCATGTTTTTCAGCTTCAACATATCTAGTAACGCAACCTCTTGATAGCTGGGGAGGTTTTCTCAAGCACCTTGAATCTATTACGCTTGCTACAAGATCTAATTATAGGAGGCACATGTAGCAATAAATCAATTTAAGATTAAATTTGAATATCAATTATAAGAAAACAAATATCATCGAGAACGGAAGTACTATGTGGAGTTATGTACCAAATTGCATCATATACCAAGCTAACACACAATAAGAAAGATGTGAATACTGAACATATAGATCAACTTAAGGATTTAACATGAGACATTTGTAAGAAGCATAAAATTTAATTCCAGTAAACAAGTCGGATGCATGGAGAAATAAATAAAAGAATGTAATTACCTTGAGCTAATAAGAGGCTACACTCTAGAAAGTGTACTTGGTGTATAATATGACAATAGTATTAATGTTCCCTAAATACACAAACAAAAGAAGACATTAGAAATTTTGAAATAAACTAGTAAATTATATAGCTCGCTTAATAAAAAAACAATGAAAAGTAGATTCCTTAAATATTCAGTTACAAATAAGAATACAATCACTAAATTGAAAAAGCTTTCTTAATTATTCATTATATTTTAGATTGGTCAAAAATTGTAAGAATAAAAGATGTTATTAGTTACCAATCCCCAATACTATTTGTTTTCTAGGAAAATCTGAAGAAGCATTCCTAATAAAGTGTTACCCAAACATAATATGAATGTTCATACATCAATTTGAAGCAAAGATACCTGCACTCAAGGCAAATTATAAGGACCTCGTCCCCTGATGATCTTGAACCACTGTCTCTATACAAAATGTATCGAGATAAATTCATTAAAAATAAAAAAATGTCCATGAAATTATTTATGAGTAAGAAACATGTCTATTGTAATCTACTTTATTTTCACTTTTCTAATTAAAGCAAGATAAAACGAGACCAGTGCAATAATTCTTTTGCAAAACAAAGAGATGCAATATAGAAAAGATCAAAAGCATACCAAAAGTAGTGGGAGCCTAGATGATGTCAAGCTCAGACATGAAAGTTGGTTGAGGTAGCAAATGTGACAAGAGAATAAGATTTCTTAAAACTAGAGTTGAATTATCAGAACCTGATCAAAGAGGAAAAAGAAAACAAATATCAATAATCAGCTGGTACAGCACATCGCGTTAAATGAATACGTGGGACATTTAAAAGCTATACTCCAGTTTGGGGAGGGGAAACAAAAAAAGTACTCATAGAATTAGAAACAGTGTGACTGGTACATACATATAACGAGCAATTAAACAAGACAGTCAAGTGACAGCAGATTCATGAACACCATAATACTCCTAAATTGTAACAAGAGCACAATTTCAAGTAATAAAAAACTCAGACTGCCTAGTGTGAAATCAAATACATTTTACCAGCACATAAATTAGCAAATACCGACTACGTCACGATAAGTCCCACAAAAATCATAGCAAAAAGTACCTACTTCAGCCACTCCACAACGATCCTACTCTCTGGAACTTTTGCACATAAATTGGGTAAGAAAGCTTGAAAGCTACTTGACCACCAAGGCTAAATCCTCTGTTTCTTTTCATTGCCTACTGTGTCCCTCTCAAGCTTTTATGAAAATTGATAAAATGTCATCTCTCAAGCTTCTATAAAAATTGATTAAATGCCCCTCCTTGAATGGTGTCTTTAGTAACAAAAAAAAACCAAGCACCACAGGGGCCTGGGGACATAGCAAAATCTCCATAAACTTTTTTTTTTTTTTTTTTGTAACTTATAATTCTATTAAACCACAAATATTTCATTATAGAAAAGGAAAAAAAAAGCAGATAGAGATGGATTATAGAAGGATTTTCAGGTTCTTATTAAACCCTAGGTTTCAATTGAAAAACAAAATTTGGGGAAGAAGGAGAGAGGTTTACCTGAGTATAATAGAAGATGAAGATTGGTTTGTCTTCCTTGATGGAGATGACTGCTGTCTGCTAGAGAGAAAGAGAAAGGAGTATACCCAGTTGAGTGAGTAAAGGAACGAGGGAGAAGTAAGGAGAAGAAAATATTCAAAGCGCCAAGAGTAAAATTTTTACAAATTTCGATTCTTTAACTCCGCGCCCAATTTTGATCTGATGCAAGTGCCTCAATAAGTGTGGTTATTGGGGCACAAATTAAAAAGTGTCCTAGCAATCTGTTATTGAGGCATTTATTGAAACACATCTCAAAAAAAGTGTACTATAATGTATATTTTGTTGTAGTGAAGTGAAAGATTGGAATTTCAATTTCTACAATGAAATATCACTCATCACTTCTCAGTTGTAGCAAATAAATTGTTTAAGAAGAGCACTATAAATTTAAAATTACAATACAGAGGTTCATGCATGGCAAATCATTTGAATCTTATCAGGAAGCAACATGTGCTCCAAACAAGTCAACTACCACGAAAGAGAGACTTGTGAAGAAGAATTATATGTTTGGTATGCCTAAATCTATGAAAACTGTGAGAGCCACCTCCAAATGCAAATACATACCTATCATAAAAATTGAAATGAAAGCTCGAAATAATAAAAACAAAAGCAAAAACAAATAATCATTATAAATAAGGCAATAAAAGGAATAATTCCTGGCTATTTCTCTTCTAACTTTTTTTTCCCGGTAAATCTATTTCTCATCTAACTGATCTAGTAAACCATTGATCATTTTTTGGGCTTCTTTCGCCACTTTGGATAATGATCTACCATAGGGGAAAACTTTTATGATATCGCCTATCAGTAGCATATAACGGTATCGCCTATTAGTGAATGGAATTTGCAGAAAGGCAAAAGAAAATTTTATATAGAAAATTATATACATGACTTGATCCATTCATATTCTTGTGAATCATTCATGTTAATATACATTGAACAAGATTATTACTATTAATTTTAAGTTCATGCGCATGAGGATAATATTAATTTATTACTATAGGGTTATTTTTGTCTTCACAAAAAAGTTAAATCATGTAAATCACTCATACTTTTAGAATAGATATAGCTGAACCAATGCATAGAGTAAATGGGTGTTGATCCACGAGGACTTGGTGAAATGTATCATTTTGATGAACCTTATCCTCTTATATGCATCAAGTTACTCATCACTCACATCACATTCAAAGTAGGATTGTTCCGACGCAGTAGGGCACATTTTACGACCTTGAACCATTCCCGATTTCATGAGTGATCTAGAGAACATGCCCAAGTGCTCATAAGAGGCGGCCCTACCTCTACACTCATATAAGTGAATCCATCAAGAGTGTATCTCAATCAAACACACCACCGAATTCAGCGCTATGAATTCATTAAGAGCATTTTCTCAACCTCACAGCTGTAGTAATACACTATCCTACACCTTAGAGATGAACACGTCAATAATGGATAGTGTCTCAGTAAGTTAATCAATAACTTGTTATTACCCATATGAACGTAGATCGTGGGATCACCAATCACATAGGTTGGGTTACCATCATCGTTAACTTTCACAATAGGCATCAAGTGCATCCCCCTCGATGTGATTTTCACTATTTCTCTATTTAGTGACTTATTTAGAGATCCGACCGGTTTATCTCCAAACTCATAGATACAAGAATATAAATCTAATTGTTTAGCAATTGCCTTAAAATTTTATGTCTCAATTGTATATGCCTAGTCTCAATAGGCTTCATTTTTTGCCTTCGCATATTTGCTCGGCAGTCACAATTAATATGCCTACTTTAATAGGTCATATCTCAGCACAGATATTCATCAAGGGCTTTAGAAGAGACCCATCCTTAATGTTTTCCTTTCTCGACGCAACAAACTTAGATTCCTCAACAAATCGAGTAAAATTGCTTGGATGAATTCTAAAATATTTCATCTTCTGGAAAGAAAACACGTCCACTTGTGGATTTATGTCTCATCGATTCAAAAATTAGCCCACACAAATTTACCACATAAAGTTAAAAATAGATCAATTAAACTCTAAAGTATAATCAGGATACCACATAGTGCCTTTTATAGTCCTTACGAGGGTCCCAAATGTTTTTTTTGAATATATACATAATATAAATAATATCAAGTCTCGCGACTTAATACAACACATAAGACTTCTAACATTTCGTTTTCGTCTACCATTGCTCAAAGTTCTTTAAGTGCACTCTCACTTTTTTTTTTGATAATTAAAATTTTATATAATAATTATGGGCAAAAACCCTAAAATCTAAATACAAAATACAGATGGATTCTTTTGACAAAATGGACCGAGCAAAAGGGGATGGGGAAAATCCATCTGCAATATGCAAAAAAGTTAAACCGGCATTACGAAGATAGAGATCTACAGTCCGAAACAAAAGTATGTCACTGACACAAATGGGGTTGGAACAATTGCTTAGATCAAAGTTGAAGCAACGTTTTCAGGTTCCCAGATGGGAATTTTTAAACTCAAATAAGCCACATCTTGATGAAGAACGTGGCTCCATTCAATCTTCCAAACCATAGATCCCTGCATACAAATCTTGTGCCAAACTATTGACATGGTATGGTCCCAAAGAAGAGTATTCTCATTTTTTATTGTAGGAGCAAGAGCATTTCTTGCTGAATCAAGAAAACACCTAAAAGTATCAAACCCAATAAGCATCATTCTCATTCTAGAAAAAAGATGCACCACAAGTGAAAAAAGAACCCCACAGAAACTTGAAACTCAATAAACAAGCACCAAAAGACAATCTAAAAAGAGAGTAAAACAAGCATAAAGGTAAAATAACCAAAGGGCTTGCCCAAATCCTTGACTCTTGATTTCTGGGCCACCCCTAACCAGAGAGAAGACACCCAAGGAACTCGGGTTTCTCTCCGGATGTAAGTATTTCTTTGTTCGAAGGACCGAAAACAGATCCGGTGTCGGGGCCATGGTGGCTTGGCCCCTTCAAATTCCTAGAAGATTTTTGACGCAATGAAAGAGGTCTCAACCGAGAAAATGAGGAGCTTGAGGATCGTTGCATCTTCCACAAGATCTGGCATTTAAGCTTCCCCTGAGTTGAGAAAGAAGTCAGAGATGTCGGTGGTTGCTCATCAAGGGTGGCGAAATGGTCATGTCTGTGGTGGTGGTGGTGGTATGATTTTGGGTGGTAAAGATTATGATGTTTTTTGTATGGTGTGCAGGAAGAAAGACCCATTTAGGAGTAGAGAGGTGGCTGATAGAGGGGAAAGGAGAGAAACTCAAACTTGGCCGAGGCAGCGGCTGAAACCCTAGAAAGAGTAAGAGGCACGATTCTGAAAAGGAGAATGTGCAAGAGAGAAAAGTAATTATGTTTTGTTCGTTGAGTGTCTGTGCTCATAAATTGAAATCAAATATATCAAATTTCTCAATACATTTTTAGTGAAATGTTCCAGGGACAATCAAAACCCACAAATTAATTTCATTATATGTAGTCACATCATTTTACATAAGTCTTTCAAGTTCATTAAAATGACAAAAAGATTTATTCTCATCAAATCAATAGATATTTATCACAATGAGTATGTCGTCAATGTTACAACAAAAGCACATATTAGCATTGACATGATACAAATTACTTGCGATCACAAGAAGGTTGTCTTGGGCCTGGGATGTGCAACATTTGAAGAAGTTCTACTCCTAGAATACAGCAAGAGGAACTTTATGAAGTTAGTTATTTCATTTTTTGTTTTCATAATAAAATTCATGATATGTTGCATCTCGTTTGTTCTTTTCAGTCGTTGTCTCTGATTACATGCTTTTCTGTTTTGCTACCTTAAGTCATTCGTGCTATGATTGTTCCATTCAAATATTTTGTTGTATGTGTAACTCAAGATATGCCTAAGAGGGGAGTGAATTAGGGTATTAAAAAAATTGTGCTAGAATGCACAGTGGAATGATAAAGTACAAAAGCTTTAAGTAAAAAATATTTAAATAAAATACCACTGGAACTTTGCAAGTTCTAGAAACAAAATCCAGAAGATAGAATTACAAAAAATGAAAGAATAAAAATAAGTACTGAATCACAGAGGTGAATTCAGTCACTACAAACGTAAAAAGACAATACACACTCAGTACGATGAAGTGAGTGTCGCTCTTCTACACCCTTGGAACAAACCGGCGGAACCAGATGGTAAATCCACAAACAATGACTCCAAAAGAGAATTATGAGAGACTCGACTGAAATGCTTCACTTGACCACTCGTGTGTGTCACTCGGAACTCCAAGCACTCTCTGGTACCGCTCCTTCCTCACTGGAACTTAACTGGAGAAAGTACCTAAAATGCATATAACAATTTTATCAATAGTATGCTGAAAGATGCTTGTAGAATTTGTAATTTTATCAATAGGATTCACTTAAGGTATGCAAGGAGACATAATATAAAACATGATCTGAGGAAGAAGGAAAGATGAGACATAGATTAATATAAATTGGCGTCCTTCCATATCATAGCACAACAACTCCTTTCTTTATAAAGTGAAATCTTATATATAAGGTAAACACAACTAGGATAAAGGAGCAAGTATATATAGAGATGTATATTACCAAAACAGAATATTATAAGATTATAGATAAGAGATGAGTTGTACACTTCCCTTTTATAGTCAAGATCTTGTCGCCAATCCTTAGTATCAATCTTAAATATGATCTGCTGGAACTTACCAAAATTCTACACAAGGAAAGAAACAAATATTAGTCAATAATCAAGATACTTGTCATCTTCAAAACAAACGAGATTTGAGACCATAAAGGTCAACAATCTCCCCCTTTTTGATGATGACAAGGAATGAGTTACCGTTGTGTAGACAGACCAAATCAATTGAAAAGATCATATCAAATGCTCCCCCTGGGTAGGTAATTTCTTAATGAGTACCAACCAGCATAATGACATAAATTACAAAGCATAAATAACAAGATAATGAAATACACTAGTTTCTCTCCCCCTTCATCATCAAAAAACATGGGAGTAGGGAGAGGGTTACACTCATCCATTCATAACTTCCGAAGGAGTTCCCTAGCATATTTCTCTTGAGATATGGAGGTTCCAACCGTGGTTCATTTTACTTGTAATCCGAGAAAGAGGCTCAATTCTACCATAAGACTTCTCAAATTCATATTCCATATGTATGGATTCAAGCCTAGAAACTAGTGCATAGGTTTCATCATAGTCCACACCTTCTTCATGACTGTAGCATTTAGCTACCAGTCGAGCTTTGTTACGAGTGACCTTATTATTTTTATCAAGTTTGTAACAACTGGATGATTTGTGGGTATTTTGATTAAGTTCCAAACTCAGCAAGTTCCTTTTCCATGACTTTGACCCACGTTGCATCATTAAGAGCCTCTTCAACATTTTTAGGCTCGGTATGGGACAAAAAAGCACAACTTCCTACATCCTTCTTTAAGCTGGGTCTAATGGTGATACCAGCTGTTGGATTTCCTATAATAACGTTGGTAGGATGACTGGATGCATGCTTAAATTTTCTCTCTTTAGGAGCAGAAGAATTATTTGGATCTAAAGCTTCTGGTTCTGTCTCATTAGAACTAGAACTTCCTCCGGTATTAAGATTTTCATTTGGAAGATCCATGCTCTTTTGCTTAGATTCTGCTTTAGTGTTGTTTGAAGATTCTGGAATACCTGTAGGTTTTGAGCTCAAAGTACTTTTGGCCAAAAGAGAGTGAGTCTCATCAAATGTGACATGTATATGTTTTTGAATAATCCTTTTAAAAGTAAGATAAGATTTACTCCGATTTGAGAAACCTACAAAAATCCCTTCTAAGTCAAATTTAGTGAGATATTCCCTGTTATTTAGAAGAAAGCATTTGCATCTGCAAACACGAAAGAGAGACATGTTCGGAACTTTATTGTACCAGAGTTCATAAGGGGTTTTTCTGATAAGAAGTATTAAGAAGACTCGATTAGAAACATATGCAGTATTAACTAGTTTTCCCCAGAAAAAATTTGGTAAATCATATTCCTATAACATCATTCAAGCCATGTCTAGTAAGACACAGTTTTTTCTTTCAACAACCCCATTTTGTTGGGGAGTTTTGGGTGAAGAAAAATTATGAATGTAACCATTTTTATTACAAAAAGAAGTAAAATTACTTTCTTCGAATTTAGTACCATGGTCACTACGAATACGTATAATAAACGTGCCTTTTCATTTTCTAAATGTTTGGTAAGAGGAATAAATGCATTTAAAGTTTCATTTTTATGAGCCAAGAAAAGTGCCCACGTAAAACGAGTATAATCATCAACAATAACAAAAGCATACTTCTTACCAACCATAGTACCAGTCTTCATAGGACCAAAAAGGTCGAGATGAAGAAGTTCCAAGGGATTAGATGTGGAGATGTCATATTTTGGTTTGAAGGATGACTCGATTTGCTTCTCCTTTTAACATGCATCGCAACTTTTGCCTTTGGCAAAGGTGATTTTGGGAATGTCGCGAACTAGATCTTTCTCAGAGATGTGTGAGAGAAGTTTCATTTTGGCATGTCCAAATCTTCGATGCCACGTCTAGCTTCTTTCATTTACAACTACCAGACACTCAACTTTTTTTTTCGTAAGTTCATCAAGATTTATACAGTAAACATTTCCATCTTGAGAGGCATTGACGATCAGATCATTGTTTAGCATAATAGGGCAATGAGTAGGAAAGAATTGGACTCGATAACCTTTATTGCATAATTGACTTATGCTAAGCAAGTTACGTTTCAAGCCCTCAACTAAACAAACTTCATTAATAATAGTGAATCCATTATTACCAATGGATTCCTTACCAACAATGGTTCCTTCGGTATTGTCTGCAAATAACACTTTACCACCAGTGAAAGCGCTGAGAGTGACGAATTTGGAGATGTCACCGGTCATATGCATGGAACATCCGATGTCTAAATACCATTTGTTCTTCCAAAATTGGTTTTGAGATTGTTCCTGTAGTAATTGCTATTTTTGTTTTGGTACCCATTTATCAATGGGTCTTGCAAAGTTACCGTAGTTAAATTTTGGTACACATATAAATTTGGTACTAATGTACTTTTTCACGTAACACCTATATGCAACATGACCATTTCTACCACATGTATGACAGACTTTATAAGAGGCGGTTCTTTCTGGTTTCAGCACTATGAGCATGATAATGAGTGGTGTCTTTTTGTTTTAGCACGATGAGCATGATTAAGAGTAGTTTTCACAAATTTATTATTGGAACATGTTCTGGAAGTAGATGCATGACAAGTATGACTATGATGTGGTGTGTGCATGACATCTTTTTCTTTGACTTGCTTTTTCAAATCAGAAACTTGTTTCCACACAGAGGTGTTTTCTTCAAATAGATACTCTTTTTCTTTTTTAAGACGAATTTTATCTTTCATGAGGTCATCAACTTTTTGTTCCAATTCAGCCTTTTCTAGAGAGAAATTTTCTAGTTGACTTTCATAATCTGAATGGGGCCATCTGAAATAACATCGCACATTTCGTTGTCACATGAGCATAAATATATAAATGCTCTAAGTTTCCACAAGTAATAGTTTGACTCAATCAATTTTGGCATCTTTGTAAAAGCCATGATATGTGATAAAATATTTTCAAAAAGCGATTAAGTTTTTGAAAAATGAATGTAAACAAGCAGTTACGCTCGGAACCGCTGCGGCTTCTACTTGAACCGCTCTGACACCACTTGGTGGTCCCAAGTGGCATACGAAAGGGTCTATGGTGGGGGGGGGAAGGAGGGTTGAATAAATACGGAAGTTCTCTTCGACTTCAAAAATTTCGTACCACTTAAAAGTATTTTGAACGCTTGGAAAGCAAAAGTGCTAGAGAGAAGATAACTTAAACTTAGTGATTTTAGCAATTACCAGAGTAGGGTAAAGCTTAGATCTCTTAATTAGGGTTAGCACAACGGAATTGTTTTTAATGCTTAGCGTTCGGTTTTATCAATTAGTCGCTTAACTATTTTTAAAGCCTTTTAAATATATAATGCAGATGATAAATAAAGCAATAAAACAATAATGTAAATGACACATGACATGAAAGGTTCACTAGGTGATGTAATCCCAGCTACGTCTTTCTTCTCTTTTTCACTCGGAGGAAAATCACTATATCATAACCAAAGTCTTCACACAGAGGACTTCTACAAGTAATAAATGAATATGAAGATGATCTTGAGCTCCTGATCACACAGACTTCAGCTCCACTTGAGATCTCTTCAACAAGATTCTCTCACTCAGAAATATTGCTTGAAGGAAACAACAATTTTCTCACACAGATGAAAGAGATTGAGTGGTTTTATCACAAGGGTTTGTTTGATTTTGGGAAGTTCAAACAACTTTGGATATCTCAATAATAATGAGAGGTTCTTCTAGGAAGATGTTTGAAATATCGTGTGACTGTCTTTGGAAGGTATGAAAAGCTTGGAGAATTTTGGCTATGGAGTTTGTAAGTATTTCGACAGAGTTTTGACCTATTTTTTTGTGTATGTGCATGTGTTTAGGGTTTGCTGAAGGGTACTATTTATAGAGATTTCTTGGGATTTGTCCATTGGACACATGCAGGCGCATATCTCTCACACAGCGAGTGAATAGTCCCTTTTTCTGACATTCCTGAATCTCTGCTCCACCAATTGGATGTTGCAAACTTTGAGCACTGACATACTAGTGAAAGGTGGCTTGTCTGTTCGCAATTCATCCTTATCACATTTAAGGCTCTTATTAGGCATTTAATGCATTTGAATTTATTTTCCGTTGAAAATAAATGCCCATTGATGATTGCATTTAAGTCCTTCATGATTTGGGAACTTATTTCAGGTGAATCTGATCTCTCAATTGCATGGAAGCTTAATCGCCAATTCATACTCCTAAAGTGTCCTTAGCATTTAACAGAGGCTTAAAACAATCTTCATCTTCACTTGACTTTAGACGCTGATCTTCAACTTCATCTTTGACAGACTCACCTAGAATTCTATCAGCGACTTGGTATCCAATACTTAGTCTAAAATCTATAAAGATAAAAATACAAGCCTAATCTAAAATTTACAACTCGATAACTTTGTTGAAACACTTAAACATATTCTATTAAAGATAAACTTACATAATTTTTGGAGTCTAAAAGAAAGGCCTATCATGTCATCATCAAAACATCTAACATGAAATTTTCTAACAATTTTCCCCTTTCTGATGATGTCAAGACTTTAACTCTTTTATAGTTCAAGAGTTAGAAGAATAACAAAGATTATATAAAGTTAGAGTTTAAAAAGTTAGAGAAGTTAGCTATAAGTTAGCACAAATATAAAGAAACAAGATGTTTCAGCAAAACTCATTTATTCATAGGTAAGCAGTTAAGTACAATGAGTATCGACAGAAACATTCATAAAGCGCTTAAAAGATGAACAGTAAAAGTCTAATGCTTTCTTTTTGTGGAAGTAGTTTTTGAATTACTTGCTTTCTATTCTTGCTTAAGAAGTATCTCTGCAAACCTCCATAGATTGTTTTTAGCATCTACCATCTTTTTATGTGTATCATTGGCGTATTATTTTTCACCCATCTTTTCAGCCAATTGTTCAAAATTGTATAGACACTTATTGTTAGAGTATATGCTCTCGAATGCCATAAAGAGGATAGATTTATAGGGCATAAACATTGTAACTAAACTATGATTTTTCTATTAATATAAGGCAGTTGATTTTTGTTTTCTTATAGGCATTTATAAGGTGTGAATAAACAACGTAAAGTCCTTGATGACAAGGCGAACCTTCTACCTCCTATGGGATAGGAGGAAAGGCACTAGAATGGTTTGACCCTTGACATCTAAAAGGGTTCGCAAGTCTAAAAAAATATTGATTGGACATCAATAGTGAATAAAGAGTTGTATGATGTAAGTTTCGACAAAGAAAGTGCCAGTCGTACACTATGGAAAAGGTAGTGGGAACTTATGTCATAGACGTGTCAGTTGGACTGATATGTTCGAACACGGCTCGCATCAGTTCATCACATGGGTATTCACTCATTGACAGTCAATGATGAAAATGACAAGTAGTGATAGGTATGTGTGAACCTCTGACCTGAGAAATCGAGTTGAAGATGTACTTGTGACATCAAGTCTGTCATTAAAGTAGTTAGATTCAAATCACCTGTTGGTGGAATCGACCTTGAAGTGCGACTTGATGGGCAAGTAGCATTGTTAACTGATTTGCAATATGGAATTTATTCTCTCATAAGTGAATGAGTAAAATATCCTATGCGATCATGAATAAGTGAGGATGAAAGTCTTTGGCCAAAGCATTTAAATACCTCTACTTATTATGAGCTTAGGCATATGGTCAAGTTATATGAGTTTGACTTTAAACCATGACTCTTACTTGACTGGGATATAAGAATAAAAGGTTTATACACGTACGGTATTCACGGTGTAAAAGTTTGGAAATGATCCTATTCATTCATTCTCAATTGGGTTACGGTGTGAGCCACGAGACTGGCTAGGTGTCACTCACACCCCTTTGGATTCCTCCCAATTGCCTTTTGAGACGAACCTAAAGAGTCGCGCTTGAAGGAAGTGCAAAAGGAAAAACATGGGAAAAAGACTTGAGAGAAATTCACGGCACTGGATGCCGTAATTAATTAATTAATTATTAGTTAATTTAATTAATTAATTAATTAAATTAATGAGTTAATTAATTTCTTGGAGAAATTGAATTATAAATTAATTAGGAATTGAATTAATTGGATTATCAATTTATTTATTGGATAAATAAATTATCCGATTAATTAATTAGCAAGCAAGACGAAAGCCCGAAGGTTTCCGAGCCCACTAAGGGGCGGCCAAATAGACGCCCAAATAGGGCTCTTGCATGCTAGGGTTATTGTTTCATAATGATATAAATATATCACAAGGTGAAAAATAACACAAGGCAACTTACATAACTTTCTCTCCAAGAAAAAGTCTCCCACCTCTCTCTCTCTCTCTAGCCGTCTTTGACAAGGAAGAAAGGAGGAGTTTTTTGTTTTTGATTCCGGCGTGACGAATTAGAGACGTTGGCAAATTCGGCGTTAGAGAAAAGAATCACGTTCAGAAATCAACATACGCGAGAACGGTAATCTTTCTATACACAATTAAACACGAGAATTAGAGATGACTCGGGCTTTGGGAATTAGAACTTACTTTCCACTGCATTTTATTTGAATAATTCCCAACAGTGGTATCAGAGCCAATCTCTGAATTCTGTGTTTAATTGCTTATGTGATTGATTATTTTTTTCGCATTTTTGAGGCCTGCTTTGAACATGTTTTTTCATATGAAAATATTCTGAATATTGCTGCAGTTTCTTCATAAAAGTTGTAGTTTAATGAGTTGCGAATCTGGGAATAAACATTTTATGAGAATCCGAAAAGAATAACCCTGAGACGAGTGCGACGCAAAAAGCGTGCGCAAACAGCGCGCGCTGTGCGAGCAATAGGAGGCCTTTTCGGCCTCCCGTTGCGCACACAGCGTGCGCACTGCACACACTGGGTGGGCCCCAACGCCGTGCCATTTCATGGCGCCGGTCGGAGGGGCAGCGTCCGGCCAAGCACGATTAAACCATGCGCTGGGCGCACGGCATACACCGTGCAATACGCCCAGCGCACGGACCTGTTTCGAGGGCCGGGTTTTCGTGACTCGGGCCCTAATGGGTCGGGTTATATTTTCCTAAGGTCCAAATTTTAATTGAATAGGTGTTTGGGCTATTTTAGTTATCCGGGTGGGTCAAAAGGATGATGACCCGGATTTAATTAAAAAGGGGCCCAAATTATTTTTTTTAAAATTGTGGATAATTCAATAAATTAGTTATTGGGCCTAATTCATTAATTTTGAATATGCCAATGGTTGGTAATTTAATTTTGATAAAATTAAGCCCAATATAGTTTTTATTGATCTTTATTTGAATGAAATAATTAATTAATAAACTCTTGGAGAATTTTATTTATTAAGTTATTTATTTAAATAAACAATTCTCATAAATAGGATTATTTTCATATGAATCAATAAAATTTGGAATTTTATTGTGGAAATTAATTAAGTTCGACTAATTAATTTTTATTAATCACCAACATAAGTGCTTTATTTATCGCGAGCATGTATTATGTGCTGGTGACATATGTCTATGGGCTTAGGTTGCTTCTTTTGATTATGTATTTCTTTTGATGGGTTGTAAGGGCCGGTTTGAGCCCATTTTATTTCTAGATATATGTATAGGTTTTAAATTATCTCTTGTAATAAATAGAAATAGAATAGGCCTTTTAAGATGGTGATCATGCAAAAGAAGAGGAGTTTGGAGCCCACGAAAATTAGCTAGGCTTTTCTTTTTCAATTTTATGATGGCCCATTAGCTTGGGCCCTCTAGATAAAAGCTCATAGACATGTGTGTTGTTTTATTACTTTCGATGCATGTTCATTAGTTGTATGAAACATGTGTGTTATCAATATGCGCTATATAAATTGGTAAATGTGCAAAGTGAGACGAAACAAATGTTTTGAACATGAATTCTCCCAAACAAAAATAATACTAAGTTAGTAAGGGGTGCTAGGCATCCTTTCCCTCCACTAAACTTAATAAGATCAAGGATTAAATCCATATGTGGCATCTTCCCAGTAAGTGGGGGTCATATATTAAGATTTAATTCTAGAATTTTATTAAGTGTATTGGATGCCTTAATCGAGACATATTTCACCCCAAATATCGATAAAGGGTTGCAAGGTGAAATTCAAATGTTAGATTATGAGGAGTTAGTGGGAATGAACTTAGATAGTCCACATTACCAATAAATCGTTAAAGGGTTGCGGTATTTGTGGATTATGGGATAAATATGATTGAACCGTCTATTTGATAGATTGATGTTTGACATCACTTTAATTAAGTAATGGACCAAATATCATTAAAGAGTTGCCATCCATTATATTAATTAAAGAACTCAATCCCCACCACAAAGTTTTCATCAACGATCGCTTCCGTCATTTCACAGTGGGAGTGTGGAATTTCGAAAAATGTAGTGGGAGCCAAGTTATAAGTCGAAGTCCTTGATTTTAAACTTGGTCTTAGTTTAGTCCAATATTCTAATTAAGTCTGGTTTTTTTTTTTGCAGTTATTTGTTTTATCTCTCTCGTTTTTCAAAAATGACTATCAACCCACTTTTCGTATTACTCGAAAAGAATATCCCTACCGGACCCAACTACGTGGATTGGCTAAGGAATTTGAGAATAGTTCTCAATATGGAGTCTCTAGGATACGTGTTGGACACTGATATCCCTGCTCCTCCTTCCAGAACACATGCCAATGAGGAAGAAGTCCAAGCTCATGAAAATTAGGTGAAGGACGACGTTCGAGTGCGTGGGTACATTCTTGGCTCTATGACGAATGAGCTACAGAGGTCCCACAATAAGATGACCACAACGAGGGCTATCTTGGTGCACTTGGTCGAGCTCTATGGTGAGCACAGTAGGACTGCTAGATATGAAATATCTAAAGAGCTCTTCAAAGCCAAAATGAGAGAAGGGAAGAAGGTTGGGGATCATGTCCTCAAAATGATATCGAGGATCGAGAGATTGGAAGTTCTTGATTTTACAATGAACCCACAACTTCAAACCGATCTTATCTTGCAGTCCCTTCCTGATTCTTTTTCCCAATTCGTCATGAACTTCAA